>VZRR01003054.1:4399-18164 GCA_013398015.1 Oreocharis arfaki
ACAAACAACGCCCGGCCCACACCCCCCGCCCCTCCCTGCTTCACCCGCCGCCATCGCCGCCGCCGCCACCGCCACCATCTTCACTTCCTGGCCAAGCCGGGACGGGGGAGTGTCCTGCGCCCAGCCCAGCCAATCAGAGCTCACAATACCCAAGGTAGCCAATAGGCGCGGCGTGCGCCCAGCGGCAGCATAGACGGGCGGGCAGTAGAACCAATCAGAGCCCGTATCGGCCGTGAGGAGGTGGGCTTTGACATCTACGAGTGCCGCGGAAGGACATGTGGCGGCGGCGCCGTGCGAGCGTGGGAGCGCGGCAGACACCGGGGTAGTGCCGACTACCGGGACAGAGACACGGAGAGGCGGGGGCAGGAGCTCCTCACCCGCCTCATGTCTCTTAGGGGGAGCCCACCCACCCTCTTCCAAGCTCACGGAGCCTCACGATGCGTGTGGGAGGGCTGAGACCCAACGCAGCTCGTTGCATAAGGGAGCACAACACGCTGCCGGTGATGCCCGCAGCGGGCGGAGGGACGGGGCAGGCCGGGATGGGGCGGGCACAGAGCTCCCGGGTGCCCCGCGGCGAGAAAAGAGGGGGCACGGCGCTGTCTCTACCATTTATTCGTTGTTAGGCTATTTGGTACACGGGGTGCACACGGCGAACACGACACAGGCGCCCCAAGGGCGGCAGCGACCAGGACTGCAAAGCTACGGCAGGGCAGGGGCACCCCCAGGCCTCCCCTCCTGCCCCCCACGCGGCCTGCCCTCCTCCCCTCACGGCCCGGCCGGAGCCCCCGGCCAAAGGGGCACCCGGGTGGCTCCCCCCAAGAGCCCGGCTGACCCGGACCCCTCATTNGGCCGGGGCGGGGGCCGGGGCCGGCGGGGTGCCCGGCCGGGGCTCAGTACGCGTGGTTGGCCACGTAGAGGGACTGCCCGGCAGCGCCCGAGTCGTCCCCGCTGCCCTCGTACTTGCCCAGCGCTGCCAGCCCGTTCACCTGCAGGGGAAGGAAAGGTCAGTGGCCGCTCTGGGGTGTCACTCAAGGGCCCCAAGTCACTGGGGACACAGCCTTCAGGGCCCCCCAGCTCATGGGGACATAGTCCTTGGGGAGTAGAGCCCAGAGATGTGGCCCTTGGCAGCCCTCATTCCTCTATAGGGACACAACCCTCACTGTCCCCCCACAGAGACAGTACTGTGTCCCCTCCATGGGGACCATGGTCCTGGGCATCCCTCGTCCCAAAAGGGCACAGACCTTGGTGTTTTCTCTCACCCTGTGGGACACGGTCCTCAGCCACCCCTCCTCCCATGGGCACACAGTCCTCGGTGTCCCCACCACCCCAGAGGGCCACCCCCATCACCTCTGCACGCTTGACAAACTCCTCGGTGGCAGCATCGGCGTTGTCCCTCTGCCCGCGCCAGGCGCTGAGCGCCGACGCCTGCAGCGCCCGCCCGTAGGAGAAGGTGAGGGCCCATGGCCGCACCAGCGGGCACGTGTTGATGGCGTTGAGGTTGATGGAAGCCTCCTCCTCACTCTGACCCCCAGACAGGAAGGTGACACCTGTGGAGAGCAGGGTTATGGCACGGGAGGGGACACAGAGTATCGCCCTCCTGGTCTCTGCCACATGCCAGGGCTGGTACCTGGCACGGCTGGGGGCACGGTGCGGCGCAGAGCGGTGACAGTGGCCATGGCGATCTCCTCCGGGCTGTACTTGGTGGGGCAGGAGTGCCCGGGGGTCACCATGTTGGGCTTCAGCAGGGTCCCCTCCAGGTAGACGTGGTGGTCGCTCAGTGCCTTGTAGACAGCTGCCAGCACCTGGGGAGGATGGGCAGCGTGGAGTCCCCTGGCACGGCACAGCACAGCACAGTGCCCACCCTACTGCCACCCCACCACTCACCTTCTCCGTCACATACTGGCACCGCTTGAGATCGTGGTCACCATCAGGCAGGATCTCCGGCTCCACGATTGGCACGATGCCATTCTGCAAAGAGCAGGCAGATGCCATCACAGTGATGTCCCTGGGCATCCCCCAGCCCCATGGATACGTGGGACAATGCCCAGACCTGGGGAGCGAGGCTCAACCCTGAGGCTCAATGCCCACCCTTGGCAGGGATGACCCCTGGGAGGGTCAGTTCTCGGCCGCATGGAGTAATGTCCCTGTCTGTGATGTGCACGTAGCAATGCCTGGCCCCGTGGATTGATGCCTGACCCTACGGGTGATGCCTGTGCCACAGGGCAGTGCCCCATGTCCACCCACGTGAGGTGTTACCCAACACAGGGGTTATGTCCAGCCGCTGGGGATGATCCCCAGGGATCATCATCACTGCACAGGCGCGGTGCTGAGCCTCACGGATCTGTGCCCACCCCCGTGGGGCAATACCTGCCCACACAGGTCAATACTCATCCTACGGGTCACTGCCCACCCCGTGGGGCGATGGCAGCAGGCACGTACCTGCTGGCAGATGCTGGCGTAGCGGGCCAGGACGTTGGCGTTCTCCATGATGGCCAGCGCAGAGGGAGTGTGCTCGCTGATCTTCAGCACGCAGCGCCACTTGGCAAAGTCTGCCCCGTCCTTCTTGTACTGGGCACAGCGCTCCCACAGCCCATCCAGACCTGCGAGGCAGCGTGTCAGCCCCACAGCCCCAAACCCCACGGCCCCAAACCCTACAGCCCCAAAACTCACGGCCCCTGCTACACCTACCCTGCGTGGTGGTCTCGCCGTCGGTCCCGGCCAGAGGAACAACACCCTTGTCCACCTGTGGAATGAGGGGAAGGCGGCGGTGAGCCCCACCGGCACTCTCCAAGCACCCTCAGCACCCCACAAACCCACCGGGCACCCCCCCACACCTTGATGCCCACGACGATGCCCTTGTCCTTGATCATCTGCACGAAGGGGGTGCCGTCATCAGCCTTCTGGTACATGGTCTCGTGGAAGAAGATGACGCCCCCGATGCATTTCTTCACCCGGCTGTCGGCGCTGAAGAGGATCTGGCGGTACAGCCGGCGGTTCTCCTCCGTGTTCTCCACCCCAATCTGGTTGAGGCGCTTGGCCATGCTCCCTGCGGGCACCCAGCACCTTCGTCAGCCTCCATCCGGCGTGGGGAAAAGGGGTGGCCACACAGATTTCCCCCCCCAAAAACTGACCTACGGACTCATCGGCTGCCAGGATGCCCTTCCCCGGGGCCACGATCCGCAGCGCGATGTCCGACAGCTCCTTCTTCTGCTCGGCCGTCAGCGCGGGGTGTTGGTGCGTCATGGTGGCGGTGGCTGCTAGCGAGCGGACGGGGACTGAGTCACGCACCGCCGGGGCGACACCCCGAAACCACACGTAGCCCCTTCCCCGGGCAGCGGGGACCACCACGGGGCTGCTAGCCCGACCCCACCGGCCGGGGCACGTTGTGTAAGCCTCGTGGCAGGGATCGTGGAGGATGCCGGGCAGCTCCCAGCCATTTTGCTGCCTGCCAGCCCGCCCCCAGCCCAGCCATCTTGAGGGAGCGCAGCTCCGCGGGGACCCGCGCAGGATACGAGGGGACCGGGATGGGGGTGCCCTGGGGATGGGAATGCCCCGCGGGGAATGGAAACAGCCCGGGGATGGAGATACCGGAGGGGCGGAAATACTCCAGGAAAAGGGGAAAGAGAGACCCCAGGGAGGCACTACCTGAGCCCGGAGTTACCCGGGGTTTGCGGTACCCCGGAGATGGAGTACTCCACGGTCGGGGATAGCCCGCGGGGAGGTTACGCGGGTGATGACGATAACACGGGAATGGGGATACCAGGGGGACAGAAATAGCCCGGGAATGGGGGACGGAGCCGCCCCAGGGCGGCACAACCCGGGGATGGAGGTACCCAAAGTTTGGGGTACTCCAAGGATGGCGATACCCCGGGGCTGGCGCCGTCGCGGGGCCGGTGATGCCCCCAGGAGCCGAGGCACTCGATCCCCCGGCCGGCACCATAGAGGCTCCAGCTCCGCCAGCGCAGGAGGAGCATCCTGGCTACCCCCAAACCCCCAATACCCCCATGCCCGGGGGTCCCTTTGCCCTGGAGCCCCCCCAGCGCGGACCGACCCCCGGGATGCCGCACGGAGACACCCGGGAGGCTCGGCGGGGCTGCCGGCTCTCGCCGCCGGGACCCCCCGGCTACCCCTCCNCGGGGTCGTGCCCCCCCGCCGGCGACAATCCCCGCGCTCCTGGTGACCCTAAGGTGACAATCCCAGGCTGGAGACCCCGCTGTGTCACCCCTTTGCGATGCCTTGCTGGTGATGGGGACCCCTCTGTTCCCCTCCTGCCACCGCGCAGGGACACAGCTGAGTCACCCCTTGTCATGGGCAGGGCCCCCCATGCCACCCAGGCACTCCACTGTGCCATCTCCAGTTGTTGATGGAGACCCCTGAGTCCCACCACCCCCCTGCTTGGTTATGGGCAGGGACCTCTNTTATGGGCAGGGACCTCTGACACCCCCCTGCTGCTGCTGGGGACCCTGCTGTGCCCCCCTATTGCCACTGCCAACTAGGGACAGCGACCCCTCCATGCCACCCCCTGGGCTGTGCCCCCCTATTTCCACTGCCAGTTAGGAACAGAGACTTTCCCTTCATCACCTCCGGGCCAGGGACCCCCTTGTCCCACCCCCAGGCTGGGGCCACTGTTACAATGCAGGATACCCCGTCTGGGTCACCTCTGTGCCCAGGGGCCAGCAGCACTGAGCCCCAGACCCTCCAGAACAGGATGGGGACACTCAGAGGAGACCAACGTCCCTAAAAAACCACCCGCAGCCGGCACAGGGACAATACCAGTGTCCCCACTCGCCCCACGGGGACGGCTGCCAGGGCCCCGCTGTGCTGAATCCCGCCGTAAAAGGAGGCTCAGCCACCCTGCGTGGCCCTAATCCAAGGAAAGGAGCACATTTCCCTGCATCCCAGAGCCGGGGGCCCCCCGCAACCTCGGAGGGCTGTACCCGACCCAGCGGGGTCACAGAGAACGGAGGGAGGCAATGCCAGGGAGCAGCGAGTGCTGCTTCCCCACGAGCCACCCACGCACCCAGGACATGGAGGCACAGCCCAAAACACCTCCATTTCCCGGGGAAATCGGTGCCAGCGCCCGGCGTGTCACGGCAGCCGCCCCACACAGAGCAGCAGGGCTGTGGACGAGGGCAGGGGAAGGTGATTTCCCTCCCCCTTGGGCAGGAGAAAGAGGCCATTAAAAACCAGAGCACTTGTTGGAGCGCTGCTATTTTGGGCCGTCGCAGGGGAGGGAGGTGCCGCGTGGTCCCCATGGCGGTGGGGAGCACCCTCGGGGTCAGGAACACTGGGAGGGAGATCCCGCAGGAGCTGCCCCAGCGGGGAAGGAGGGAGGTGAGGTTGGAGCTGTGCTGGGAGCCGGGGAGCCCCTAAGGGAGCCCCCACCTCCATGAAGCAGCGGGGACCAAAGGGGGGTTGGGAGCAGGAGCTGGCAGAGCTCCCGGCGCTGGCTGAGCCATGGGATGCGCTGCGTGCTGGAGCCAGGCTAGGAGGGGGAAACATCCCCGGTGCAACAGGCGTGTGCCCAGAGCCCCGTGATGGGGCTGCAGGATCCAGCCTCTGGAACCATCCCTGCGCGATAAGGAGCGGGATCCAGCCTCTGGAACAATTCCCACGCAACGGGCGCGTGCCCACAGCCCTAGGATGGGGTGCAGGATCCAGACGAGACCCTGTGGAGCGGGGCACAGAGGGAATCTAGGGCAGGAGGAGGAGCGGGGAGCAGGGGAGGAGAGCTGGCTCAGCCCGGGCACTCGGGCTGCTGCCGGGGCCACACGGTGGGAGCCTGGGGAACGCGGTCCCTTATTGTGAGCAAGCACTGGCAGAGGGGGGGGACGTGTCCCCCGCCAAGAAGGAGAGGCCCTAGGGTGGCAGGGAGCTGTGCCCACAGCCCCGTGACAGAACAGGAGCAACCGGCACAGGCTGGACAAGTTGTCCCCACCCACAGCACCAGGAGCTTCCTGAATGCACACACCAGGCGGGGTAAAAGCCAACACGACTTTATTCAGTAAATAATTACAACATTAACAACAGGAAAGGTTTCAGGCTATAGCGGCTCGGCAGCTTCCTTGCTGGCTGGCTTCAGGCCCAGGTAGTGCAGCAGGCTCTGGAACTCCTGGCAGCCCAGAGCCACCTCGGGGACAGCCGACAGGACCTGGGGACAGCAGCAGCAACAGTGTTTGGGTTGGTATTGTTGCAGTCACAGCAAGGGTGAGCAATGAACCGTAAATCTCACCTCTTTCATCTTCTCCTGCATCTTCTCGTGGGTCCTCAGCACTTTCTGGGTATGATGGAGCTTCATCTCCAGCCCTCGGACCTGTGGTGGTGGGAAATGCCTGTCAGGACTGTACTCCAAACTTGGGCAGGGACCAGAAGGGAAAGGGGACCCCTGCCCACGTCAGGAGTGTTGGAGCTCGGTGATCTTTATGGTCCCTTCCAACCCAAACCATTCTGATTCTATGAGTGGAGCCAGGGAAGCCCCTTGGGGCTCCCCATACCTGCTCCAGGTACTTGTCAGTGAGCTGCAGATTCTCATCTTTTTTTTCCAGGAGCAGCAGCCGCAGTTTATCCACCTGCAAAAGGAGCAAGCCCTGCTGAGATCCCTGTGGGGGAAAGCTCTGGAGTGGGGGGCAGGGTGTGAGGAGCAAGGTCTGAAGAGGTCTCCTTGTCCATGGTGGGGTGACATGAGGAGCCCTCAGCCCTGCAGCTCCCCGGCCTCACCTCCCGCCGCAG
Source organism: Oreocharis arfaki (assembly GCA_013398015.1). Lineage (NCBI taxonomy): Eukaryota > Metazoa > Chordata > Aves > Passeriformes > Paramythiidae > Oreocharis > Oreocharis arfaki. The sequence goes on from VZRR01003054.1 coordinate 11,129, forward strand.
CATGACCCGCTCCTGGACGTAGGCAGTGTCCACCTGGTGCTCCTTGCCCCGCATCTCCTCCCACAGCACCTTGGCCTCTGTCTCTGCGTGCTGGAGCGAGCGCTTCAGCTGGGAGACCTCTGCCTTCAGCCTCTACGGGGGCAGAGGGGATGCTGAGAGGGGTCCTGTGGCCAACAGCCCCCCAGGGGTGCTGCCCACCCCTGCCCCCATCACACACCGTGACTTCCCCACTCTTGTCGATGAGTTGAAACATCTTCTCTTCCTGCTGTTTCACCACGTCCTGCAGCTCCTTCTCGTTCTGCCAGGGAGGAAGAAGCGGGGTCAGGCGGTGCCCAGCCCTGGCCGCCCCCAGCACCCCAGAGCAGGTTTTCTCTCATGTTTGAGGAGGTCAGACAAGCCAGGAGCACCCATGGGGCATCACCAGATTTCTCCGTGTCCTAGATCAGCGCCCGTCCCAGTTCGGCTCTGCCCTGGGGTGAGCACTGGCCCACTTCTGGCTCACCTCAAGCTTGGTCCTCAGCGCCTTGTTCAGCTTGGCGATGGTGGCAGCCTGGGCATCCACCTTCTCCTGGCTCTCCGCTGTCACCGTCTCCAGGCGGAGCTGCAGGTCAGAGCTGGCAGAGGACAGTGCTGGTGAGCGGGTGGGGATCACAGCCAAGCACAGCACCAAACCCCCTCCTGGCCACCCCACTCGGCCTGTGGTCAGAGAAGACACCTGGTCCAACCCAGCCAGCTAGAAAAAGCTGAGATGAGCGGTCTAATCCAGGGCTGGGGCAAGAGGCAGAGCCAGGCAGGCTGCCCACAGGAAGGGCCATGCCCAGGAGAGTGATGCCCCTGCTGCACTCACATCTCCATCTGCAGCGCCCTGAACTCGCTCTGCTCCAGTTCCTGGATGCGGCAGCTCAGCATGGCGAGGTTGGAGACCACAGCTCTCAGCTCTTTTACACTGTCCAGCAGAGTGTCCTCAGGGTCTGCAGGTAGGAAAGAGCCTCATAAGCAACACAGAGGGAACATCAGCCTCAGGGCACACAGAGGAAGGCGTGCCTGCTCATCCCTCTGCACAGCAGCCCTGCAGGGTCAGAGCAGGGTCCCACACAGGGTGACAGCCCCAATACCTATTGGCTTTGGTGTGGATGCAAGTTTGTCCTTGGCAACTCTACTCCCACTCCTGGTGGTTTCATTGGCATCTGCAAAAGGAGAGGACAGCAGCTGTGCCCAGCCCTGCACATCCCCCAGCACAGGAGGGAGCGATCTCTGTGCTGGGACTCCCCAAAACCCAGAGTGGGGGTGCCAGCCCACCTTTCCCTGCCTCAGCTTTTAGGACGCTGCCCAGGGAGGAGCTGCCAGCGTGGTGCGGGGTGCGGCACGCCGGGGTGCGGAAGGCCGGGGTCCAGGCACGGCGCGGTGTCTGCCAGCCTGGGGTCCGGGGGCCCGGGGTCCAGGCTTTGCTCCTCGATGGAGCATCATCATCATCCTTCAGAGTAGAAGGAGAGCAGAGCACCAGAGTGCAGCTTGTGACTGCCCCAGCAAGCACAGGGTCTCAAAGCCATGCTGTGGAGAGCCACGGGTATGTGACCCCCTGGGCCGCCCTGCTGTCCTTGTCCCCAGCACAGAGCTCCTTACCTGCTCTTCCAGAGCAGCCTTGAGGCAGTCAGCGAGCTCCTGCAACCGCATCTTGCTCTCCATGATGTCCGTAGAGCACCAAGAAACTTTGTTCCTCTTTTTCTGCAAGCTGTCGAGCTCGGCCTTGGTGCTGTTCAGCTCCTTGCTGAGGGCAGCCTGCTCTTCCCTGTGGGATGGCATCAACCTCAGCAGGAGCAACATCTCCCTTCCTTGATGTGCCATGGGGACATTTCCAATGCCTGCCTCTCACCAGGAACCAGCAATGGTGCAAATCCCACAGATTTAGTCAGCTTCCCTCAAGATGGGATCTGCTGGGCTTCCCCACAGCCTCTCCCACCCACCCAGACCACCACACTTGGCTGGGGCAGCAGTGACCATGGGTCACAATGTCCCCTCTGACACCCAGCAAGGGCTTGATTCTCCAAAAATAGAGGGGTTTGAGTGGAACTGGTGAGTGGGGCAGTACCGCAAGCGTTGGTGGGACTCCATCAGCTCCTCGTGCTGCAGGACGCGCTCCTGCAGCGTGCCCAGCGTGGAGTTCAGCCTGGCCTCCACCTCCAGCAGCTGCGTGCGGCACATTTGGTTCTCCTGATCCAGGAACTGTAAGAGGGTGGGAGGACACAGCCATGAGCAGCCAAACAGAGACCCCAGGGGGCTCATCGGGACCCCCAGCACAGACCCTCCCGTGCCTCAGGGTGCTGTTTCTAATCAGGGGCAGCTTTATCCCAGCAGACCAAACCCTACAAACCAGTTTGCTGGGGACACAGGACAGGCTGGGGGAGGGCTCCATGCCTGCAGGGGAAAATTATCTCCAAGAGCTGCCCAGCCCCCTCCCTGGGAATCCCTGCCGGGCAGGATGAAAAGCTGCTCTACGTGCGGGATGTCAACCCGCCCTCGAAAGCTCATCCCCCCTCTGTAGGAGGGCTAATCTCGCTCCTGGCCATCCGCCAGCTTTCCCAGAGAGGCTGTGATGGGGGAGAGGCCGTGATGGGGGCCGGCAGCACGTGACGGCTGCGCGGGCAAGGTCAGGCAGCTCCTACCTCCCGGCACTCGGTGGCCTCCCGCAGCTCCTGGCACAGCTCCTTGCACTCCTGCTGCAGGGAGTTCCTCTCCCGCGCCAGCCTGCGGGGATGGGATGGGATCAGGGGGTGCTGTGTTTTGGGGGCCAGAAGTGGGAAGGGGCTCAGGACATCGGGTCTCAAACCCACTGGGCCATCTCCTCCCACTGCTTCTCGTTCTCCTGCTGCAGCGCGTCCCGCTCCTGCTCCACGCTGGCCAGATTTATCATCACGGAGTTCAGGTCTGCGAGGGACAGAGCTGTCAGCCAGGGGGAACAGGGGCAGTGGGGATGGGAGCCCGTGTCGCCCACCTCTACCTTTGCCCAGGCGTGAGTTGGCCACTGTCAGCTGCTCCAGCTGAGCCTCTGTGTCCTGCAGGGCCACCAAGGTCTTCTGCAGCTGGCAGGACGCCTGTGGAGACACAGTGCTTGCTCTGGGGTGCTCATCCCCATGGGGTATTCTCACACCAGGGAGCGCACCAAATCACCCCGTGCCTCAGACATCTCATAGCACTAGGCAGCTCTGTACCTCCTCCTTGGCTCGAAGAGCTTCCTCTGCTCGTCCCTGTGTGGCAGCCAGCTCCTCCAGGCAGCTCTGCAGCTTGCCAGGCACATGCTCCAGCATGGCATGGGACTGGGACACCAGGGCCCTCACCTGCTCCCGCTGGGAAGGGAGACAGCACCAGGCAGAGCTCAGCGTGGCATTGCCATGGCACTGGTGGCACTGTCCTGCTGTGTGACCAGGGACAGGTCACGGCACCCAGGGCACAGAGCACTGGCAGGGCAGCGAGGGGCTGAACCCCCCATGGCACACCCCTCACCTCCTCATCCAGGGTTCTCCTTTCCTCCTCCAGATTTTCAAAGGTGACACCTAAGAATTCCCGGAAAGCCTGAGCCTCGGCAGACAGGGATGTCTGTAGGGTAGGAGGGATGAATGAGTCAGCACTGCCGTGGTGGAAAAGCCACATTTAACAGCCATGAAGGGAGGCGAGTGCCAGCCCTGAGGCTGAGTTTGCAGCAGCTTCCCAGCAGCAGCACCAGGAAACCTCTGTGCACCCAAGCCCATTGCAGAGCACCACCCAAGCTCAGGACGTGGGGATGCCCTTCCAGCCCCTAATCCAGTGAGGGGTGGCTGGGGGTAGCACCTCACTCAGTACCTGCAGGTTGATGGCACGGGCCAGCAGCGTGCTCAGCTCTTGCTGGGAGGCCAGGCTCTGGTCACGGGCACTGATCTGGGTGCTGGCGTGGGCACAGAAAGCCTCCAGGAAGAGATATCCCTGCAGAGGAAAGGATGCTGCTCCAGCCATGCTGTCCCACAAGGGGAAACTTACAAGAGCCATCCCTGACGCACGCTGCATCAGCCTGGGACTCCTGCTCCCAGGGGGACACAGCCCATGCCAAAAAAAACATCCAGAGAGCTCCATCACACAGCACTTCTTGCCTTCCACATTGGGATTTTCTTCCCCTGGGATGCCAGGGAGATCCTCATGCCCCAGGATGCCCTGCCAAAGGCATGAGGACAGCTGAGACTGCCTCCATCCCACAACGGCTGTTCCCTTACCTTCTCCTTGGCTCGTAGGGCTTCATCCACTCGCTGCCTGATGGCATCCTGCTCCTCCAGGCAGCTCTGCAGCTTGCTGGGAGCACTCTGAGCCACAGCCTGGCACTGGGACACCAGGGCCCTCTCCTGCTCCTGCGGTGGGAGGGGACAGCACCGTGGGGCACCAGGTACAGCTGCCGTGTGTGCCAACAGGTCTCCCAAAACCCAGGGGAAAGGGGAAGCGGAGGGATGTGCGGGAGCTCACCTCCTGCGCGAGGGCTCCCTGCTTGTCCTGCAGGCTCCGAAAGGCGGCATCTGCCAGGCCCTGGAACAGAGGGCACTGGCTGCTCCAGGTGCTCTGGGGACAGGACAAGGACACCGGCGTTAGGGCAGCTGGCAGAGGCAGCACCAGGCACATGCGTGTGCCCCGCGTGGCTGAGACCTGGCATGGTCATCACCAGTGACAGCCACCGTGCACACAGCATCCAGCTCCACCTCCTGCGCCCTGCTGCCACTGCCCAGCCTCTGTTTTCCTCCACAGCTCGAGGCAGAGCTGCTGGTAGATCTCCTCTCCCCAAGGGCATCCACCAGAGCAGAGGGGGCTTCGCACCAGCCCCGCTCCGCCCTGGGGCCAGCGAGAGCTGGTCAGCCACCACACCTCCCATCCTCCCCCCACGTGTGCCGGGGATGTTTCCCCCCACGAGGGTTCAAATCCAGCAAACTCAGCGGGTTGATCCGGGCGTGATAATGCAGCACCAGGCGCGTGATGCCGTGATGCAGCAGCCCCGCTTTACTTCCACTCCACCAACCCAGACGGGGTCAGCGTCTTGCCAGCGGCACAAGGGCGCTGCCACGTCACCGAGGCTGTGGGGGACAGGGTGGAATCGCCACCTAAGAGAGGACTCTTACCCCTTCAGGGTGGGTGATGTCGGTCTGTGTGAGCGCATCCCTCTGCCTGGCCGGCCCCATGCCAGGCCGCAGCCGCTGGCTCTCCTGCCAGTCACGCAGCTGCAGCGAGAGGGCTTCGATGATGATGAGGGTGCTCTCCAGCCGCCCCTCCAGCTCTGCCCGCGGCAGGGTCTTCAGCTGCTCCCGGGGACAGCTGGGGACAGAGAGAGGGCTTAGGGCAAGGACAGCCCACAGGTGCCACAGTCCCATCCAGGGGGAAATGTCCTTATACTCACTGCCAGAGCAGGGAGTCTGTTTCGGCAGCGCTGTCCTTGGCACAGGGGAGGCTTGCCCTGGATGTGTTCATGCTCCTCTCCCACACGTCCCGAGGTGTCATGAAGGTGCCGGTGGCCATGGAGAGCACTGGGGTCATGCTGGTGCCCGTGGCCATAGTGGGCACTGGGGTCATGCTGGTTCCAAAGGCTGTGGTGGGCACTGGGGTCGTGCTGGTGCCAGTGACCACAGACATGGGGGTCATGCTGGTGCCAGTGACCGTGGTGGGCACAGGGGTCGTGCTGGTGCCAGTGACCNGGCACTGGGGTCATGCTGGTGCCAGTGACCGTGGTGGGCACAGGGGTCGTGCTGGTGCCAGTGACCACAGACATGGGGGTCATGCTGGTGCCAGTGACCGTAGTGGGCACTGGGGTCGTGCTGGTGCCAGTGACCACAGACATGGGGGTCATGCTGGTGCCAGTGACCGTAGTGGGCACAGGGGTTGTGCTGGTGCCAGTGACCACAGTGGGCACGGGGGTGACACTGCTGCTGGCATCCTGCTGTGGCTTGCGGAGGGGCAGGCTGTGCCGCAGGGATTCCACCAGGAGCGAGGTGTTGAGGGTCTTCTCCAGCCACACCAGTGGCAACGTCCAGGACACGGCACCCAGGGTCGATTCAGGCGAGGTGACAGGGGTGACAGTGGCTTCTGACTCAGCAGGCTCCAACCCACTTGCCTCAATGGGAGGGAGGCTGGGTGGGCTCTGCTCTGGGGGGACAGGGGCAGGGGACTCAGCTTCCTCAGGGGTGCCTTGGCAATGCAGAGGACCAGCGCTCCCATCTGCAGACGGGGGCTCAGAGGCCACAGGGCTGCAGGAAAAGTCTGCGGGTGCTGCTCGCCACCCATGGAAAGGAGCTTTCTGCGGGGTGGAGCTGGTGCCAGGGGGCCCTGGGGTGCAGGAGGCCGTGCTGGCATTGCCAGGGGACCCAGAGCTGCAGAGGGGTAGAGCAGAGCTGCCTGGAGAGTTTGGGTTGCAAGACACTGAGCTAATGATGTTGGGAAGCCCTGGCGTGGTGCTGCCAGGGGACTCCAGGGTGCAGGGCCCCAGGACAAGGCTGCACATGGTGCTGCCAGAGGCCTCCAAGGTGCTGGGCACGGGGATGGAGCTGCACAGGGAGACTGGCACGGTGTTGCCAGGGCGCTCTGGGGTGATGGGTCCTAGGATGGAGCTGCACAGGGGGACTGGAATGATGCTGCTGGAGGGCTCTGGGGTGCTGGACACTGGGATGGAGCTGCACAGGGGGACTGGAATGATGCTGCTGGAGGGCTCTGGGGTGCTGGACCCTGGGATGGAGCTGCACAGGGGGACTGGAATGATGCTGCTGGAGGGCTCTGGGGTGCTGGGTCCAAGGATGGAGCTGTGCAGGGGATCTGGCACAGTGCTTGTGGGGGGCTCTGAGGTGCTGGGTTCAAGGATGGAGCTGCACTGAGGGACTGGCACAGTGCTGCTGGGAGGCTCTGGGGTGCTGGGCAGCAGGATGGAGCTGCACTGGGGGACTGGCACAGTGCTGCTGGAGGGCTCTGGGGTGCTGGGCCGCGGGACGGAGCTGCACTGGGGGACTGGCACAGTGCTGCTGGAGGGCTCTGGGGTGCTGGG
>VZRR01003068.1:0-12420 GCA_013398015.1 Oreocharis arfaki
TGGGGGGGGGACAGAGAAGGAGGCTGAGTTAAAACCCGCCGTGGGAATACCCGGGGTGTCCCCTCCACCTCCCACGCCCACGGTGACACCCAAGTGACCGCCCTCACCAGCCACCGTCCTGCTTGTCCACGTTGTGGATGATGGCCTGCTTGCAGAATGACAGCTCGTCCTCCCGTTGGGCCTTGTAGTCATACAGAGCCTTCACCGTGCACTGGGGACACCAGGAAGAGGGACACATGTGTCACCACCCAGCAGCCGGCTACCTCCTCAGCCCCCAAGGTGTGGGGTCCTGAGGGTCTGACACCCCCAACTGTAGAATCATAGGGTGTTAAGGGGTTGGAATGGACACCTTCCACTAGAGCAGGGTGCTCCAAGCCCTGCCCAACCTGGCCTTGGGCACTTCCAGGGATGGGGCAGCCACAACTTCTCTATTCCAGTGTCTCACTACCCTAACAGTAAAAAATTTCTTCCCAACATCGAACCTTAATTTCCCCTCTTTCAATTTGCATCCATTACTCCTCATCCTATCACTACAGTTCCCGACAAAAGGTCCCTCTCCAGCTTCCAAATTGCTCATGACAGTGGGATGTGTTAGAGGGGACAGGAGGGCTGGAGATGCCAGTGGTCCTGCAGGATCACCATGTCCAGGGCAGATCATGTTCCCTTTTTGGGACCCCATAATGGTTTCTCCTGGTGCACTGAAGAGTTAATCCCCTGATGTGACCACATTTCCCAGAAAAAAACCCTCTGGGTTCAGTTTTCCTGTGTGTGGTCTTATCCTGCTGCAAAGGGACCATTAAGGCACCAGAAATGCTGGACCATGGGATTGTAGGATCACAGGAAAGGAAATTTAGGGCTCAAGTCCAGCCTCTTCCAGGGTCAACTCCAAGATATGTCCAGTCCCAAAAACCTCCAAAGATGGAGATTGGGTCAGCTCCAAGACGCACCTAATCCCCAAAACCTCCAAGGGTGGAGACTGGGTCAACTCCAAGACTAAACCAGTCCCAAAAACCTCTGAGGATAGAGGCTGCACCACCTGAAAACTGATCCTAGACCTACTTTTTTGGGGTTCCCCAGTGCAAAGGGATTTCCTTGCTGTTGGGGCAAACTTCTGCCAGGTCCCTGCTCCAGGCTGGGGTCTCTCCAGCCCCGTCCCACCACCACACTGTGACAATGCTGTCACTGGAGCTTGGACTGTCCCCACGTGATGGTGATGTGGGCTGGGTCCAGCTCCAGCATCATTTGAGGGTCAGAAAAATGCAGGACAACATCACTTCTCGGGTCAGTGGTGGTGGGAGGTGTGGTGGATCTGGGGAGGGACCACCTAGGAACCCCATGTCATGTCCCACCAGCCACCACCTCCCAGGACACCAGCTCAGCCCCTTACCCTGGCCATTGGCATCTTGTTGGCCTCTACGTAGAAGTGGGGGGTCCGCACCTCATACAAGGCTCCATAATCCAGTTCCTGCAAGGAGAAATTCCTGAGGGGGTCACCTGGATGTGGGCAGGGGCTATGAGGAGATGAGAGGAGGTTGAGCAGGACCTAATATCCCCTTGCAACTTGTTGGAAAATGGAATTATGGTGGAGCTTTAATGCTGGGTAATGACTGTTACAACGAGCTTGGCCAGTTCTGGTTGGGCTCCAACCAAAATTCTAGAGGATGGTGGAGCTGAGGACGGGGCTTGGTTGCCCATGGCGCAGAACCCCCACCATCCCCACTGCTGGGAGAACTCACAGTGGTGCCCATCTTCTCCAGGGTCTCCTCATTGATGGGGTAGCGCAGCTTCATCTTGCGGTAGAGTGGGTGCTTCTCGTAGTAGCTGATGAGGTCCACGAGGCTCTCGAACTCGGCCGAGCTGCCCAGCATGAAGAGCCGCCCTTCCTGCTGGATGCGGCAGTGCTTGATCTTCCCCTCCGCCCTGGGGCCAGGAGAGATGGGAATGGGATGGGTGAGGGGTGGCCAGATCCTGGTTCCGTGATGGGGATGGGCCAGAGGTGATGCTTGGGGATGCCACCAAGGTGACCACCCCGAGGATGTCACCACGGAGAGGGTTTCCCCTTCACAACGCCATCATGTGTCCCCACCGTGTCACCCACAGCAAAACCCTGCCACCTAGCTCGGGGTCACAACAGACAGTCCTCAGCTTGGCCAAAACCAGCTGGCCTCGTGGTGGCCACGCTCACCGGAAGGAGATGGCGTAGGAGTTGGGTTCGCTGCGCTTCCGCACCAGGAATGCTCCATCCCGCGGGACCCGCATCAGCATGTGCTCGGCCTGGAGACGCGTCAAGCTGGCGTGGTACCACCTGGCCAGGGAGAACATGGAGACGCGGGGCTGGCATCGGCATCTCCACACCCTGCTGGGGCTGGAGGAGGCTGGTGGACCCATGGGATCAAGGGGATGGGGATTGGAAGGATCCTCACTCTTTGCTCTCATGGGCGTTGGGTTGGGGGACGGGGTCGGTGAGGCGCATCTCGAACTCGTTGCAGCGCAGCGGCACCTCCCGGTAGTGGCAGATGAGGCTGTAGAGGCTGTCGAAGACCAGGTTGTCCGTCAGGTAGAACTTGGTGGCCCCAGCCTCCTGCCGTGAGTGGATCCGGCAGTGCTGCACCCGGCTGGACCTCCTGCCATGGGGGTGGGAGAAAGCCAAGTCAATCCGGGTTCACACCCCCGCCATCCCGCACTTCGGAGTCTACGTGCAGCACAAAAAGGTGACATTTCCCCCAGAAAGGCCATTCCACCCACCAAACCAGGCACTGACTGGAGTGCCACCCAGGTAGGGTGGGATTCTGCCTCTCTGCTGGAGCTCCTACCAGAAGGACAGGGTGTAGTCGCCCACGAAGGTCTCGCTCTCGCGCACCAGGAAGGTGCCGTCCTTGCCGCCCGTCTCGGTGCAGTACTCGTGCAGCAGCTTCTCCGCAATCTGTCGCCCGTCACGGCCACCCCCGAGCTTCCCGTGGAACCACTTCTCCGTGAAGTGCAGCTCGTTGTTGTTGAACTCCTGCAAGTTCATCCCAAAGTGGGTGTTGCCACCCTGTCACCCTCCCCACGGGAGTTGTCACCTCGCCCCGTGGACGCGTCCTGCCCCTCACGCACCTCCTTCTGCTCCACCTCCTCTTCATCCTCATTGAACTGGTAGCGGGATGTCTCCTCTGAGTAGTAAATCTTGTTGCTTGTCAGGACGAAATAATGAGGGCTCCAGGTCTGGGGAGGAGGAAGAGCATCACTGGGGTGAGAAGGAGGATGACATGGAGGGGTGGAGCTTTGGGATGGGGTTTTTAATCCCTCCCATCCCCCACAGCATGGCAGTGGTCCAAGAGAGCCCATCCCAATCCCCAACGTCTGACAGATCCCACTCAGCCCCTGGGGGCTTCTCTTACGTGGTCGATGGGGTCTTCAAGGTAGAGAATTCCATTCTTGATGGAGTTGCTGATGTCATTCTCTGAGTAACTGGCGGTGGAGACCTCCTCGTACAGGTTCCCTTCAACCAGTTTCTTGTGCTGAGGGACACCCAGGGAGGGGAGCTCAGTGGTGGCCATGGTGTCCCTGTCACACCGAGCTCCCAGCCCTCAGGATCAACTTCCCACAGGTCCCTTCCCACCACCCCTTGTTCTCCTTGACCATCTCTTGGTGCAGAACCCAACAAAATCTGTGTCCCTCCTGCAAAGAGGGGTTTTGCTTGCTCCACACCTTGATTAGGATTTTCTTCTTGAGCTGGGTGGGCGAGGGCAACTCATCAGCGTTGATGTCCACTGGCTTGGTGAGGAGCATGTCCCCAAAAACCTTCTTGAAGTGGGAGGCCATGTTCCTCTGCTGGACGATGCTGCAGTGGTCTTCGATGGAGAGGATGATGGGAAACCTGGAGCAAGCAGGTGGGAATGGTGGCCTCAGATGAAGGTGAGGGGAAGATTGCCAGAATTCGGGAATCACTGGGGGAATCTGGGGCTTACTCGGAGGTGACAAACGCATGCTCCTTGATGGTGTGCAGCACATCCAGGAATTTGATCTTGGAGGTGAGGGTGTGGCCGTGGTAGATGATGGGGAGATCGTCCGGGCCATCCCAGCAATCCACTGAGAAGGAAAACACCTTGGTTAATTCATGTTTGCCACCAACCACGTGGTGGGAACCATTTTTTTGAGCCCCCAAAGGACAGAGAAAGACCCTCTGCTCCAGTGCTACGGGATGGGGGCAGGGAATGGTCTTTTTGATGGGACACGAAGGGTTCCAGCATCCCTGTGAAGGGCTGGTGGGACTCACACTCGATGCAGCGGCAGCCCATCCTCAGGCACCGGGCGTACGCTTCCAGGGAGGACTCGCTGGAAAACTGGTCTCCTGTCAGGTACCTGCAGAGGAGAGACGAGGATGATGGGGTGCTCATGATGGGATGCTCATGATTGTCCCTGAGAAAAGCCCATGTGAGGAAAACTCCTTACGTGTTGTGGGATGAAGAGATCCAGTACTGGGACAAGGGGTGGTTCATCTCCTCGGGCACCACGCGCTCGTACTTAGCATCCATCACCATGTTTTCCTTGGAGAAGAGGTATGTGAGGAACTGGGGGGGAGAAGCGGAGAGGTCAGAGTCTGATGAGGCTGGGGAGATCCCTGTGGGGACGCTGTGTGGGTCCACCCACCTCATCCAGCTGGAAGGAGGGATCCGACGCCTCGTTGGAGCTCTCCTTGAGGTAGGAGCACATGTAGTCCCGCACCATGCCCACGTCGCTGGCCCAGGATTCCTGGGATACAAACATGGCTGTTGTTAAGGGGGAACTGGGCTGGAGCAACCCATGAGGGTTCCCTAAGCAGCAGAGTTCTCAGGGAAACCTCACCTTCTGGTCATGCAGCAGGAACTTCTGGAAGTCGTAGAGGGACACTTGGCACAGCTCGGGGCGGTCCACGTTCCTGGGACAAGGAGCGGCCACCAGTGAGGACGAGGAGAAGGAATTGGGATAGATCCCATGGCAAAGTCAAGGCCACCAGTGCCCACCTGCAGCTCAGCCTCCCCATGACCCCCACTCTCACCAGTCCCTCCACCCTGTGACTGGGAGAGGCCGGCACCAGCTGGAATGTGCAGAGTTGTCCAAGGATACTGGAAGGAGGGCAGGGTGACAAGTCCCTACACCCCTGGCAGCCATCCCATCTCCCATCCCTGCTCCCATCCTCTCTCCCATTCCCACTCCAGTGCCTGCTCACCCCTTCTCCCATCCCTGCTCCTATCCTTGTTTCCATCCCAGCTCCCGTCATTGCTCCCATCCCTTCTGCATCCATGTTCCCATCCTTTCCCCCATCCCTTCTCCCATCCCCATTCCCACCCCCTGCTCTGCCCCACAGCCTGGAAGTATCTCCTGCTCTATGGATCCAACTCATGGAATATTGATTGGGATGGGAGCTGGGAACTCACCGCAGGGGGAAGGAGAGCTCCAGCTGCTCGATGACCTGGAAAGCAGAGGAAGGGTCCAGGCTTAGCTGGAGGAGGACACATCACACCAGGATGGGGGCATTTGGGAGGTCAATCTAAGGATCTTACCGACTTCTGGGCATCAAACATCAGGTTTTTGTAGAACTGGATGAAGTGGGAGAAAGTCATCTCATTCCTGGCTTCCACTTCCTGTGGGAGATGGGGCTGGATGAGAGTGAGGCCACCCAATCAGGGCCAGGGACACCAGGGTGGCTCCAGCCCATCTTGGGGGGCTCCAAGACCATCTCCCTCATAGCTGGGGTGTCCAGGGAGTCCTTACCACGAGTTTATCCCGCAGGAATCTCATGTTGGGAACTCGGTAGTTGACCTGGGGCAGCATCGCCTTCAGGTCCTTCACCGTGATGCTACCGGATGGAAAACGGGAGTCAGGGCACTGCCAGACCCCTGGATGGGTCCACCCCAAGGCCCCCACGCCAAATCCTGATGCCTGGGATGGGGATCCCATCCTCCTGGCCTGTAGATCCCTACAGTCGCACAGGACCCAGGGAAATTGTGGATGTCCCATCCTGGGAAGTGTCCCAAGGCCAGGTTGGATGGGGCTTGGAGCAACCTGGTCTAGTGGAAGGTGGAACTAGATGATTCTTAACGTCCTTTCCAACGCAAACCATTCCATGATTCCACATTTCTGAGATTAATTACATGGTGTCTGGCATGAGTGTGAGCAGGGGGACAAGGAGAGGAAGTGCAACCAAGAACCAATCAGGAACTCTAAGCCATCATCCCACTTGGAGATGATGCCCATTCCCATCCCCATAATAATATAAGTCCAAATTCCCTTGGTTTTGGGGTTTTCCCATCTTGGGAAGATGATTACGGGCTGCATTAATGGCCTGGCCCCTCTGGCATTGGTGGAAATGTGGCATTGGGGTCCCTGCGGTCCTCACAGTGACGAGGACATGACCCGCACCCAAATCTCTGATTTTTGGTGCCTTCAAGCATCCCAAAAACCCCGGTGCTTCCTTGTCCCACAAACCTCACCCCCAGTCTGGCTCAACCTCCAGATTTGGGATGCAGCTGGGGGAATATGGTCCTGTTCAGCTGAACCCACCGTGCTGGTGCTCACCTGCCTTCCCGCGCCCGGTCCATCCCATCAAACTGCTTCCGTAGCCACCTGGGAAGGAAGGGATGGACAGACAGTGCTCAGTCCCAAAGAGGACCAAGCCCAGGGTGGGTTTTCTCCCCAAAACAGGGACCAGGAAATGGGATCTGCTGGTCGTCCCTCACCTCTCAATCTGCAGCGGGGTCTGGGCTCTCTGGGTGTCAGCCACCAGCCAGTTGAGCCCCGTTATCCACAGGTTGATGTCCTCCTCGCAGAAGGCTGGAGGAGGAAGAGGAGGGCGGTGAGGTTGGGATGGCAATGATGGGATGCTGGGAAGGGGGTGGGACCCCAAAGATGGACACAGGGAATGGGGAGGGACCCAACTCACCGGCCACGCTGAGCGTCCGCAGCCTGAAGTCCATCCCGTAGAGGATGATGAAGCACATGGTGAAGTCCAGCTTGCGAGCGTCCTCTGGGTAGCGCTCGAAATCCCGGGAATTCTTCCCCAGGCGGATCTCCTTGATCTCCCGAATGTCGACTGTGGGGAGAGAGGAACATGAAACTGCCACCACAGTCCCATGGTGGTGGGACTCAGTGGGACTGAGTGGCTCAGGGAAGCGAGAATTCCAGAAGACATGAGTCCTCTGGAGAACCTTGTCCCCAGGGTGGGACACCCCCAGGAGTGTGTGATGGAATTGTGGGTGCTGTGGCCACGTGTCTTTGAGGGAGACACGTCCCCAGTGTCCTCCAGTGATGTGTGATGGCACCATGGGTATGGCATGTCCTTTGGGGAACCGCGTTCCCAGGATGGGGTGTCCCTGTGGCACTGCCCATTGGAGTGGGATGGCACCAAGGTGCCAGAGCCATGTGTCCTCCAGGAATCTGTGTCCCAGGATGTCCCCAGGATGGAGTGTCCCAGGATGTCCCCAGGACAGGGTGCCCTTAAGCACTGCTGCAGCTGAGTGACAGCACCACCAATGCCATGGCCACATGTCCTACAAGGATCCATGTCCCAAGATGTCCCCAGGATGAGATGTCCCTGCACTGCTGCTACAGCTGTGTGACAGGACCAGGATGCCATGGCCATGTGTCCTACAGGGATCCATGTCCCAGAATGTCCCCAGGATGAGATGTCCCTGCAGTGCTGCTGCAGCTGAGTGACAGCACCACCAATGCCATGGCCACATGTCCTCCAGAGATCCGTGTCCCAAGGACAGGGTGTCCCTGCAGCCCTGCCTCCACGTGCCTGATGGCACCCCATCCCTGTGTGTCCGCCAGGAACTCGTGTCCCCAGGACGTGGCATCCCGACAGCGCTGCCCACTCTTTTCCCAGCTTTGTGGCTGCCACGCGTCCTCCAGGCTCATCCCACCCCATCCCAACCAGCAAATCTCCAGCCACCTTGTCCTCCCCATGCCAGACCCTGCGCCGGGATAGGCTGAGCTCGTGTTTTCATTGGAGAACTCTTCCCAAAAGTGGCAATTTGGAGCCCCAGCAGCCGGGACCGCAGGGCGTTGCTTTCCTGCTGCTCTGCTCCCTCATTATCCCGCTAAATAAAGCTCCAACGGCGGCGGGAGGGGCGGGTTTCCGGACCACGCTCTTCCTCACTGCTACTCCACCAAGGGAGATTTCCAATTTTCCCAGTGGACACATCCCACCGGGAGTGAGAATAATAACATATTATTAGGAACAACACACAAAATTGTTCTTGATCCCACAACCATCACCCCCCTGCGGCAGGTTTGTCCTCTGGGAACGAGCCACCGACACTGGAAAGGGCTTTGTGTGACCCAGGGCAGCCGGACCACCTCGCCAGGGGTATTGTCCTGCCAAGGAAATGGGTCATTTCCCGGAGAATTTCCAGCCTGGCCGCGTTTCCGATGTGGTGGTGGGGAAGGCTGCAGACGTGCCTCGGTGGAAACCCTCAGCCGAATCCAAAGGGGGATCCAGAGGGGAAAGAAAAGCTGAATGCAGGGAGGAATAAGGGATGGGGGGAGGAATTGGGCTGATTAAGCAAGAAAAGAAGGGAAGAATAGTTTTTCTTGGCGGAAAAGCTCCAGAAAACAGTGGAGGCTTTATCCAGCCGCCTTCTGCTGGATGACCGCAAGCCAAATTTCATGGATAAGGGTGCGATTTTAGCACAAGTGACACACAGGAGCTCTGCACCCCAGCACGAGCTTTGTTTCGGGACAAGATCTCAAGGAATGAAATGGCTTGGAGCGAACCCTCTTCCATAAAATTAGGCAGATTTGGGAGATAAAAATGGGTTTATAGGCTAAAAAACAGCCACTCGACCCCAAACCTGCCCATCCACAAGGTGCCAGGGAGGGGTGAGAAGCCAGTGGCGACCAGGGTTTTGCTAACAAGTTGCAACGCTGCTACTCCTTGGATTTAACTCCTCCAGGATCCAGCCTTGCACCCGAACTCTGGGTGCTGTTCCTAATCCCAGGATGGTTTGTGTTGGAAGGGACCTTCAAGACTATCTCATTCCAACTCCCACCACGGGCAGGGACACCTTCCTCTCTCCCAGGNNNNCCCAGCTCTCCCAGCCTGGCTCCAGAGCAGAGGGACTCCATCCCTTGGAGCATCTCCATGGCCTTCTCTGGACTCGCTCCAGCAGCTCCACGTCCCTCTAATGTCAGACCCCAGAGCTGGAGGCAGAATTCCAGGTGGGGTCTCACCTGAGTGGGGCAGAGGGGCAGAATTCCCCTCTCCTACTGCCCACGCTGTAGGATGAGCCCAAGACATGGGGGAATTTCTGGGCTGCCAGCACCAGTTTTTCATTCACCAACGCCCCCAAATCCTTCTCCGTGGGGGAAAACAGCCCATTCCCATGAAAAAACAGGGGAAGAGGGAGCGGCCTGGGGCTGCACAACACACCCGAGCAGCAGCTTCCTGGAAACCACATCTGCAGCGGATTTGCCTCGATCCTGTCAGAACTCTGTCTCCAAACTCCTCCCCGCATTGTCTCCATTGTCCCGGGCGATTAAAACACTCTGGAAGTCGGTTCCAGCTGCGAAAATCCCTTTTCTTTTCTAATGCAAAGTGAGCAGCGTGGTGCAAAAAAGATTTGGAACGGTGGGAAGATGATGGAGGAGCAGGTTCTGCCCAGTGGGATTTTAGGGATGCTGAGAGCCTGGGAGTTTTTTCAGGCATTAGGAGGGAAGTAAAAGGAAGGGAGGGAATGGTTGTGCTGGGAATTCCTGCTGGACTGGGCACCTCAGTTGTCCCTTCTTGCAGGATGTGGCAGCTCAGAGCCTCCTGGACAGGGGGAATTGGGAGACAGTATCCTGCCGGGATCCCTGTGGTGTGACTTAAAACCTGGAATAAAATATCTCCCCCCTCATCCAACAGCGATAAATCCCAACTGGATTTTCTCGTCCCCAAAAAGTCTTATTTCTAATTATTTGCCATTAACAAGGCCGGAGGTGTCATCTCTCCAAAATCCTCTTGGGTTTTCCATGCTGCCTTCACCCCTCTTTTGTTTAATTTCTTGCTAAGTTCCTTTTTCGGGGCTGTTTTCCACCAGATTCCTTGCGCTGGGAACCGGGGTCTGCTGAGGGCGACGAGCTGGAAGCCCTCCAAGATGAGGTTAATTTTGGAGGCCACGCTCCAGGCCATCCCAGGCATGGACACGATCCCAGGCACGGACACATGGACATGTGTCCAGAGGCCGCTTAACGAAGCGTGTAATTATCCTGGGGGTCCAGGGGAAAGCCAGGATCCATGTCCTGGCCCTGACAGTCCCTAACAGAGACATCAGCACCTCCCACTAATCCCTCTCCAAGCGGGATGCCCGCTTGAAGGGGGAGATTTAAAACGGTCCGGGCAGGCGTGAGGTCTGGGAGGTCCCGGCACTTCCATAAAATCACGGAAAGTGGAAAGATGTGAGCACAGACGGAAGGAGCAGGGGGTGAGGATGATCCAGCCCAGCACCAGGATGGGGATTTCTCCCGCTCCAGACTGGGAGAAGCAAATGGTGGGACTGGATGGCAGGACTGCACCATTTCCAGGATGATTTTCCTCCTTTTTTCATCCTTCTGGATGACCTTGGAGGATGCCTACTCATTCCCAAGGGGGAGATTGGGTTGTTGTATGGGAAAAGACAGATCCTAAGGCTCCTGAGAGGAAACTGAGGCACAGCATTGTGAGCAACCTGAGATCCTGACCTGGCGGTGCACAGCGCTTCCGGAAAAAACAAGGAGCCGGAAATGTGTTATTTCCATGGCTGGATAACGAGCTCTTCTCCATGAGGACCTAAAACACCTCTCCAAAATTGGGTACCCTTCATCCCATCACCTCCTGCTCCCACAAATCTGCTCCTGTATCCAGGCATAGATCCTGCTTCTGACTGTGCTCTGCTCTGAGTGCCACCCTCCTTCCCAGCTCAAAGCTGGAATTCTGCCTCGGGATCAGCCCCTCCAAGCAGGAGCTGAACCTTCCTGGGGATTTTTGCATGGAATCAGTGGTGGGTGGTGATTTTTGGGGAGGTCATCAGTGATTTTGGAGGAGGCCCTCCAGGAAAAAGGTGCCTCCCAAACCTACGGGATGGGCTTTGCCATCATCCAGGTGAGGTGATATCCCAAATCTGAGCTCCTGCCCTGCACAGGGATGTGGGATGAGGTGATGGTGTAGCTCCATGCCACCCCAATCCCAAGTTTCATCCACTGGATTTTTTTAGCTCAATTAAAGCCTTGAGGTAATGAGCACCAAGACAAGGAGCCCCAACAATTCCCAGTGTTGAGAGAATGCCCCAACAATCTCCTAACCACCAGGGAATCCACACGGATGGGTGACTTTTATGGATGCTCCAGTGGGGCTTTGGGGTTAAAAGCACCATGAGCAGGCACAGTGGTGACCATTCCTTTCCCTTCTTCCCAGGGAGGATATAAATTTCTGAGGATGAAAACGAGAGCAGCTTGATCCCACAGAGCAACTTCCAAGGTGGGATGGAGGAGGTGAGGGTTGCTCAGCCCAGCAGCTCCTGCATTTATGGGAATCACCCCGTGGCCAGCCACCCTGATGCTGTGGGACATTCCATAGGGGGGAACATCCCACCGTGGTAGGACATCCCACCGTGGCCAGGAATTCCACAACCAGTCACCCCACCATGGTAGAACATCCCAGCATGGCCAGGCACCCCACAAATAGTCACCCCACCACTGCAGGACATCCCACCAACCCCAAGCACCCTGTAATCAGTTACCCCACCACAGCAGGATGGCAGGACATCCCACCACAGCCAGGAGCCCAACAACCAGCTACTCCACCATGGAAGGACATCCCACCACAGCCAGGAACCCCACAGTTGGGCACCCCACCACAGCAGAACATCCCGCCATAGCCACAAATCCCACAACCAATCTCCCCATGGTAGGACATCCCACCACAATCAGGAACCCCATAGACAGGCACCCCATCACTGTAGGACACCCCAACACAATCAGGCACCCCACAACCTATTACCCCACCACAGTAGGGCACCCCCACACATCCATGCACCCCACAAACAGTTACCCCATCACGGCTGGGAAACCCAACACACCCAGAAACCCCCCAGCCAGTCACCCCACCACTGTAGGACACCCCAACACACCAAGGCACCTCACAGCCAGTTGCCTCCCTACAGCAGGACATCCCAATACATCCAGGCACCCCACAATCAGTTACCTCCTATGTTAGAACACCCCAACACATCCAGGGACCCCACAATCAGTCCCCTCACTAGAGCAGGACATCCCAATACCTCCAAGCACCCCACAACCACTTATCCCCCGTGCCAAGACACCCCACCACAGCCAGGCACCCCACAGCCAGGCACCTCACTACAGTAGGACATCCCAACACATCCAGGCACCCCACAACCACTTACCCCCCATGCCAGCACATCCCAACACATCCAGGCA
>VZRR01003073.1:1932-27767 GCA_013398015.1 Oreocharis arfaki
GTAGGAGCCGGCCAGCAGAGTCCTGAGTGTTGAATTCCAAGTTAGCGGATGAGTCCATGAGGGAAAATCCTCCCTTGTGTCAGCAGATACCAAATGGCTTCTCAAAGTGTTCCTGTGGTCGGAGGATCCCAGGAGGGGTTGGGCTGGAAGGGATCTTAAAGCCCCTCCAGTGCCACCCCTGCCATGGCAGGGACACCTCCCACTGTCCCAGGCTGCTCCAAGCCCCGTCCAACCTGGCCTTGGACACTGCCAGGGGCAGCCCCAGCTTCTCTGGGCACCCTGTGCCAGGGACTCACTGCTCTCACAGGGAACAATTCCTTCCTAATGGGTCCATTGTTGAGTCTCTCCCCACTGTGGGCTCTCCCCAGAGAGCTGGACTGGCAGGAGGAGCTGAACTTGGCTGGCTCCTGCTCCAGCTCTGGAGGTGGGAAGCTGTTCCTCGCAGCAGCTGTCTGCAGGGACTGAGCCTCCAGATGGAACCAGAGGTGCAAAGTGGCTGGTTTAAGCTGGGAGATGATCTGAAACACGGAAATGTGTAGTTTAAGGGATTATGGGATCTTTCTTGCCTGTGATCACCGAGCCCAGGGAAAGGCAGGATAATGCCAGGGAGCTCCTGTGCCCCTGCCCTGAGTGCCTGAGTAACACAGGAGAGAGCAGAGCTACACCATGGAAACAAAGCCACTTCCTAAGCTGAGAAAAGCCCTGGGAGTGGGGAGAGGAGGGAAGGGAGCTGGGTGCAGGTGGGCAACCACATCCGTGGGCACTGGAGGGTGGGAGTGGGCTGGGCAGGAGGACAGGCAGGGCTGGCACCTGGCTCTGGCTGCCTTTAAAAGCTGCTTTGATGAGGTGGTTCCAGACCAAGTGTCTGAACAGGTCTAGAAAACAAAGTGTAAGTTTTTTCCCCCTACTCTGCAAGGGAAAAAATAAAAGTAGTAGTTCCAGCTCTCTGCAGCCTCTGCTGGCCACAGCTTCCCCAGGGCCAGGGACAGCAGGGTGTAATGCATTTTTGAGTGTAATTCCCGTCCTTTGTGTCCAAAAAGCAACCAGACCATGTCTGCACTGGATAACGTGGGAGTGAAGTGCTGAGGAGGCTGGACCTGCCCTTGCAGGATGTCCAGCTACGAGGGGTTTATGGCCTGAGTAAGAGTCAGGAGTAAGGAGTGGGAAGTTGAGCCCAGCCTGCCCTGTGGGAGAGAGAACCCAGATACAGATACGTTGTCTGTGTCTGACCACAGAGATAGCAGGAAAGGCACAGATGGAGGCTGATAGTAGAAAAAGTCTCTGTACCTTTGGGATGCAATAGAAAGCAGCACAAGGTGTTTCTGTTGAGCTGAAATCTGGGCTTTGCTCACCAGAGGTACAGACAAGTTTGGCTGGGAATAGGAGGTGTTTCAGCATCACCTCAGGGTCTGTGGCTGTGCTGGCCCAGCTCCCTTGGTGAGTTTATTCTGTTTATGCTGATTAAATCTATTTTTTCTTCTTTATTTTTTTTTTTAAGTAAAATAATGTGTTTTAAACAAAACATGTGCCAGAGACCTTGGCTTCCCCTCAATCTTCTTGAAGGCTGGAGTCTGTTAAGGCATCATCTGTATGTGCTGAAGATGCACTAAGACTTATGTTGCAGAGTTGCTCAGATTGCCGAGCAGATGGGCTCCAACATGTCTGATTTTTGCCAGCCCTGGCCCTGTTTTGACAACAGTGCCGTATTTTTTGTGTTGTGGGATTTTTAGTGGCATAAACACTCCTGTTTTTGCTACCAGTGCCTCAAAAAGGAAGGTGCTTCTCAAGCACTCCTCTGAAACGCAGTTCAAAGCAGCTCCTGTGGTTGGGAGGGAGGGCTCTGTATTTACCTGGTCCTCCCTGCCCTGACTTATTGATTGCAGATGCTGATACCTGTGACAAGCACCAACTTTTATGGTTCTCTCAGATGTGGCTCCCGTGAGTCTGGAGCTGCAGTCCTCGTTCCATAATCCCATAAAGCTGCTTTCCCTCGCTCAGGGGTCCCTGCCAACCGTGTGCCCTCTGTTTCAGGGGGAAGGTGTCGTGCAGGAAATCAACATCACACACCATGTGAAGGAGGGCTCCGAGAAGGCTGATCCCTCACAGTTTGAGCTCCTGAAGGTGTTGGGACAGGGCTCTTTTGGCAAGGTGAGATCACTTCTTCCTATGTGCCGTGCCAGAGGAATGATTTTGGTGATGAAAGGAACCGTCCCCAACAAAACCACTTTCCTGATTCCCAGGAATGTTCCTGGGCATGTTCCTCCCTTCTCAGAACTGCTGCTGAGTGCCCTGGGCTGGGTTTGGCCCCTGTTTATGGTCCAGTTTCCCTTCTGTGAAGGAGGAAGGAAGTAGCCTGTAGCTCTTATCTATTTCAATAATCTAGGTCTCTTACAGACCATCTGCTGACACATTAAACCAGCTTGGTGTCAGCCAGCTACCAGCTGACAGTGGGGAGGTTACCAGCTACCAAGCGCTGCTGCCTGGGCAAATGCAGCAGTGGCTTTGTAGAATCAGAAAAAAGTTGGAAAATACCTCTGGGATCATCCAGCCCCACCAGTAGCACTGCCAAGCCCACCACTTGCAGGTGGTGTCCTTTTGATGCTGCCTAAAGCCAGGTAGAATGAGACATCAGGGAAGGGAAGGAGATAAAAATCCAGAGGATGCAGGACCTGAATAACAAGGAGTTGATGTGACTGACAAACCAGGAGGCTTTTGTGGTCCAGTGAAGCATCAGTGCCTCCAGTCACAGCTCCCAGGCATCAGCCCTAGCCCCAGGGAGCTGCAGGAGTCAGGAGGTGTGGAAGGCTGGAAAGGAGGCAATTGCAGCGTGAAACTGGGGGGTGAGAGGAGTCCACACACAGCACTTCCCTGGAAACCCCGTGGGAAAGCTTGAGCTTGTGAGGGACACTGTGGGGTTTGCCACTTTGGGAGGCATCCAGCTCCTACTGCCGGTGTTTAGTACTTGGTGAACGTGGTGTTCTTCTGCCTCAGGTTTTCTTGGTGAGAAAAATAACACCCCCAGACAGCAACCACCTCTATGCCATGAAAGTGCTCAAGAAGGCGACGCTGAAAGGTAGGAAGGAGGCTCTTCCTGCAGTGCTCTGGGGTCCTGGTCCTGATCCTCCGTGACTTGAAGAGCACTGGGGAAATGTCACAACAGCCACTGCTGGCCCCGGGGTGGGCTGGCTGAAAGAGAAGCGTGTTTATCCCAGTGAAACACCCTCCTTTTCTGTCATCTGTTTAAGAGCATCATGATGGAGGTGGGAAAACACCTGGCTCAAGCAGCTTGGTGCTTAGGGCTGGGATGGGGCTGGACACTGGGGCTGGACACTGCCCAGGGGCCTTTTTCTGTGCCTGAGCTGCTCCTCTCTTCCCACAGTGCGGGATCGGCTGAGGACAAAGATAGAAAGGGACATCCTGGCTGATGTCAACCATCCCTTCGTGGTGAAACTCCACTACGGTGAGTGTGGAGCTCCTTGGGGTGCTGGGAGAGGGGCTGCAGCTCCAGCAGACTCTGGCTGCCTTGAAACACAATCCCCTGAACACAAATCCTTTCCTGGAAGGATCTGTGGTCCCGCTGCCTGCTCCAACTACGGAATAGGGAACAGAGCATGGACCGGGAGAGGAGGTTTAAACATCAAATCCCTGGGATTAAAACATTAAACCAGGAGAAGCTGAGAAAGCAGAGTTAACTAGCCAGGCTGGAGTTTGGCAGGGTTAATGCTCTGACTCTGGGGAAGGCAAGGACAGCTTTGTTCCCTGTAAGGTGACCGGTGCCTCTCCCTCTCCCGAGAAAACAGCCCTTTCAGGAGGGTATCACTGGAAAGGGAACCAGACCCCCATAAAATGAGGATTTTCTGCAGTGCCAGAGTGCTGTGGGGAGCTCCCATTTCAGCAGCAGGGACAGGCCATCTCGTCTACCCCCTCAGCCCTACCTGCATTTAACCCAGGAGCCACGCAGGGCATGTGCCCAGCTGGAGCCAGTGGGATTTAAGTGATGAATGTAACACCACGGAGCCTTCCCTCGGTGCAGGGGTCTGATTCCTGCTCTGGCTTGTGTTTCAGCATTCCAGACGGAGGGGAAGCTGTACCTCATCTTGGATTTCCTCAGAGGAGGTGACCTTTTCACTCGGCTTTCCAAAGAGGTGGGTATGCTCTGGCATCTCGGTGGGCTGCTGGGGCTCAGCTCATCTCTGCTTATGGCCCAGAGAAGTGACTGACCCTAGCAAAGTCCTTGAGAGGGTGAAAACAGCCTCCCACCTGCTGCTGTCCAGAGCTGGCACCAGGAGAGGGTGTTTTGGGAGCCATGTGCTCCAGCAGGAAAGCAGCAGCACAGGTGGCAGGTCCCACCCCTGCAGCAGCTTCAGATGAGCATCTCCTAAAAACAAAAACTAAAAGAAAGCCAGCTTGGATTAGAATTAAGGAAGAAATCCTTTCCTGTGAGGGTGGTGAGGCCCTGGCACAGGGTGCCCCTGGATCCCTGGGAGTGTCCAAGACCAGGCTGGACAGGGCTTGGAGCAGTCTGGGATAGTGGGAGCTGTCCCTGCCCATGGCAGGGAGTAGGACTGGATCCCTTAAGGTCCATTCTAACCCAAACTATTTTAGGATTCTATGAATGGTGAGTGAAGTCTGTAAAACTTAGAAAGGGCAGGAGGGAGCAACATGGATGTAGAAGGTCTTGCCTGGGTGCAGGGGAGCTGCTGGAGTTGTAACCCAGCACGTCTCTGCTTCCTCCCCCTGCCTGCAGGTCATGTTCACCGAGGAGGACGTGAAGTTCTACCTGGCAGAGCTGGCACTGGGACTCGACCACTTGCACAGCCTGGGGATCATCTACAGGGACCTCAAGCCAGAGAAGTACGTGTGGCCCAGCCGAGGCAGGATCCCAGCCTGGAGCCAGGGAACAGCTCCTGCCTTCCAGAGGGGCTGGAGGATGCCCCGAGGCCGGGCAGATGGGAGGTGGTGGTGCCAATCCAAGGCTGCTGCTCCTCGGATCAGTGGTTCCAGCCAGGAGCAGCCTGTGTGTGCCACAGGGCTGAGCAGAGACCCGTGGCAGCCTCCAGGCTTCAGCTTTAGGCAGCTGGGAGCCTTCAGAGGGAGAAGGGACCAGGCTGGGCTCTGCAGAGCCCGCTCCAGCTTGGTTATCCTTGCCTGGGCTATGTGGGGATCAGAGGAGGGTAACCTCTGGGGACATTTGTTTGCTGTGGAGCCGAGGGTGTGGAGAGGAGGGAGCTGCTCCTGGTCCCGCTCCTATTTTGGTGGTGGAGCTTAAAGCCCTGGGAGAAGGGACAGGTAACTTTTCCTTTGGGTTCTGGGAGCAGCTCAGACCATCCCCTGCTGTGCTTGTTGTCACCAGCCCTTACCACAGACAGTAACAACTTGTTTTCCCATTCCTGCTGTAGCATCCTCTTGGATGAAGAGGGGCACATCAAGCTCACAGGTAAGGGGCTCCACAGAGCCTTGGGCTCCAGCAAAGTTGGTTCCTGAAATCTGGAGCTGCTTGAAATGCTCGGAGCAGTGGCTGAGTGCTGACAGCTTTCTCTTGTGCAGATTTTGGCTTGAGTAAGGAGGCCATAGACCACGAGAAGAAAGCCTACTCCTTCTGTGGGACCGTGGAGTACATGGCTCCAGAGGTGGTGAATCGCCAGGGCCACTCGCACAGTGCTGACTGGTGGTCCTACGGGGTCCTCATGGTGGGTACCCTGCCCAGGGCTGGGAATGGCAGCTGCCCCTGCTCTGGAACGCCCAGACACAGCTCTGTGCGTCCTCCAGACCTGCTGACCTTGGGGGCTCCCCACGCCCCCCCAAAGGGCTCCCTAAGGGGCTGTCCCAGCCTCCAGCCAGGAGTGCTGGTCCCTCAGGGCTGCTGTGCCAGTGGGTGCCGGTGTGTGAGGGGTCTGTGGGGTGTGTGGGGGTGTCTCTGGGGTGCGTGGGGGTCTCCATGCCCACCCCAGCGCCGGGCCATCGCTGTCAGTGCAGATCTGGTGCCACCGTCTGGCAGCTGCTGGATCCCAGGGCTCCAGCAGGAGCAGGCGCTGGCCTGGACACGTTCCCGTGCAAACCCCGTGAGCCAGGCTGCTGCTGGGAACACACGGTGCCTGCGAGCTCTGTCAGAGACCCCTCACACGCAGGAAGGGGCAGTGGGACCTGTGCAACCCTGAGCCTTGCTCAGACGTGACTTCCCTTCTCTTTTTCCTCCCAGTATGAAATGCTCACGGGGGCACTGCCTTTCCCGGGGAAGGACCGTAAGGAGACAATGACCCTCATCCTCAAGTAAGAGCGGTTTCTCTCTCCTTTCTGCGCAGGAGGGGTGTTGCAATTTGGGGGCTCTCTCAATTTTGTAGCGTTTCTTGGCAAGTGGTGCCAGTATCAGCAGTCAGTTTGAAGGGTGCAGTGTAAATGCCAGAGAGATGATTGTGCATTTTGGGGGTGGAGGCGCTGCAGTCGCCTTGTGGGTTGGCTTCTTCAAACCTGCAGCTGATTGCATAACTTCCTCTCCAGAGCGAAGCTGGGCATGCCACAGTTCCTGAGCGCTGAGGCTCAGAGCCTCCTGCGAGCCCTTTTCAAAAGGAATCCAGCCA
Source organism: Oreocharis arfaki (assembly GCA_013398015.1). Classification (NCBI taxonomy): domain Eukaryota; kingdom Metazoa; phylum Chordata; class Aves; order Passeriformes; family Paramythiidae; genus Oreocharis; species Oreocharis arfaki. The sequence continues at coordinate 8,511 of VZRR01003073.1, forward strand.
ACAGATTAGGTAAGACCATTTTCTCTGTCGTTTCTGAATGCCCCTGATGCCGTGTGGGGGCCCCTCACACCCCCCTGGGTCAGCAGCATGCTCACACCTGTGCTGGGTCAGGGCACTCGGGTGATCCCAGCCAGCTTCTCTGTGACCCCTGGCTGTGCTGCATCCCTGGCTGGCCCCTTTGCTTTGTTGGGGGTTCAGTACAACGTGATCCGTGGTGCCTCTTGCAGGGTCTGGGCCAGACGGGGCAGAGGAGATCAAGCGCCATCCCTTCTACTCCACCATCGACTGGAACGTGAGTATCAGAAAGGGTGAATTTCTGCACCACTCAGCAGCAGGAACACAGTTCTGGCAGCAGGAACAGCACAGTCCTGATGCTTGGCCAGCTATGGGAGAGCCACCAGCCCCTGTCCACATCCATTCCAATAACCCTTCCCAAAACTAAAATTCTCTCTGTCCTGTAGCTGTCTCATGCCTGGGCTGCCTGTCACCTCACCTCAGTGTGAACTTACTCATCTCTCAGCAGAGAGGTGCAGGTTTTCCTTGGGGTTTGGCACAGCAAGGATTGTCTTGCACAAAGTGGGAAGGAATTGGGGAAACAATCCTGGCAAGGAGATCAGGGCGGTCGCTGAACTGGCATTTCCCAACTGCTTCTGGCCAGCTCCCACCTTACCGTGCAGGCTCACGGCTGCTGAGCTGCAGTGAAATGCTAAGCCACAAAATCTCTTCCTGGCCCTCATTCCTCACCAGCCTTTGCACCCTTTGGAGAAGGTGGCTGTGGGAGCACTTCCAAGCTGGTTTTGCAGCTGTTGTTTGGTTTTGGTGTGCTTTGCAGAAGCTGTACCGCAGGGAAATCAAACCCCCCTTCAAGCCTGCAGTGGGCCAGCCAGATGACACCTTTTACTTTGACACAGAATTCACGTCACGGACACCAAAAGGTTTGTATGACTTGAGGCAAAGCCCAAGTTTCCTGTGTGAGCTGTCACTCTGTGGCTTCACACTGGGGAGTATCCGGTGCCAGCTGGATAAGGTTTCTGCACAGGGAAGGTTTAGGTTGGATATCAGGGAAATTTCTGCTCCCTGAAGGGTTGTCAGTCCCTGGCACAGGCTGCCCAGGGCAGTGGTGCAGTCACCATCCCTGCAGGGGTTTAAAAGCCGTGTGGATGTGGCACTTGGGGACTTGGTTTCATGATGGCCTTGGCAGTGCTGGGGGAATGGTTGGACTCACTGATCTTAGAGAGCTTTTCCAACCTGGTCAATTCCATGATTCTCTGTGGGATGTTAGGGGTAAGCTCAGTGCTGCTGGTGTGGCTCCTCTCTCAAATAAATTACAGGAGCTGTAGCTCCTGGGAGCGAGGGAGAGGCTTCTGCTCCTCAGGCCCTCCTCAAGCTGTCTCTCAACTCCTGCTGCAGATTCCCCAGGTGTTCCCCCGAGTGCAGGGGCCCATCAGCTCTTCCGAGGCTTCAGTTTCGTGGCGACTGGGTTGATGGAGGATGGCAAAGTGAAACCTGCCCAGCCACCCCTGCATTCAGTTGTGCAGGTAAGGAACAGGGACAGAGAAACAGCTCTTTGGAGGTGCAGGGATGCTCCAGGTCTGCAGGATCTCTCCATCATCCGGAGCCTGAGGCAGTGTCATTCTCTTTGGCATTCTCACCTCCTGTTGTTCTTTCATCACCATTGGCTGTCACATTGTGCACAGGCTGTCAGGGCAGTGTGGAGCTGTGGCTTTGCTGTGCCCAGGTGGATCTGTGCTGGCAGGGGTCTGTAAATGCCCGTGGGTTGGAGGTGCCACTCAAAGGCACCGTGCTTGGTGCAGGCAGCGTTGGCCCACTGACCTATATCTGCCTTGTTCTCCTCTCCTCCCGCTCCCCACCAGGAGGAGAAGCTGTGGGATGCAGCAGACAGTCTGACAGCTCTCTCTGTGCTGCAGTTAACTCATCACATTGCACAAACCCTCCCCTGAACCCTCCCAGCTGAGCTCTCCTTTGTGCTCTGGCAGCAGCTGCACGGCAAGAACGCCCAGTTCAGCGATGGGTACGTGGTGAAGGAGGCCATCGGCGTCGGCTCCTACTCCGTCTGCAAACGCTGCATCCACAAGGCCACCAACATGGAGTACGCAGTCAAGGTCTGGGATCTGCCCTCCCAGCCGAGCTCCCCTGTTACATCTTTGCCCAGAGAAGCTGTGGCTGCCCCATCCCTGGCAGTGTCCAAGGCCAGGCTGGACGGGGCTTGGAGCAACCTGGGAAAGAGGAAGGTGTGCCTGCCCATGGCAGGGGGTGGAACAGGATGAGCTTTGGGCTCATCTAGGACCTAAAAGGACAATTTCTGTGCTGTTCTGCAGGTACCTGCACTTCCTTAGGAATAGCAGGGAAGCAGGGTCCTCCTCCCTGAGAGGGAGAAGAGCATCTCATCTCCCTGTGCAAAGCTGTCCCTACATCAGGTCTTAACAAAAGACAAAAAAATTTGTGGGTTGGGGACGCAGAACTGGTGAAGCAACTAAAGGATTTCTAGAGCTAAAGAGATCAGGGGACAGGGAGTGAATATGGCACAGGAGCTCTGCAGGGCTCCAAACTCAGCTCGTGTGCTTTGTCCTGGCCCCTTCCCCACCCGTGGTGGCTGAAGTGTGTCCCTACCCTTGCAGGTGATTGACAAGAGCAAGCGAGACCCTTCTGAGGAGATTGAGATCCTGCTGCGGTACGGGCAGCACCCGAACATCATCACCCTGAAAGATGTGAGTGTGGCTTGAGAGACTTCCCTGTGCCTCGGTTTAGGAAGTGCAGGCTGGGGGTGCAGAGTTCAGCCCCAGCAGGGGCAGCCCAATGACCCAGCTCCACGTGTTGCTCTGTTTCTCTGTCAGGAGAAGGTTCTTCCCCCCCCCGAGGGTGCCGGGCACTGCCCAGGCTCCCCAGGGAATGGGCACGGCCCCGAGGCTGCCAGAGCTCCAGGAGCATTTGGACAATGCTCTCAGGGATGCCCAGGGTGGGATTGTTGAGGTGTCTGTGCAGGGCCAGGAGCTCGATCAATGATCCTTGGGGGCCCCTTCCAGGTTGGGATATTCCATGATTCTGGGGTGGGAAACATCCCCAGAGCCGCCTCTGCTGATCCCTGTCTGCTCCTTGGTGATGGAAGCACAAAAGGGAGGCTCTGGAAGCACATTTTCATTGCCCCATCCATGTTTTCTTTGGCAGGTGTACGATGATGGGAAGTACGTGTACCTGGTGACTGAGCTCATGAGGGGAGGGGAGCTGCTGGATAAAATCCTCAGACAGAAATTTTTCTCGGAGAGAGAAGCCAGTTCAGTCCTGCACATGATCTGTAAAACAGTGGAGTATCTGCATTCCCAAGGGGTGAGTTGTGGGCACAGCTGTTTTCCTGGGAAGCTCCCTGGCATTGCACTGCGCTCCCTCTCCTCCAGAGAGTAACTCTGCCCATCAGGACAATTATTTCTTGCTGGTGTTGCCCTCTTGGCGAAGCAGATGTGGGGCCAGAACAGGGGCTGAGTGACCTCAGGCAGCTTTCAGACCTTTATCTGCCTGGGGTACGAGCACAGCCCTTTCTTGGCTCCACAGGTGGTTCACAGGGACCTGAAGCCCAGCAACATCCTCTATGTGGATAAATCAGGGAACCCCGAGAGCATCCGAATTTGTGACTTTGGCTTTGCCAAGCAGCTCAGGGCTGAGAACGGGCTCCTCATGACCCCCTGTTACACAGCGAACTTCGTGGCACCCGAGGTGAGCACCTTACTGACCAGAGACCCTCCAGCAGCCCCTTGTCCCTCCCCTAACCTGTGCTCCCACTTGGCGCAGTGGGTCTGCCCTGTTCCCATCTCCAGCCTGCCCTGGAAGAGGCAATTACAGAAATACCACTTGTAGCAATGAATCTACTTTGAATCCTGATCTTTTAGTCCCAGACTTTGCTGTTCTGTCAAGCTCTGGAAGCTTTGCATATGGGCTGCACCCAGGTCAAGCCCCTCTTCTGAAATGAGCTCAATGACAAGGACCAAAGACGCTTTTTTCCCTTTGCTTGTTGTGTTCAGGTCCTGAAACGCCAAGGCTACGACGAGGGCTGTGACATCTGGAGCCTGGGGGTCCTGCTCTACACGATGCTGGCAGGGTAAGGCAGTGGCTGGGGCTGTGACCCCCCTGTCCCTGATGTGCTTTGTGGGGGCAGCTGTGCCTCTCCTCCTGCCTGGGTCAGTAAATCCAGGGCTCTCTCCTCTCTCCCCAGCTGCACTCCCTTTGCAAATGGTCCCAGTGACACTCCAGAAGAGATCCTGACCCGGATAGGAGGGGGGAAGTTCTCCATCAGTGGGGGCAATTGGGACACTATTTCTGACATGGCCAAGGTAGGGTTCGATATTTGTGTTACACTCGGGGGTTGAGGTCAAGGACAGGAGTTGCTGTGAGGCAAATTTAGAGCAGGCTGGGGAGGGAGCACACAAGAGAGAGAATAAAACCAGCACTGCAGCTTCTACCCCACGCGTGTTCCTCACAGCAGCTTTGTTTTAGCTCTGGCTCTGGATATTTGCATGGAAAACCAACCTCGTGCTAGACCTTTGTGGGGTTTGCTCTATGTTATACCCCTCCCAGGCCTGCCAAAAATATATTTCATACAAAAAGACATTGATGTCTGGGGACTTTAAACTTGGCCTCTGCATTTAAATCCTAATCTGGGGGTGGACAGGTGGGTTTTTTGCATTTAAAGTATGAAATCTTCTGAAGTCTGACTTTCCAAACGATACCTGTAGGATCTGGTATCAAAGATGCTCCACGTAGATCCTCACCAGCGTCTCACAGCCAAGCAGGTCCTGCAGCATCCGTGGATAACCCAGAAGGACAGTTTACCCCAGAGCCAGCTCAATCACCAGGACATTCAGCTTGTAAAGGTACAAAATCTGGAGTGGGAAAACAGGCTGGAAGTTTGGGGAGGTGTGAGCCAGGGCAGGCAATGCAGACAAACTGGAGGTTTTGGGAGAAAGGAGAGATTCTTTAACAGCATGTCAGTGTAGGAGGGACACTTAGAGAAATAAGAAAGATGCTTCTGGCTTTGTTTGTGGGTCTGGCTGCTCTGGTCCCCTGCCTTGTAAAGCCACGAGTCTGAAGCAGCTCTCGTGCACCTGAGTGACTCCTCTGTGCCTCTCTGCAGGGCGCCATGGCTGCCACGTACTCGGCACTGAACAGCTCCAAGCCAAGCCCTCAGCTGAAGCCCATCGAATCCTCCATCCTGGCACAGAGGCGGGTGAAGAAGCTCCCCTCCACCACCCTGTGAGGCCCCATGGTGCAGGAACACCCCGGATTTTGCACACCTGTGGAAGAGGGGGACAGGGGACGGGCAGGGTCTGCACAGGGGCTCCCTTGGGGACTTGCTCTCAAAAGGCCAAGTGCCTTCCTGCTCCTGAAACACTGGCTCCTCCTCGTGTGGACTGATCTTTGCTGAGAGAACTGTAAAACTTTTTTGAAGTGTAAATTGTTGATTTTTAAAGACATCCATCTGTGTATATGAGAACTAGAACGTATAACTGATGTCAAGTGGCACTAAAAAGCAGCTCTGATTCACCCTTCCCTGTGTAGGGCCAGGTATTTGTTGTCGCTACAGCATTTCTTGGAACTGATCCTCTCCAACTCCACTGCAGCTGGAGGACTGTCACACTTGGGGTTTAGGCTTTGGGGGTTGTCCTCCCTCGAACCTTAGGATGCATTTCCCAAAGCCAGCCCTGCAGCCTCCCATCCAGCAGCACTCATGTCCATGAAGGACTTCCCTCCCCTCCACGATCTGTGTGTTTGTTCCATGTAAGGTGGATTTTGCAGCCTCCGTTTCTCCCTCCCTCCCGTGCTCCCCCAGCCCAGCCAGCAGCTCAGATCTCTGAACAAAATAAACCACGGTTTTTCCAAGCCCTCCCTTAGATGCTCGGCAGGCCAGGACACCTCCTGGGTTTGGCTCATTCCTTCCCTCTGCCCTCCCATCTCCATGCTCTCCCATCACTGGGGAGTTTGTCACCTGTGCTGGGGGGGAATGACAACGGAACCTCCTCCTTGGCAAAGCCGAGGCTTTGGGCTGGCTCTGGCTGCTGCTTTCACCACTTGGGGTTTTCCTTCCCCTTGGCAGGAACCTCTGAACCAAATCACCCTTTATTTTTTAATTTAACTCTGTTCTACAGCTGGTAACTCAGGGTTTCTTTCTGACTCGTACAATAATAAACATGTCATTCAGGTGACATCCTGTTGCTGACTGACTGTGAGCTGCAGAGCCAGCGACCCCGGCCGTTCCCCGGCCGTTCCCCTTTGGTTGCTCCGTGCTGTGCAGGGGCACTGCTCCTTGTCTGCCTTCTGGAAAAGCTGCAAAGCTTGTTAGCAGGCCCTGAAAACCATCAATGCTGCTTAGGGCTGCCTCTCACACCGCCTTCTCTCAGGTGCAGCCCTTCACTCTGCAGCGGGAGGCGAGCAGAACCAGTCCTGGAACGAGGCAGGAACCGACGGGAACGGTGGCAGCATGCGGAGGGGAATTCCTTACTCTCAGGACATTTCTGTGCTTAGAGAAACCAACACTCGGGGACAAACTGTGCCAGAAATAAGTGCCCACCCCATTCTGATGTGCAGGGAATTGCTGGAGCTCTGTGGTTCCGTGGTGGCGGTTTCTGGGAGCAGCGGGATTGCTACGAGGGCTGCAAACAGAGCTCAAGGATGTGACTGGAGCCAGCAAAGGTTCTCAGGTGAATTTCTGCTACTTTTAGCTGATCATATCACAAGAGAGGAAACTTTCCTTTTTGTTCAATCCCAGTTGGCTCTAAAATGGAGAGTTCCATGAAAATAATTATCTGAGATGCCCAGTGCTCTTCTCCTCTACCCTCATCCAAGCAGGTCCTGTGAGTAGCCAGTGAGAAGCTGAAATAGTCACAATTTTTTTTCTTTCTTTATTCCAAGTGCATCCTGAGTGTCCAGTGCTTCTGAGAGGAGGAGGCCAGCACCAGTCCACAGTGGATCTTCTTACTGGTATTGCCACCAACCCCAGCAGAGAGGGACTTAAAGTTTTGCTGAGATTTGGGGAGGGGGACATGCCACCATCCAAAATGCCTTCCTTAAAAATACTTGTGGCGTGATGTTCCCTACAATCCCACAGTGACTCTCGTGCCAGTGCTGTGCAAATTTTAGGTACCTGCAACCAATACAATAATTACAAACATTTTTCTGGAGCTGGGCTCAGTCCCTTTGGGTACTTTTGGGCGTTGCAGGAACCTCCACAGATTTTCAGAATATTTCCTACGCTGTGTTTCAAGGGAAGGTCTGCAGTGGTGGATGGGGTTGGATGTCAGCCCTCCCTGTGAAGTGCTGGTGTGAGGCCAGCTGGGGACAACTCAGAGGTGTGGGGGACAGCCAGGTGCAGATCAGTGTGGGCACGGGGAGAGCAGCCCTCAGCTGCTGCAGGTTCTGCCTGGCCATGAGACGATACCTGGGGCGTCAGACCCCAGAACCAGGAGCATCCTCTGCCACCCTGGGGTGTCCCATCAGAAGAACTGTGTGCTTGGTGCAGCTGTAGCTTCTGAAACTCCCATCCCCCTGGAAAAGAGAGGCAACAAGAAGGGCTACACCTTCCTCTCCAGGGGGCTTTTAACCACGTTGTTCTGAGTGATCAATAAGGGAAAATAAATCTTGGTTTTTAGTTCCAGATCAACCAAGTGCTGTTACTTTTTAAATTCCAGTGCTCAATAAAAATGGACTTGTTGACCTTTCTGTATAAGAGAGCTGTAGGTGTTTGTGATGGGTTGGGCTCTGTCCCTCCTCTTCTGGTTTTGTCCTGACCTTTGCCAAAATACTGTTGTCATATTAACTGAAATTGCATTATTTGAGGTGAAAGTTGGGTATCTAATGCCTGTTGGGGGGAGCTAGTGTCTGAGAGGCCAAGAGATTTGCTCTCACAGGTGTTTGGGGTCATTCAGCTTTAACTTGGGACCAAGAGGCGACAGAGGATATCACAAATTGCCTTGGTTTTAAAAGGGGCAAAAATGGATTTAACTTCCATACATAAGGAAATCTTTACAAGGAAAGCTACTTCTGTTAGTTCAGGTGTTTAATAGTGGGTTTGACCTCTAAGCTTTTGTCCTGTAGGTCTGAATGAAAGCTCAAGGGAGCAGAAATCCCGGAATGCAGCCTCAAAATGCTGAGTCTACCTGGAAATAACCTGTGCAGAAAGAGCATATTGATCCAAAGTCAAGGAGACCGAAAATAATATTGAACAGCTCTATATAATACTGTTTCTGTATAACAAAGGTTAAATTTTCCTGTTTTGGGGCATAAATCAGCCATTTTTCTATTGTAAGGGGCTGACCCAGCTGAGAGGCTGTTTCCCTTCTTCCCACTGTGTAGCTGTGCCTTCCCCCTGCTGACCTCTGTCAAATTCGCCAGGGCATCAATAAACGTCTTTTGGCCCGAGAAATATCCCCATCAAGACTCAGTTTAAAACTGAAGGCCAGCAGCTTTCCCAGCAATCATCTTCTCTTTCACAGTGAAACTTCACTGAGCAAGCGATCTGTCATCTTAACTTTTTAAACTTCAATGCAAATCCCTCTTCAAGTTCCCACCTCTGAGTTAGCCCGTGCAATTATTTTTTCTGCATCTCTAGGCACTGGTGCGTGGTGAACTGTGCAGCTGGAGGCCTCCTGGGTGCCACCACCTCCTCGTGGTGGCCACGGCCGCTTCCCAAGGCCGCGGGAGGCTTCGGAAGTACTCAGTGACTGCGAGTGAGTTCCACGGGATGCGGGGTGGATGCTGCGCTTTCATGGAATATTCAACGATTTAATCCCTCTTTGAAGGCAAAGAAAACATTTAAAATATTTCAAGGTCTTCTTTCGGCAGTACATGGGGGCTCTGAATAAAACCTTCACTCACGCCGGGGAAGCCGCAGGTCCGCTGCCACTCCATTCCTTGCCTCTGGTTATTAAAACATCAAGCTGTCTTAGTGCCTCAGCTCAGCCGAGGCGCTGCCTCCCTCCCTTTGTGTGCCACTGAACACCTGCCATTAATACTAATTCGACTCCGGAGGGAAACTCCCTTTCAGATATGCTTGTCTGAAAATAAATTGACATGTAAAAGGTCTCTTTTGTCGCGAAGTGCAGGGAAAGTGCCGGGGTGAGGAGCCGACCGCTCACAAAAGGAGCCACTGACTCTTTAAATGATGTGTGGAGGGGGTGAGAAATGCGAGAGGTGGGGGTTGATGCTGTAACTGGGCTGATGGGATCAAACTGGAGAAGGATCCCAGAGCTGCCACCTCTGTTTGGTGTTAGATTTTGAGATTTCGGGTGGTTTCTGTCTAAATCCCCGCTTGTCTCAGGGTGAATGGCCAGGGATCCCTTTGGAGAAAAGTCTTTTTGTTTTAGAAAAAAATGTTGTTTTTACAAGTATCTGCAACCAAAACTAAGAGCAGTAGTGGTGAGCCCTTCAATTTAGACGTGTAATGAACTCTAGGGCTCTGTTGTTTTTCCTGGGACAAAAGTTTTGTATCTCTTTCAATTAGGAAGCAGAAGAAGAATCCTTGGTTAGAGTGTTTATTCTGTCCTACAGGCAGCAGTGTGAGCCAGCAAAAGATCAGTATTTTTATTTTTAATAGAAAGAATGATTTGCTTTGAGCTCCTCATACCCCAGGGAGACCATGGCTCTCTCCTATGAAAACAATTTTAAGCCGGTTCTTTGGGCCAAGCTTTGGAGAGACTGACACTGCTTGAAATTTGTGCTGGTGCTGAAACGACACAGCCCCACGGCTGGGGATGAAAAGTGAAGTGTTGTGGTGTGGACCTGACATTCAGCTGATGCTCACTGGGCTTCTGCTTCCTCTAGCGAAAAAATAATTCACTTCATAATGAAGATCGAGTCAAAATACATTCAGGGCTTGAAATAAGAAAAAAAAAAGGAATTGTGGCAATTACAGAAACGTTCCAGATTTGCTGGTGTCGCGCCTGGTTTATCAAACAAGCTCTCGGTGCTGCTGAGCTCCAATGCCATCTTCCTTTTAAACAGCAGATGGTGTTAGAAACCTGTAACAGGTGGAAGCTCTCCAGTTTTATGGGAGAGATCAGAAGTAGCAGCAATTTCTGTTTCCCGAGGGGTAGTTCCTTCCCGAGCTGAACAGCAAGCTGGCCCTTTGCTTGGAGAGTTATTACAGAGGGGAAAACTTCTGAATCACACATATCCATACGAAAGAAAGTGATTCTGATTTCACTTATTCCGGTTATAATAAAAGGAACCTGGTGATGGCCTTCATAACCCTCTGCTAGCAGCTCTAAAAGAGAGATGTAGTGGGGGAAATGGGCTCTGTTTGCTGGGGTGCCTTAAAACCCGGCTCCAATCTGCCAGATCCGTTGGTTCCTTGTCTATAACAGCACTTTGAATGCTTAAAGTGTTTTATAAACATTTAATTACCGCAGCTTTTGACTCAAAGCCAGTGATCTCTCATTCATCTGCTGCTTGCGAGGCTTGTGAAAATGATATTCAAATCACAGAGTTACAGGAAGGGCTGAGTTCAAGCCCCAGCTAAAGCAACCTGCATTGCTGGGACCCGTCAGTGCCGCTCGTCCACGGGGCCGCGTTTCCAAAGGGAGCGACTCCAAGAGGGGAAATGGAAACGTGGCTCGGAATGCAGGGAGATCTGAGGGTCTGTCAGCACCCCGGGACACGGAGCTGCATTTTAATCATGTCAGGGAAACGAGATGCTAAATTCTGTCAGCTGGTGCGGTATGAACTTCTGAGGCAGGCGGGGAGTGCGGCTCTGTCTAGACCAGAGCCGTGTTTGATCCCCCAGCCCCAGCATATCTGTAAAAAGTCGCTTTTTTCCCACCCACCAAACCACTTGGAATTTTAACATGTCTGCTCCACCCCAACTGCCAGCTCTATTTCTAAAAACAGGAAGCCCCCAGGAGTCATGGGGTTTGTGACACCAAGTGGAAGCAGCAACTAAAGATAAAAAACTCGTATGGGATTAATAATTTCTATCCGACCATCTGCCTCTTTCACCAGCTCCCTTTCCTGAAGAGCACCTTGTACCTGCAGAACCAGGTGTGCAGGAATAGAAATCATCTACTTTCCATGAAAAGGGTCCAGAGAAGCTGTGGCTGCCCCATCCCTGGAGGTGTCCAAGGCCAGGCTGGACACGGCTTGGAGCAGCTGGGTTTAGTGGAACGTCTCCCTGCCCATGGCAGGGGGTGGAACTGAGTGGGCTTTAAGGTCCTTCCACCCCAAACGCTTCTGGGATTCAATAAAAAAAGAGCTGTTGGCTGGCTCTGTGTGTGTGTTTTGGTGGATCCACACAAATAATCACTGCTGGGCAGGGCAGGAAACCCAGAGAAGCTGTTCCTCTACAAGCTGACCCTGATCTCACTGGCTTGAGGAGAAACTATCAAGGAGAAAACCTCCATCTGCACCTGCTGACCCCTCCAATCTTTACTGCTGTTCTGAAGGCAGACTGTGAGCCCCTTTAATAAGCTGCTGGCAATCAGCCCCTTTTTAATGAGGCAGATCCCCAGTTTCAAGGCCCTGGATCACTCAGTGCTCGCTTCCTGCTCCGTGAATTGTGAGCACACCACGAGCAGCCACTCTCAAAGTAATCCCAGAGTCCCTTTTCCTGCCCTGTTTAAAGACGGGGTAGGGAGTCCTGTGATGTTTCATTAAAGCTGGCTTTTCTCCTCGTGGCAGAGCAGATTTAATCAGACCTGCCTCCTAGTTCCAGCTGCTGGGTTGGAGCGCTCTGATCTGTGCACTGGGTGCACGTCTAATTATGGAGGCAATTCCCATGGATACCGAGAAGAATTGCCTGTGCTGGCAAAAAAATTATCCCAGCTGGGAAAATGGGGAAGGAGAATGTGTTGAAATATTCGGGAAGAGATTTCAAAAGTTTCTGGAAATGCAAATGAAAAACATTTCTGGTTCTTACACCACAATGTGCAAATCTTGATTATTTTAAAACTAAGACACGGCTTGGTTTGTAAGAGATTATCCCAAATTGCTGCTCTGTCGTGCTACTGGAGGATTCACCAGCACCACAAAACTTTATTTCCCCCTTCCTGGTCACCTGCATCCACTCGGGAATGCTTTCCAACCTTCACTTCTCACCCGTAGAGCCGCAGAGGCGTGTTTGGAGAAAACATCCAACAGTTTGCTTCCACCAGGGCACACCCTGGGCGAGGCAGAGCGAGGGCTGGTAATTCCGGTTCCTTCTGCAGTGCAGGGTGGGACCTGGGTGAGTTCCTCCCCTTTATGCCTCATGCTTCTGAAATATATGAATTTAAATAACTTACTCCTGTATAAATTAGTGTTTGAAAGGTCTGTTAGAGACAAAAGAGCACTCCCTGGTTAAAGGAGAGGGGGAAATACCTGGGCAAGCACTGCTCAGATGTGGAAAATTAAACAAATATGATTTTAAATGGATTTGTAATTGTTCAGCTGCAAGGCCTCGTATTCAAACTGCATGGGAAGAAACCAGATTTCTTAATTTAACTACACAAATTCAAAAGTCTTTTTGAGGGTGGGTTTTTTTTGTTGGTTTTTTTTTTCTTTGGATTTGTTTGGAGATTTTTAGGAACATTCTAATCAACTCCACAATGGTTGTAACTTGTATTTATTTCACTAATTTCTCTCCAGCAGGGGCTCAGACACTTTCCATGATGTTGCTGGCTAATGTAAACACACAGAATAAGGAAAGCTGTGGTACTATTAGGGTGGATTTCCATCTCTTTCTCATCCAGGGCACCTGCTCCCCTTTCCCTCCCCTCCTCCCAGTCTTCCCAGCTGTCTGTCTGTCTCATTTATGTCAATTAGAGATTCAATGCTGCCTGATTTAATTGGCCTGACTTTCTCCTCTAACAGAAACCCGAGTGCAGGCCGGGCAGGCAGCAGCTCCTCTGCTCTCCGCTGGGGCTGGAGTCGGGAGGGCCAGGGCTTGTTTGTAGCACAGAGCACAATAACCTGTTTGTTACCCTTGCCAGGGAGAGGTTGGTGACCTCCTAACAGGGATGGGACCCAGGCTATGATGTCATTGGAAAGCTTGGGGGGATTTCAGAGCACTCCAGGAATTAGTGTGACCAGTCTCTCACTGCAGTTTGGCTTTTAGCGGAGAGGTGGAGATGCCTGGAAGCGCTCAAGGCCAGGTTGGACAGGGCTTGGAGCAACCTGAAAAAGCGGAAGGTGTTCCTGCCCACAGCACGGGGTGGAACAAGATGAGTTTAAATTCCTTTCAACCCAATCCAGCCTTTCTATGATTCTATGATTTGCTGTGTTGCCTCCTGCCAGCAGGTGACTCTGTGCGCCCTGAGGTCAGAGAGTGACAAAACTTCCCCAGGCTGTGGCCACAGAGGGCTCATCCTTCTGCTGGGGCTTAACCACGAGTGAGGCTGACCAAAACCCAGCTTTCACAGCGTTTACGTGAGGGCCTGACCCTGGGCCCCCTTTGGGCAGCAAACCTGGAAGCAAACCAGCCCTGACAAAATCTCTGCCAGCCCTCCGCTCCCCCTCCCACAGCCCAATCGCAGGAACCAGCTCTGACCTACTTCTTCTCCCCGGCTCCTCGCTCACGTCTCCATCACAAATTACACAGCCGTCCTTCCCTCCCGGCAGAAATGCGAGTTTCCCAAGGAGCCGGCCCGCGGAGGCGTCAATATTGAACAGCAACAGTACCATCTAGTGACTTGGGCTTCCCGGGAGCATCACTTAGCCGGGAGGAGGGAATCTGTGAATTAGGGAGGCCAAGAAGGTCCCAGATTTGCAAAAGAGATCCCATCTCTCGGTTCATTTGGATTAAGGAAACGAGCCGTGCTGATGTTCCAACAGTCTCGGGATTTTTCACCAGAGAGCTGTGTGAGGCTTCCTCGGGAGCCGGTCCCGTTTCCAGCCTCCTGACTCCCCGCTGAACCCGGCCCTGCCCCACGCTCCCTCTGCTGGCAACCAGCTCCTCGATTTCACACGTTCCCAGCTCCTCTCGCACCCGCTCGCCCGCACAGCACCAAACCCCAGCAAAGGCATCAGAGCAAATTGAGGGCTGCGGCGAGTTCTCACTACCGATAAACGTGCGCGTTCTCGCTCTGATGAGCCACTAGTGAAAGCCTGAATTGGATGCGCGAAATAAATAGATACAATTCAATTTAATCAATCAAAATAGGCCCAAACCCGAGCATAAAGGGCCCGCTCTGCGCAGATCTGAAATTACACACTCGGCAGCTGAAGGGAGGAAATCAAATTAGAGCATTTCTTTCCCCATCAAAGGACATTAGTCCCGATCCAGGTCCGTTACGCTCGCGGTGTGCAGAGTTATCCCTGTCAAAATTCCGGCTGACCGAGGCATCGTGTGGCAGTACCGGGCTAGTGACGGGCTACGGCGTGTTCTGTGTTTGAGGTGACAACTATTCCCAGCTGTCCTGAAGCACACATGTCCAGGTCACCTCTTTCCCAGTGAAAAAAGACCACTGTCAGATGTACAAAATGCACTGAACTTGGGGAGAGGTGACACAAAAGCCACACCGCAGAACCTCAGAGCTCAAACACGCTGTGAAATGCCACTGGTACCGCAGGAGAAATTGCTTTGCTGGCTAATCAAACACATCCCCTCCTTGTTGCCAGTAGTGCAGCACTGCCCTGAGTCCACTCAGCCTTGCTCGTGGGCTGATGAGTGCCTGGCAATTTTCTGGTCTCAAATTAAACAGAAAACTAAATTAGCAAATTAATTGTTTGCCGTGTTTTTCCTTAGTCCCCATCAGCTGCCTCAGGTCCTGCAGCCAATCCAGAGCCCCTCTCTGCAGTTCCCAGTAGAAGGTGGAGCCCTGCACTGGGTCCTGCTATCTACCAAGTGTCAGTCATGTTAATTTTAAATTACTTTTGTACAGCTTGGTGTCAAAACGATTAAAGCATGAAAAGAAAAACTGAACTAGAGGAAGGAAAGAGGGGGGAGAGAGAGAATGAATAATTTACCTTGCATTTACAGCAAGGACACTTGGATTTCCTTAATTCTTCAACTCTGAGAAGCCTGAAACTTCTATTTCTTCAGCTGTCACCTGCTTGGGGCTGTACCCAAGGGGGTGCTCTGGGATCACAGAACCCCAAAACCACAGAATGTTTGAGCCCCATCCAACCTGGCCTTGGACACTTCCAGGGACCCAGGGGCAGCCACAGATTCTCTGGGCACCCTGTGCCAGGGCCTCACCACCCTCTGAGTAATGAACTTCTTCCTAATGAGGATCCTACAAGGATCTGGGATCTAGTTATCACCTCCTTCGTGGTCTACAGGGAGGTGATAACTGCTCACAGCACAATGCCGGGATTTCATCTCAGTTTCTTTCCAGGAAAGGCTTTTTTCCATGCTGCACTCCCCGACTGCTGCAATCACCAACACGGACAAACCCACCCACCCACGTACAGACCTTTCCTCCCCTTCCCAAAGCTCCACTCCCAACTGGGTTTACTCCATGACTCGCACGTACTGTGCTAGATAATTACATACTCGGAAAATACAGAAATGCCTAATCAGATACAGCCTCAAATGTGCAAGAATTAGGGTTGTAGGATTGCGGCGTAGCATCCCTGGAGCTCTCTGCATCTGGCTCACACAACCAGCCCACGTGCACTATGAAAATGTTGGGTTTGGGGCACAGACTGCTTTTATCTCCCTTATTAACTCCATCCATTAATTCTTTGTCTTGCCAGCTACTGAATGGTGTCATCAGTGGTCTTTGAAATACCATTCTAAATCTGTTGAGGCCAGGAGAACAGCAAAAAGATTTGTAAGAGGGCAACTCAACACCACCAGAAAATGTAAATCAAGTTCGGCCACTTCTGTTGATATTTATGCTGTATCTGGCTTATCCATCAATGCATCTTCCATTCACTAAAAAGGGCATAAATATTAGGAATTATTGTGGCATGAAGGACGTGCAATGAGGTGCTTTGGTAGATGATCACTAGCAGGGTGACAGAGCTGTTTGGGAAATGAAAGAGGCTCAAGCCCTCAGTGTAACGTATTCTGCAGGATGTGTGTGGGCTTGAACTGATTTGTCAAAAGCAAAGAAAACAATTTAACTAATGGGTCTTTGCTGAAAAATGAGCGTGATGCCTTAGAAATTTCTGTGCTGTCTTGTGCTCTCTCCGTGGCAGCCATGGAGAGGAGACACCTCTGTCTTCCACCTGCATTTTACTTCTATGGCCTTAGGACTAACTCAGCCCTGCTGGATCCCAGACAGGTCATGTGGAGGGCTGAGGAGTGTGTTTGAAACGTCCTCCTCCTCCTCCAAAAGCACCTGCCTGACTCCTCCAGCGTGTTTGCTTTGGCTGGATAATCTCCAAGGAATCTCCACCTCACTCCGTGGGAGCTGTGACTGGGCAGCAGCGCTGCTGGGGCTTCCACTTGAGCACAGAGGCAAAGGAACATTTCTGTCCTTAACAGTGGGATTCCCTTCTCATGACAACATTTCCTCAGCCTCTGATTCACAGATAAATCGTTTAAATTGCTTTTTTTTTCCTTTCCTAATTGGGGAGCTCCTGTAAACTTCCCTCATCCTCCACCAGAGACCTGGCAGGAGGCTGGGAAGCTGAAAAGCAGAGTCTCCTGCAGTGCCTTTCTGTGTTATTTCAGTGATATCACTTCAGATGCAGTGAGTCCCAAGTACTCCGGGCCCATAACCTCAGCTTTCCCTGGTTAAAATGTGCTCAGCTTTATAAAACTAACACTTTTTTTTACTGGAGTCTGCTAGTCTGGATTCAGCAGAATGTCTGCTTGGGATTGAGTCACTTGAATAACTTTAAACATAAGAAATGTTGTCAGCCAGAACATTAAAAATACAGGTGTAAACACTACCCTGGATGTGGTAATTACTTAAAGCACAATTGCAAGCCAAGCAGGACTGCCCTTCCACCTGGCACTGGGGAGCCAACAAAACTGGGAAGCCAGACAGGGATTTGTATTGGATCTCTTACCAACAAATCACTCCCAACTGCAAAGTCTTTATGTACCAGCCATTAAATGGTTTCAAATTCTAAACAGTCTGCCAGGCAGGCAATTAACATCATTAATTGAACAAATTTCATCCAGAATAATTGATTTGGACTTAATTGCAGGACCCAAGATTTCTCAAGGTGTATCTTCACCTTTTGCAGCCGCTCTGAGGATCCCAGTGTTGGGCACGTTGTTCCTCACAGTTCTTGGGAATCACTACAAACACTTGAGCAGGGAGTACTAAAGTGGTCAGTCCTGGAGTGGCTGCCAAAAAAACAAGAGGATGAACAACTTGCTCAGACAAGAGCACACTGAAAGGACATACAGGAATAAACCACTTTTTTTCCCTCTCAATTCCTGAAATCAGGGAGCTGTAGGCTTTTTTCTCTCCAACACTGGAATTTCCTGCAGTCCAAGAATTTCAGTTGGTTTAATGTATTGGAGGTTTTTTTGGCTTTTGATAATTCTCCCATGATAGTTTAAAGTATCCACCAGGCAACATCAAGCTTTTCAGTTCAGACTGTAGAATCAGCTCTTTGTTGGGGGACACTTTACCCCCTTGAAGTATCCAGGATGATTTATTCTCATGGGACATGTGCACAAAGTGACATTTTCCCATCTCCTGCTCTCTAAATACAGGATTTCAGTTACTCCAAGCCCACCAGCATCACAGTGTGGTGAGTGATCAGGTTTTCCACAGCAGCCATTTATTGGGACCTGCCTTTTTTATTGAGGAAAAAGAAGGGGATCTGGAAACAATCCAACTCAGCCCAAATTTTTTGAGGGAGTTGTTTTAATTTACTCCACAGAAAGCTGTCTGTGTGTAAAGCCACCGATCTGCTGATGAGTAATTGGGGAGCTTTTGTGTTTTAGTATTTTGATGTTTAAGGGAAGCAGCATGAAGCTGGCAGAATAAAACCATGTATTTACAAGCTGTTCTGCACTGACTGGGGTACAAAGAGCAAAGGAATAAAAGTACAACAAAGAGCAAGTGACTAAAAGATATTAACACAGCTCATCCTTAATTGAGCAGTGCTGGAGGAGTCTAGAGCCAAGAGATGATTCCTGGTCCAAGAGCTGGAGGCTGCCCTTTCCAGTAGACCCTGAACTACAGAATTTAGAGCTAAAACCCAAGGAGATGGGACTTCAAAGAGATCCTCCCCCCTCAATTTACATTTGGGGTTTAGGTTTGTAAATGAAGCCACGTAGGGATTTAGGAATGGTGTTAAGGAAATGGAAAAGTAGGAAAGGTGCCGGGCATCTAGAATGAGGAAATTTCTATGGAAATGCTTGGCTGCTAACAGGATTTACGGGTATCTCCTTGCTCTAATGGATCTTCCTCTTCCATATAATTTCATTACATGTTGCCTGCCTTTCCTGAGTAGCCCCAGCATCCCTGAAACTTGTGGATTCAGCGGAGGAAGGGGCTTTTGGCATCAAAGCGTTGCATTGTAACACCAGAGAGGATCAACAGCTCCACATTTAAAGGGTGGCAAACTGGGAACCGGCAGAGCTGGGGAGAGGAGCTGGTACAAGGCACCAGTCTGGAGAAGGCAGAGGAAGTGAGAGGCCTTGAACTGCAGGGCAGGATCGCCCCAGCCCATATCTAATGAACCACACGGTATTTACTGCCCGTGTTTGTGTATCACAGGCATTTATCAGCACACTCGCTTTACCCTCCTGGTTTTAGCACTTTTTTTTCCCCTTGGCTTGTATACGTTAGGCATTTGTACTGTTGTGTCGCTAAATAATTCAAGTATTAAAGTGCAGACCCCAAGGCCCCTCTCGGCTTGGAGACATGCTTCAGCCAAGTCGAGCGGGAAGGAGTTTTACCCTCTACCGAAGTTGTTTGGAAGTGAGGTGAACAGGAGCACGTCCACATGTGGGAAAAAGGATAACTGAGTGCATCCAGAGCCAGGAAAGGTTGGACTCGATGATCTCAGAGGTCTTTTCCAACCTAACTGATTCTGTGGAAGCACCACAGGTGTGCGAGCTGGCCCGGATTCCTCAGTTTTTTCACCCAGGCAATGCGAGCCCTTTTCCCCAGCCTCGGAGGCGGCCGGGCTCCCCCGCAGCCTCGGCAGGCAGAGGGCAGCAAAGGAGCCTTTTCACGTTTTTTCTTTCCTTTTTTTTTTTTTGTTCTCAGCCCGTTGCAGTCGCAGCTTTCCAGCCCGATTGTGCTAAAACGCTTCTGTACCAGCGTTTTGCATTTACCAGCCCGGCCTCCCCTCCCCCGCGCCGCCTCAGCCCGCTCCCAGCCCCCCGGATCCAGGGATCGCTCCCATCCCATCCCAAGGAAC
>VZRR01003082.1:2015-12178 GCA_013398015.1 Oreocharis arfaki
CACGGCGGAGGCGGCCGAGCCCACGGCCACCTCGGGCTGTGAGGGAGCCGCCACGGCCGCTGCCGCTGCCTCTCCCGGCGCCGCCATCTTTCCGCTCCTCTCCCCTGCGGTCACTAAGCGGCGCGCCGATTGGCTGCCCGCAGCCCTGGCTGCGTCGCCGCCGCTGATTGGCCGCCCGAGAGCCGTGCGGCGGGGGAGGGCGGNGCGGAGGGGCCGCCGTCCAGAGCTCCACCTGCCCTCCCGAGCGGGGTCGGTGTCGGGGCCGCGCCGGCAGCCCCGAGCCGCCCCCGTGCTCCGGAGGCGCCGGGCGGTCCCGGCGCCCTGCCCGAGTGGGGTCCCCTGGCAGCCTCACACGGCCGGCGCCTTCGGGAGGCTCCGTACGCGCTGTGTTTTAATAAACCTTCCCTGCTGTCTCCCTCTCCCGCAGTGAACTGGCTGTGGAAAAGGCTGCTGAGCTTTGCAGGTAACTGCAAAGGTGCTGCCAGGTGGATCGATGCCTTCCTAGCTGCTTATTTGGTTTCTGGAGTGTTTTGTTCCAGAAGAGAGTTCGGTTCTTGAGAGAAAACGTGGGAGCAGTGCCAGTGGATTGCTGTGCCCCAGAGAGAGGACTTTATGAGCAATCCACAGAGGCCTATCGGGAAACATGGGAAGGAAGGCTTTTATAATTCGGAGATGTGTTTTAAGTAAATTTCCAGCAGGAACCAGAAATTAAGTACCCTGGCTACAAAGTAAAAAAGTGACCGTCGTTCTGCCGTATTCACTTGAGAACTGTTTTTCTATTTATTATGTTTTAATTTGTACAAAGAAGGTTAACACTAAGCACTCTTTTAGAAATATGAAAACAAATTTAACTCATTTTCTACAAATACCATCTCCTTTCCCTTGTCGTTTCAAAGTTACTTGTAACAACACAGGACCTAAGACTAGGCATTGAAACAAAAAAGTGGTAAACCCAAAGTAGATAATCTGAATTATCCATCCTCTGTTTGGTAATAGCATGAGTTTTTTGCCTAATGTTCCTGTTTGGAAGTATAGGCTGTTATGCCCCTTAAGGTTAGCATTTGAAAGTAGCTGTTGTTTTCTGTTTCCTGAGAAATGTGGTTTAATTTCTGTGTGAGAAATGGTATAAGGTTGTTAGAATGTATGGAGTACCCGAACCTTAAATGTGATAATGTCAGTCCAGTTCGGATGACAGAGGAAAGGCAGTGAAATGCCTTTAATCCTTGCAATGTATAGAGGACTTGCAGTAAAACAGACAATATTCTTTCCTTAACAGTGTTGCCATAAAAACTAAGGGGATTGCAAGGGATTGTTAGGTAACAGCAGCACTTCGGAGCAGGTTGGATGGGCAGTGGGATAGGTGAAGCATTAGATGCATTACAGCTCTTAACGCAGCATTGCATCTGTTGCAATGCTGCCATGTTCAGAATTTTGTTTCTGAAAAATTAGATTGAGTCTTAAAAATTAAAACCTCTTAGGCCATAGAAGAAGAGTGTGCTTAGTCATGAAAAAGGATGGGTATTGAAATATTCTTGCTTGATATTTTTTCGTACCAGTGGGTTTAAATGGTACATTTAGTACGTCTTAGGCATTTTTTCTAATAAATAGTCAAATCTACTCCTGCAGTTATTGCAGCAGTGTTCCATTAGGCAGGAATATGGTGCAATTAATTCCCCGGAAGAAAAAAAATCCTTATTTCCATGTTGTTGAAAGATGTGGTAGTTTGATTTTAGCTAGCAGGCTCTTTTTGCCTTATGCTCCTGTGAGTCTAGCTGATAAAGGTGGTAACAGTGATGGAAGGGCTTATCCCATATGTAAGAATATTGACAGAAAAAGGTTTTTGCTGTTTTTTACATGCACAAATGTTCCTGGAGTATGGCTTTGGTATTGTTACACAGATGTGAGCCACTAGATGAACTGCACTGGGTAAAAGAACTTTATATATGGAAGGATTGCAAGCCCACACTAGTGTACACAGCACAGAATAAATGTTAAGTATTTTATGCCGTAGTATAATTACTGCTTATTATATCTGGGCGCTTAGAACGCTAGATATTCTGAATTGTTTTTTCTATAGGAAATTGGAGGTTTAAATTAATGTGGACCAAATACCCTTTTGAATACGAACTTCTGGGAGAGGCTGGTATCTTTTCACCTTGCTAATGCGTACAATTAGTTTTTTTGGTTAAAAGCAAAAAAAAAAACCAACCAGACACAAGAAGGTGAAATATATGACCATAATGAAAAACTTAAAAGGGAGCTGTAAAATTCTTCCAATGGTTTCATCTTGATGTTCCAAAATTACTTTCCACACTTACAATTTGAGGTTTTGGTATAATTGATATTGGCATGTCTATCTATCTATCTATATATACACTTTTTTTTTTGTGGTCATACGAAGACTGACAATTTTCTCCCTGACTTTGCTGGCAGCAACTTCTATGTTTTGAGGCTGCTTAGTGTGCCAAGCAGTAACCACCTGAATAAAATGTAAGCCTTCTAGCTCAGGCTTAGACTCATTTGGGTAAGCTGCAACAAGTAGTTTGGCTGTTTGAGGGGATGAGGAAAAAGTAAGGTACATAATTCTCTGTGTTATATTTTTTTCCTGCTTTTCCCCTCTTGTATGTGCTTTTTTTCCTCCCTGGTTTGAAAGTAGATAGCAGTCATTTCAGTAAGGCCTTTTGCCATTGTTTACACTGTACAGTACCATTTGTTTTATGTGAAGTTACAGGTTGCACTTTTTTATTTTGATCCAGTGCTGTGAAACTCCAAAACATGAGCTCTGTGCATGCTTCTAGGTTTAAATCTGTGTCCCATGGTTATCAGTCATGAATGCTATCTACCTGAAATATTTCGTACTGACTTGCTATAGCTCAACAGCATTACCTCATAGCCTTTTAAGTGAGATGTATTGCATACTTCAGCTGAAGGTTCAAGATCCTGTCTTGTTCCATCATTATTTTAAGAAGAGCGGGGAGTAAAAGAGAGATCCACAGAGGCAACTGGGTGTTCAGCCTCATAATAATGGATTCTTACACCTGAGGTTCCTGTGCTTGTAAAAGTCAGGAACCTCATAGTCATGGCGTGATCTCGAGATGCAGATTTGCAGTCTCTCAAGCAGAGGAAAGAAGGAAGGGAGTTACTCCTTATCATCAGTATGTATTCCCAACACTGAGAGTTTTTATTCCAAAGGGTGTAATGCATGTGTGTTGCACCGTCACACACACAAAATGCTCTGTGTGTTTTCAAGAAAAGCAGCAGCCTCTGTGCCTTGCATGGAGCTCTTATCTGATAGATGTGAGCTCTGTCAGATGGAGTTTCTGCAGAAGAGATTAGCAGAGCCACGTAATTACTTCTGGCTACAAAGTAGGTACTTCAGCAGCTTGTGCAACCAGCGTATTCCACTGATGGCTTTAGTAAGGGCTCTTTGAACTCCTCTGGCACTGTGATCAGGCATTAAAGATGTAAGCCATATTATGATTCATTTAAGATACTGTAGGCTGCACATTTTTCACGGTGCAATGGAGCTTCATTAAAAGTGAATGTCGAGTTACTGTATCTTGGTTCATTTGGAAAAAAGAAATTCTTTGAACATTACGTCTGGCATACTGATTGTTTTTTGAAAAGCTTTTGTTTGCACTAAAATGTTGTGCTTTATATATCTGGCCATATGGAAAACCAGGACAATGTAAAATACATGTATTTTTAAATTACTAATGACAGGGCTAAAGCTAAAACTATGAAACTTATTTGGTGCAACTTAATTGCTGTGAGTAATGCAAAAGCTTTGAAATGTAATCCTTGGGAATGCTTAAGATACTAATTATATTCCAACCAGTCAAGGTGCACTTGTTTTGAAACTAGTCTGAGCTGGTCCCTTCTGAGAACCTGGTATTTCCAGTGCCAAAGGTGGAGAAACAGATTAAGTTCTATGAAAATGAGTTATCTTTCAAAACCAGGGGTAGATTTCAAAGCATAACATTTTATGACAAGAGGTACTTCCAGATTAACAAAGCAAGGCCTAAATACACTAAGCACAAGAGCTGAAGAGCAGCAAATTGCTTGGGTTTGGTCCAGGCCTAGCTGCCGACTGCTGTGCAGAATCCTAACTTGCTAATTGACTGTAGTTAAATTCTGAAGACGTAATATGTAAGCTAAAGATATTGCTTTATGGACTCTTCCTTTGAGGCAATTATTCTATTAGTTATGAATTTCTGAGAGATTTTTTTCATTGCCTTGCTTTATACTTCAGATACTTTTTCGATTATTTTTTATAATGTATTTCAGAAAACAATGATTATTGGAGTAGCCAGTTCAATGGACCACCTAGGTTCAATGGCATATCGAAGTTTTCAATTTTGGAATTGTGAATCTTACTTGCAAACATATTCCAGTTATCTTTCTGAGTAATTTAAATAGAATTAACTCCAAGTCATATCCAAGTTTTCCTACTAGCTCTCCTGTAATATATTCCCTAGTGGATAAAACTATACTTGTATTCTTTTTATCATTTATTCATCTTATGAAAAAGTCTGTCAGCTATCATTTTGAATGAGGGTTTCCTCCTCCTATTATTAGCATTTGTTCTTCTTCTAAATCTGAGAATAAATTCCATTCATATTGATACACTTTCTAGTGATAATATGAAGACTTCTTTTACAGCAATCTTCATTCATATCCAAATCTTACGCAGTTCGTTTTGTAGTAGGGACTCAGAAATGTCCAAGTAAAACTATTCTGTCTCAAAAGTCACGACTTAGGTGGTGTTTTAATCATAATGTCCCTTCTGTTCCCCCATTTTGTCTTGTCCTTATACAAGTATAGCTTAGCATGTCTGTGTTTCTTTCAAGAAAACAAATGCTTTTGGTATAATTTACTATTCCACTGTGTTTCTGTATCCCTATATCACCTAATTTCATGTTTTGGGCCTCATTTTTTTGCTTAAATTCCTCCTACTCTTAGTTTGATTTTTTTTTTAACATCTTCAAGAACACTTCAGTTGTATTACGAATGGTTCTTTTGTTAGTTTCATTGCCTGGCTGCTGTTTTTAATTACTACATTTTTTTAAGGAAAACCCCAAACTCTTCTGTCGATCTTCATTAATATACTTGTCTCTATTTCTGTATCCTTACTTACCTGATTTTTTCCCCCATTCATCTGTGCTAGATGAATGGGAATTAACTAAGAATATGATAGAAGGTTGTCCCAATTTCTGCCATCATTTTTAGTTTAAATTCTTCTATAAATTTTGGCAGTGTTAGTTGTGCAAGGTTACTTCTCCATTATTTCTGTAGTAAAGTTCTGTCTCCAGAGGTGAGGAGGTTTTTTTTTTCTGATACATTTCAGTGGCTGAATATCTTAAAATTATTCTAACTTGGAAGTGAGAGCTATTAATCTTTCAAACTTAATTCTCCTTTTTAAGGTACTCTAAGCTGAAGAATATGAGACTATATTTAAATAACCTAGAGAATGAAATAGTTATTCTTGATCTCTTCCAGTAGTAATTTTGAATTGTCATTTGTTTCAATGGGACCTCCAATTTCTTTGGCTTTACTTAATTGTCTACTGCATGTCAGATCTCCATCTCAGAGAAGCACAGTTCTCCAAAATCTGCTCTTTAGATTCATCACAGACCAGCCCTGTGGGCCTTCACACAATCTCCAGTCATAGAAACCTGTCTTTCTTCTGGTATTGGTGTAAATCTCTTGTTCTGAGGTTCACTCTTCATTACCTCCTCTTGCTACCTACGTCCTTACCAATCACCCCTTAAGATACCTTTGGTTAGGTAGTCCTGTCTTTGGTATGATGATTGATACTGGAGTCATACAGCTTTACAAATTACATCATGCAATTACGGCCCAGGTTTTGTAAGTACTGTTTTGTGTAAGGAAGGCATGGTATCAAGCTGAACATCGTGATGTTTAGGTAATTTTTACTGGTGAGTCATCAAAATATTGGTGCCAGTTATTCAAAATTTGGTGGTTAATATGGATATTGAACTGACTTTTTCATGTAGTACGTTACATTTATATTCCAAGTGAAAGTCCTTGTCTGCCTTCATCACTGTATTTGGGTGCCCTACTTTTCAAGTGACCTCTACCTCTCTATTGCTTGTGCCCTTTAATGATGACCTATTTGTTTCTGTGCCTTCAAGCTTAAATTTATTTATTCTTATTTAAATAATTAATAAAGCAGTATGTAGATGGATAAAAGGTGTGACTGGTGATGAGCTGACATAAGAAATATGTTAATGAATGGAGAGAGAAATAAGCAGGGGAGGAAGAAGTGCCATCAATAGAGCTGAAGGATTCAGTCTGAGGAAGCAAGGCTGCAGTGGAGTAAATGGCATTCTTTTCCATCCAATTTATCTCTGAAAGGATGCAGTGAGTTGAGGTTACAAACCATCTATTCATGCAAGAATCTTGGGATGGCTGTGGAATTAACTCCTTTAATGCACTAGCTTAGTCCTTAAATTCTTCATTATGAATCTACTGCTGCTTTATCTTCTTTTGGGGTACTAATTTATGATTGCACAAGAATTGGAATCCATGTGATGCAGACCTGGAAAAATGGGCTAAATATCAACAAAGTGACTTGATTTAGGAGAAACCTGGAGACAGAATGAATGAGGGTGTTTTGTACCCCCTTATTTTCTCCCTCTCAATATCTAAGCATAGTTTTCAGTTCTTCACAGTCCGTCATTTCAGGGTGATGTATCAGATCTCTCCAAATGTCACTCGGTGTCTTTGCACACCTATGAGAGTGGTATTTGTTAAACAGCATGGTCACAGTTTGACAGCTGGTGTCAAAATACAGCCAAGTAGTTTGTTGTGTGATGGGTGCACATGATATTCCCAGTAGCTGTTTTTACACCAACATCTGTCTTCTAAAGATTTCTTTCATTCCTTTTCACACTGGTCTTGCCTTTCCTCTCGTGCTTATTTCCCCTTGCTCCTTATAAAGCTGCTACAGGAAAATGTATTAATGTGATTACGAAAGCTCCAGAAAGACAGCAAATGATTGTGCATTGTAAGTAATTTGGAGAATAGGGCTTTGGTTGAAGATGACAGCTCTAAGCAGGTGACCTTGAGGTAGAAGAATGTTGACATGCAAGGGTCTTTTGAATTAATGCAGTAAGGCAGTGAGAAGAGGGGCAACCTCCTGGGGCAAAGACACCCAGTTCTGAAACACCGCATGATGCTCTTAAGAAAGCATGGGTACCTGCCAGCAAAAAGCAGTAGTTCTTTAACACATGGTCTGGAAAATTCTGTAGCACACCTGGAAGTGGTAACATTACAGCTGATGACTGCCTTCAGACCTCCTAGTATTGAAGGTAACATTAAGTGCATACTTCAATATGACCTATACAGTTACATCCAACCCTTGATTTTCTTGGGTAACCATTTCTACTTGAGCCAGTTTTGTTTGTAAGCAAATGTGTGTAGATATGGAGAAATCTAGTTGCTGCAGGGTGCTTCACTGTATAGATGATGTTAGCTCTCCTTCCCTTTTTGTACTGTACCTGCTTAGTAACACTCTTGTCAACACTGCTTTGAAACATCCTTCAGGGAAAGTAAGTTATGGTACCATCATGGAAAATTTATGTAGGGTTCCTTTTGTTTCTTATAACAGACTCATTCAAAATCATTTGTCTTCCTTTCTCCAGTTCCTTCTTTGTATCATATTGCCTACTTCCTATTTGTGGTTTCTGTAGGATTGGGAGAGTAATAATAATACACTGATCAAATGTTTTGCCAAATGTAACCTCTGAAGCAAAGTTCCTTCCTGTTAACCAAATCAGAAGGATGCTGGTGGTATCCCTCCATACAAGTTCTCACTTGAGCAATATTCTCTAAAGCCAGTGATACTGAGTAGGCTTGAATTCAGGGCAGAGTTTGGCCTTGAAGCATTTGGTAAAGTTAGGAACCTTGAAGTTTGGCCTTTTGGATTTTCTAATGCTGGTGTCAGGAGTACAGGCTTCCAGAGCTCTTTGGCATATGGTTTGTGTCCATGATGTGGCTGTTGGGGTCCTTGCTGTATTCATGAAAAGTACAGTTAATATTCCGGCTGATGGCTGAGGCACCGCCGTGTGTGGGTTAGGTCCGGGCTGCACAGAGGATCTGCTGGAGTCGTGCTAAGGCTTGTTTGCTTGGGCCCAACCCTTCCACTCAGGGATGATTCGAAACTTCACCTCAGTTTCCTACTGTGGGCATGCATGTAAACAAGGTCTGTAGGAGAGTCTTAGCTTTGGCAAAAGTTTGGAACTGGTTGATTCCTTAAAAAAATAATATAACAAGATTCGAATTGAAAAACAATGCTGAGGTGCTGAGGTTTTTCTTCTTACAAGATAAGCAACCAGGCCAACTTCTTTGAGAAGGTCCACTTAGTACGCTGCCCATAACCATTTTGATATAGTTGTATTTAAAAACCAAAACCTTTTAACAGTTTCTTTAATCTGTGTAAAGCTAATAATGAAGGATGTGCTACCAAATAAAGTCTTCAAATCCTTGTCTCTAAGGAGTTTTAACAAAGTTACTTAGAAATAAAATAGAAAAGTCCTTGGGAATTACCATTACTAGCAGAAAAAATGTTTAAAGAGATTTTTTGTTGTTGTTTTAAAAGCATTACCATACATATCTCTGCATGCTAAGAACCTGTTTTCAATCAAAAAAATGTTTTTTTTAAAATAAACCAGGCTTCTCTGAATTATCTGCAAAAATAATTAATTTTTTAGAATTATTTAAATTGTTTTCAATGAATGAATAAAATTAATACTGTAAGTTGAATTATTTCCTATAACAAAAAAGCTTTGAATAAAGTTATTAATGCTTTTAGCTGAAGTGAACTGTAGAATAGCATCAATGAACTCTCAGTGCTATAA
Organism: Oreocharis arfaki; assembly: GCA_013398015.1. Lineage (NCBI taxonomy): Eukaryota > Metazoa > Chordata > Aves > Passeriformes > Paramythiidae > Oreocharis > Oreocharis arfaki. The sequence continues at coordinate 10,898 of VZRR01003082.1, forward strand.
CCTTTAACTTCAAATTGACATTCTTAGGTTACCCAAAATTTTAAGTAGTTGAAATGAATGAGATTTGTTTCCAGCAAGGCTGATAAGAACATATCTAAAAATACTTTAAAAATTATAGCTTGTCAGGGGATCAAATCTTATCTTTTTCAAGGTGACCTCACATTTATTTTTCTGGAGAGCCCCCCACCCCTGAATTTATTTTTCTGGGGACCCTCTCCCACCCACAAAGCTAATAGTGGCTTCCAGCTTTTATATGAAGGAAATCAACCAAATTGTTGACGTTAACATTAATTTTAATAGGATAAAAACTTTGTTTTACTTTCCTGAAACCCCAAACACACCCCAACTTTTAACCTAAAGCCAACAGCTCAGGCTAGGTAGCCAGACCTACGGCTTTCTCAAAAACAAAACCCAAAAAGAAAAAAAAAAAGGAGCTAAAGTTGTTAAAGGGCCTGGCTGTAAAAACGCGGAGCGAGGATCGCGCTGGGGCTGGGGACTCATCATGCCAGGGCGGCGGTGCGTGTGCCCGGGCGCCGGTCTGCGGCGTTGTGTCCCGGCGGAGCTGCGCGGCCGTGCCGTGCCGTGCCGTGCCGTGCCGGGCCCGGCGGTGCGGTGCCTGTGCCGGTGGCGGTGGCGGTGCGGGCGCGGAGCGGAGCCGAGCGGAGCCGCGCTCTCCTCCCGCTCGCTTTCTCTTTCCCCCTCTCTCGCTCGCTCCCTCTCCCGCTCGCTCTCCCCCCTCCCTCCCTCGCTCTCTCGCTCTCCCTCTCTCTCTCCTACACTGCCAGCCCCTGATGTGATGGCGAAGAAACCCCGTTGACAAGGCACTGCTTTTTCATGACGGTGAGTTTCCCTTTGAGTGTATTATAATTTTGTGATAAAAATTTCAAGGAAAAAAAAAACACACAACCTCCTTCCTCCCTTCCTTCGGGGAGGGAAAAGAGAGGGGGGAAACCTATCTCCAGACAGACAGAAAAGAAAGAGGAGCAAATTAACAACCAGGAGTTGCCAAAACCAGGATATTAGGTTTCAGCCCAGAGAGCTATTGGCTCTGGGGCTATGTATATAAATATATATCTAGAGAGAGAGCGAGCGAGAGGGGAGACGAGGAGGAAGAAGAGGGATATTTTGTGGGTGGCTGTTGTTTGGGCAGATGTGGATTCACATGGAAATGAACTATATATATTAATTTTTTTTTTCCGCGAGGCTGGTGGTGGTGGCTGCTGAGGGCACTTAAAAAAAAAGTTGTTTCTTAAAATAAAGGCGCGGGGGGGGGGTGAAGGG
>VZRR01003085.1:0-20192 GCA_013398015.1 Oreocharis arfaki
CGGGGCAGCGACCCGCAGCCGGGGCCGCCGGTAGGGCCGCGCCCCTTGCGGCCCGCACTGGCCTTGAACGCCTCGGTCACCTGCCGGCAGCGGACCTCGCGGTCCGGCACGGCACGGCACGGCACGGCACGGCACGGCACGGCACGGTGCTCCGCCCTCTCCCGGGTCCGGCTCTCCTCGTACGCAGCCTCGGCGCCCTTCACGGTGCACAGCGGGCGCGCCCTGAGGGGCTCCGCCAGGAGCGGACACGGAGCTCCGCCGTCAGCTCCCAGCCCGAACTCATTCCCTGAGTGCGCCGACCTGGTCACGGCTCCCGGGGGAAAGGATGGCGTTTATCCCTGCCCTGTCCCTTGCACAGGAAAGGCTCTTTTTCACAGCTCTGAAAAGAAACGTTATCTATATTCCTCAGGAGAGCAGAGGACTTCTGCACGCAGCGGAGCCAGGTCCGGGCAAAGGATGCTGCATGCTCACCCAGCAACAGGCTGTCTCCATCTCCCACTGCTGTGTCCCAGCTGTGCCCGGGCAGTGCCTAGACCGTCCTGTTCATTCGGGCCTGCCACTTGACACCTACCTGCACCTTTCTGAATTTCAGAAAAAGTTGGCTTGGTTTGACCAAGAACCACTCAACTAATGCCCATTTTCTTGAGAAGTACATCACTGCAAATACCTGCTTTTCTTCAGTATATTTTTGCTCCATTGGCATTGGCTGATTTACTTTTGCTTCACAGTTCTTGCAGGGATGGATGGCTTGGAAATATGTCCTGAAACAAAGCCTCAGCAAAAAATAAATTGTTTTCTAAAGGTCAGAACCAGACTCTAGCATCCTACACATACGTTTAAAAGGTGGGTGGTTGGTTTGGGGGATAGCAGTAGCTGTGTGAAACATTCAGTGTTCAGCACTTTGAGGGATAGGAGCAGCAAATGCAAGGGTGCTGCCCATTGCAACAAGGGGAACTCAGTAGGCTTGGATGCCAAAGGGAAGGTTGCCCTTGATTTCAGTGCCTGATGGGCCTCTGAAACCGGGGCTGACATGTTGAGCTTGATGAAAGCCAACTTGCAGGAGCAGGTAAAGGTCATTCTTCATCCAAGGCAATGCAGGATAGGAAATGCCAGTACCAAGGACCCCCTCCTGCCTGCTTTTATTTGGCATCTCTTGGGCACAAAGGATATCCAGGCTTCACAAAGCCACCCTGCTGCACAACACAGCCCCATGACTGGACGTGCAGAGGGTAGCAAAACACCTCTTCCTCTGGAGTAGAAGCTGTCATAAATCACAGTTACCAACCGTGCAATGAGAGGGTCCCCTGTCCAGCAAGAGAACACTGCTGCAGGCACACATACATCACCCCATTGGTGGAGCACATCCCACAGCCTTTCTGGGAGTACCTTTGCTCCGTGGCTCAGAAGCCATTGCTATATGTTTGCGTCCATGAGGTTAAAAAGCTGAAATTCATCCTTCAGCAGAGGCCCAGCACAAGGCTTGCTCACAGCTCACATCCACAGGCCTGCGTACCACTTGCATCCCATAGGGCTTAAGTGGAGCCTAAGTGGACCCTGGGCCTTGTGCTGGCGACCTGCCCAGTGCTGGATTTCAGCTCCAAGCCCAGGCCTGCTGCTCTGATTCATGCACGTAATCCCGCTGAGGTCAGCGGGTTTCATCCTGCTCCCACCACAGCCCGCGGGACAGTTCACACGAGAGTGGCAGGGTCAGGCTCTGTGTTTGCATGTGCCATAGAAAATGGAACAATTAAGATTAAACCAATTAAATTTTAACAGGTCTGGAAAGCGTTTTATTACATAATAAACTGGAAGGATTAACCACGTCGGGCTTTGCTGTGTGTGTGCTGGCGGAGTGGTTCCTCGCTGTCCGCAGCACTTGGTGTTCCTCCGGGCTGGGGACCTCCCCGTGCTGCCGCTGGGGCCGGCTCGCTGGCAAACACAGGAGGCTGGGAATGCAGCTGCATGCTGGCTCCAGCTCCTGTCCAGCACTGTCCCCCAAAGCATGCTGGGTGCAATGCTTTTCTGAGCGCCAGCAAAGCCTTTTCTAGAAGAAATTCTGCAGATTATATGGTGGCTATTTCTATGGCCTCCTTCCAGGAGAGGGAAGCCCTCGTGCTTCTGTACAGGCATGCTGGTGAGGAGCAAGTGGCTGGGCCGGCTCTGTGCAAGGTGGTGACAGATGTCTCATCTTGGAAATAGAGCTGATAAGTTACTCTTGTTTAGGGCATCTGCCTGGCAGCCAGTCTCCACTTCTCTCCCTGCTTAATCAAGATTCCTCTGGCTGTTCTCATGCAGATGAAGCCATCCTGGCCATGGCTACCCCAGGAGCCGGCAAATCTGTGCAGGAAATGGTACACAGCTGTGGGTTTGCCAGGGTGGTTTCAGGGTAATTGAGCTGAGAAAGGATGCAGAAATCAGCTTTGGCAGAAATCATGCTGCAACCTTGGCTGAGCACGTGCATAGGGCGGTGCACAGGCGTCTGTGTGGGGGCACTCCTCAGCTCTGCTGGGATTTGTCTATAGGGGCTGACATTCGCTCCGAGGGGCACCCACAGCCAGTGGCTGTTGCACTGTGCCATCTTCTCAACTGTAATTTGTTGCTGACCACCTCAGGAGGATTGGACACGAATATCCTCTGTCATGCAACAACCTGTGCTTGGGGGCTAGGAAGGAAGGTGGGGCTGGGGAAGGTCATAATTTCTGTCTCTTCTGGGTAGATATGAGTTGAAAGCCTGCCAGGCTCAGCCCAAAGACATTTTGCACGATGCTTCCAGAGGCCACAGCAGGCCAACTTCCAATGCCATGGTGGGTTTTTCTCTGGAGATGGAAGGGTTGCTGTGGGTGGGGACTGTGGCATGTTCAAGGGCAGCGAAGGCAATCTGCTCCCTGGCTGATTACCATGCCTGGAAAGGTTAATGGCAGAGCATGTGCTTGGCCTGCACATGTCTAATAAATACCCATTATTTTGTTTTCCTTTGAAATACTTTTCGCATTTAGCCATGGCTGCAAATGCGGTTCCCTCCTGAACCCAGATCCTCACCGACAGCCGCTGTGTAAATAGGGCAGCCCCTGTGTCCTGCACACGGAAAGGCAGGTAGGAGATTTGAAAGCTTCTGTCAATAGTTTATCTCTGAGTCTGCCTAATGAATTATCCTGGCAATTACTGTGCAGAAATTGTTAGTGTATCCTGATGATTCAGAACTTTCTAACAACAACTCTGGACCAAACTATAAACTGTTTTTCTATCTTGGAGTGGAGACTTGAGAGAGGACTCCTAATTGTTCTCATCCCCTCAGGGGCCAGAGCTGGATTATCCCACACAGGCTTCTCTGCAAACTTGTTTTTAGTCTATCGGTGGGCCCTCTGCCAGACCAAAGGGATGGGGAACTGTTTTGCAGATTTAAATCCCCCCCCCTCCACCCTTCCACTCCACTTACACCTCTGAGGAAGAGCATGGATTAGAAAGGATTTGCCCTCATGGGGCTTTGGTTTGGGTTTGTGAAGATCTGTCCTTAAAAGCGTTGCCTTTTTGGTTTTATCCCTATGTAAACCTGACTCCCAGCTTTACGTAGGGAACGGGCAGAAGTGAAGTGCTGTGTTGTTCAGAGAGTAGAGATCTCTCATTTCTTTTGAAATACCTGCCTTTAAATGGCATTTCCTGCTGGAGACAATGGCTTAACATGAAGGACGAGCAGGTGGGGATGGACAAGGGTGGTGTTTCAGGAGCATGGCATGGCTGGACCCCTCCTGCTGTGGTTCCTGTGCTTCAGCCATGCCTACTAGAGGCTGGGTGGCTCAAAGGCTCAGCCAAAATATGTCCCTGTGTCAGCACTGACAAGGCAACCTGGATGTCTTGGTATGGTTCCTGTCTCATCCCTGTGCTGTTGATGTCCCTGCATACTGGAGACCATGGGCATCAGTGCATGTCTTGGATGCTCTCCCCAGGACCCATCTGGGTGCTCTGCCCCAGGATCCATCCTGCGCTGTGCATGACCTGTGCAGCGATGCTGTGTCAGGCCAGCGGTCAGGCACTGGGGCCATAGCAAAGCTGTCGGGGAGTTCGCATGGGGCCAAAGTAGTTCTTCCCTTCCTCATCCTTCCCTTGCCGGGGTGGCAAAAGGCCACACTGCCGGCCATGCCCTGTCCCACTGGAAGCACTGACGCCTGTCTGGCTGCCAGGACACCCCGCCAGCTCCGTCCCAGGCACGTTCCCTGCACCCAGCAGCGGAGAGTGGGCTCTGTGCCGCATCCCAGGGCGGCCTGGGCCCAGGCTCCCTTCTCCAAACATCCCTCCCGCCGTTCACCCGTGGTACCCCCGCGACTCACCCATGTCCGCCCCGCGCACCCGCCCTTGCTGACAGTGGGGAAAGTAGGAGCCATGTCCTTGCACTGACCTTCGTCTGACCTTCCAGTAACGCTCGAGAAACCCTCGGAAAGGCTTTCTCATTGTGAAGCCCCAGGGTTTCCAGGGAATTAGTCAGCAGGCTGGAATTGTGCTCTGTGTATGTGACCCCCCCTTATCCCCCCCTCCTGCCTCTCCCATCTCTGGAGCCGGACCGGTCCAAGAGATATGTTGCCAGGGTGACAGCGAGGTGTGATGGATGGACAGAGAGTGGCTGTGGAGTGGCAGGGCCGCTGGTCAGTAACCCAGGGCTGTGTTTATAAGAAGGAAGAGGCTGTTTCCTGGAGCTAACATAATGCAGCTCTAAAAAAGGCAGGGGAAATACATCATGCGAGGGGAGCGCGGCCCGGGGAGGGGAGGGCCACGGGGAGCTCAGCACCACAGTGAGCCTCCAGGTCAAGGTGCCTTTGACAGGGGCCTTTTTTATAGGCCATTTGCGTGAGAGTTCGCTGCTGTTTCTCTGCAGCCCTGACAGCGGCTCAAGGCCCAGCCGGGGTTTGGGGAGGGTCTAATCTAAACTCGCCGATTTCCAGCCCTTCTCCTGCAGGACCTGCTGATTTATTTGGAAAATAAATAATCGGCACTGACTATTGTTTCGTTGCTGTGGAGTGACAGTCCCCTGCCCTCGGCGTGGGGCTGTGCCCTATCCCACGGCGGACACTCGGAGGGGCGGAGAGCTGTGGAAGGGACAGCTGAGAGAGCAAGGGACTTAGTTCACTGCTTCCATCTGCCCCCTGCCCTCACCATGCCCGGGAAGGGGTGATTCTTTTAGCCGTGGTCCCTGCATGGGGCGGGCACCTGAGGCATCACTCACAGTGCTCATTGTGCTGGACTCAGAGCTGGGGCAGTGGTGACCGACTGGAAAGACAAGGGAATATCCCACCCTCCTTCCCAAATGCCAGCTGTGGTGGTTTTTGTCCCTTTAGCTGCACTGCAGGTGTGTGAGGCTCTTGTGCCCAGCACCGGCATCTCCCCCAGTGTGGAGCCAGGGGCTCTGCAGCCCCACACACCTGCTGCTGCCACAGCAGTGGGGTCATCCCCAAGGCTCATGTCACCTCTGAGCCCTGCAACCACGCTTCCCCTAATGTCACCCCTTCTGCTGGAGGGTCTGGCTACAGGAGAAACTGCTGCTCCTGGTGCAGCAGACAAGGGTTTTCACTCCCCAGCCGGCAGTGTGGGAGCTAAATCCCCCAGGCGGGTTGGGACACCAAGGCCTGAATCATCATGACTAATCAGAAAGCAGCACCCCAGAAAATAGACCCTGATTTCTCCCTACCACCACAAAAAAAAAAAAAAAAAGAAAAAAGAAAAATAATCCTCGCACAAAAAAAAAAAAGGAAAAAATCAAGGATCATTTTGCTGTAGGTCCCAACTTTTCCTGAGTAGGCATAACTGCTTTTACTACAGCTGGAAAATTGTTTAAATGTTGAAAATTATTTCTTCTTTCTTCTATTACTTTTATTCTTACAACTCTTCAGTGGCTGAGGAAGCAATTCTGCATTTAGGGTTTTTCTTTTTTTCTTTTGCAAGAATGCTCAAATTTTGTAAAGCTTGAGAGTAGGGAATAAAGGACAAGAAAACAGGAGGAAATCCAGCACGAATGTCAGCCATCATCAGGCAGCTTCAGGGCAGCAGAGAAAAAGAAGACAACAAAAATTGGAAACACAATGCTTCCAAATTTCAAACAGCTTTCTGCTTTAGAAAACTGAAAGGAAAAAATTGTTTCAAAATATCTCATTGAAAAGTTAAACGAAATTGGTTTCCATAAAATAGTTTTCAATCTAATTCTTTTTGAGCAAGAAAATTTTAAGCAATCTTTTTACACAATAAGCGTGAGTTTTATAATTTGCTTCCCACATCATTGATAATAATTCTACCTCAATACAATAATAAAAATCATCAATTTACATTTTTCCAGCAAATACATGTGTTGGGTCCTGTCTTTGCTGCTGTGGGAGTAATTTTTAAGTGGAGTCTTATTTTTGGCTGAGGTTTTCGCTTGTCCCTTTTTTCATTGGAGGAGTGTTCTGTCTTCAGTGCTTTCATACTTCCCCCACTCTAATTCATGCAAATACTGTCACATGCCCAAATTCCTCAATGAGTTCAATATTTATCAGCAAATAATTTTTTTTTCAACCCAGCCTGTTCAGTGTCTAAAGCCACTTTCTAAATAAGTATTTGATGAGTATTTGTATATTTAATGTTTGCATTGTTCTAAGTGACTTTCAACATCAGATTCTCTCACCCACTTTCCCTTCAAATTAGCACATTCACAGGCACTTCTATATGAACTTGAATTTGCCCGGATTTCATAAAGCTGTATTTGAACTACCTGCAAAAAACCCCCAATCCATATTGGTTTTGTGTGACATATCTCTCACAGCTGCCAGTGCAGGGAAAGGCAATCCATACTCCTGGAAGCCCCCGTGCTGGCAGTCTGGGGCACTGCTGTCTGTCCAGGGGCAGTTGGATCACGCTGGTCCCTGAACAGCCCCATCCCCACTGCACAGATGTCTAAGGTCAGCCGTGAGCATGGGCCGATTTTTTTAAAAACACACTCTTTATTATCGTTTTCATGCCCAGTTCTTGTTGGATTTGTGTCGGCCCTCTGTGGGACCCCAGGACACGCGCTGTCCAGGGAGGAAGCAGGGCTGGGGAGGGGCAGAGGGGGCTTGTCTTTCCTGCACTGCAGATTAAGGCCGCCCGGCTCCTCTGCAAGCCTCCCCAGGTGGCCATGATATTTCTAAAGGACTTCTCCATGTGCCGCAGTAAGCTCATTAGCTAATTCCCTTATTACGCAGCATCAACTGAAGCATGTGTGTTTAGGCTGCCAGGGAGCCCCTCTCACCTTCCTCCCCAGCTCTTCTCCCTTCCACGCTACCCTGTTCTCTTTGTTTTAGCCAAGAAGGTGGGCTTTTAAAAGTCCCCTAGCCCAGCCTTTTGGAGTGCAGGCTCCTCCCTCCCTGGCTGGTCCCCGTCTCGGGGTGCCCGCGGTGACAGGGGTGGCCGCGGGCGGGACCCCACTCGCCCAGCATTGCAGCGCAGTGCTCTCGCCTCCGCCCAAGTGGCTTTTTGGGCCCGTTCACATCCCCTTGTTGGTCTTGGAGCTTGGGCAGGAAAAGGCACTGAGGGGTTGATTCAGGCAAAGTGAGGCATGAGGTGGTTCGTAAGCAGAAGGCTGTGGCATGAAACAGCCACGGTGGGATGCTGCTCTTCACAGAGTCACACTGGGTTGTGAGAGGGTCGATGGGCTCTTACCCCTTGTCCCCGACCCCAAACCTGTCGAATTCTCACCTGGAGGTGGGGAGCCAGAGCTTGTGGGGCCAAGCCTTTTGCCCTTAAGCATGGAGAGCCTGGGGACCCTCTTCCCTCACCTCCTGCTCTGGGAGAAGCCCGGTCACAACCCCTGACTGGGGAAGAGGGATGGAGCCGCTGCCCACCCTCTTCCTTCTGGGGGGCCACACACCGCAAAATCCACCTCGCGCCGGCGCTTTCCGGCCCTCTGTGAGAATGTACAGTTTGTGGCTCCTTCATTGACTTTGAAGAATGTCCCTTTATTCACAATGTTATTTCCTTTAATCACTGTGAGGTTGCAGGAAATCTTCTTGGAAAATTGTTTCAGATTGGCTGGAATTACTGTACTGTTGCAGGGATGGAAAACTCACTTGAACTTGTTTTCATTTTACCCTAAAAAGTCACTGTCCCCAGAAGGTTCAGATGAATTTGGATAAACATGTGAGTTCTGAGGATGTAGTTGTTGTTGAGCATTTCTTTTCCCTCCCTTTTTTTTTCCCAAATGAATCTTTGTGGCTTTCCGAGTTCCTGAGCTTTACTCAAGACCAGGGGTACAGAACTAAAGGAAAAAGGGACCTTTGACACAAACAGATCATAAACAGACTGAAGACAGGCAAATACATCATTAAGTGACACAACATGAGAGTAGAGATAACGAATCAGTAAGTGACAGCTTTGGCCATCAGCTAAGAGCTGAATCAACCAAATTTTCTACCTGAGGATTTCTCTGCTGGCTGATATAGGAAGACAAAATGTGCTAAATTTTGGCTTCCACAGGAGTTTAGTCCCATTTCCACGTGAAATTCTTGAATTCTTGTGAGTAATGGAGCAATGTGGTCTAGGTGAGTGTGTGGCTACATGACAGCACAGCTGGCTGGGGAAAGGTACTGGAAGGGCAGTTTCCCATGCTCAGTCCTCAGACAGGGCCTGGTCTTGGTTTAGGGGTAGTCAGTGCTTTCATCAGTGATCTTCACCCGCAGCACCAGTCTGCAGGAGTGATTTTCTTGAGAACGCAAAGAAACCTGAAATAAACCCGTTGATAAGAACAAATATAAGGCTCTTCCATGAGTTGGCAAAAATCAACATTGCAAGCACTGGCTGGGGAATGAGCAAGGTTGCTCTGTGGGAAAGTAGCTGGAGGTGACAGAGGGTGCCACAGGGAGCGTGAGACAGCAACAGCCCAAGTGAGAAGAGCAAAATCAGACAAGGACATATAAACAAGGTGTTTGTAAGACACCTTATGTGATCCTGCTGCATTTAAAGAGCGCAACACTCAGCACTGAATCCCACTTGGGGCTCAGCCTTTCAAGCTGCTATTCTTGGAGGAAGCCCAGGGAAGAACAAGATCAGAAATTCAGAAAACATGACATACTGGAGAAGGCTGAAGGGTTGCTTAGTATCACAACACAAAGACTACAGGGAAATAAGATAAAAGTCTTTAAATGCATAAAGCCCTGCTACAAAGTAGGAGATAATGGGCTATTCCTTGTTTTCAGGTGGGTAGAAGAAGAAGCCGCAGACTCACCCTGCAATGAGTGCGGTAAAAGGGCTTAAAACTTGTTTTTCCTGGAAGCCGTCGTCACCACTAGAGGCTTCTTTTAGGAAGAGTTTAGACAAAAGCTCCACCAGGAAGGGTTTGATTTGTCTGGGGGCAGGCAGACAGGCTAGGTGACCTTTCAAGGGCCTTCCAGGCTTATTTTTTATAATTCTGTGAATACAGATACTAAAAAGAGGGAAGATCATTTTGCCTGTGGCCAGTCTATTCAGGACTGGTCCTTGCCAGGTGTGTTTTGCTTCAGCTGTGAATGTTTCCATTAGTTTATGTTTCTGGTGGGGTTTTTTTTGGATTTTTTTTTTTAGTTATTTACTCCTAACCATTTTTTTTTCCTATCTAAATTTTCCCCTGTTTTTCTACATCGCTCTGATCCTACCTTTCCTGGAATGGTCATATGCCTTGTGCGGTCCCCCAAAGCCCTGCACAGAGAGACCGTTTCTTCCCCACCCAATGTGCCGTATATCTACACGCAGTATCCAGAAGCATCCTGGGGCAGACCCCGTATCTCTCATGACTTTTCCTGCTGACAGACTCCTGGTGTTCCAAGCTCGTGCCTCACTCCTGGTTTCAGTCCTGTCGCAAGGCCCCTGCGGGTCGTCCGTGGGCTGGGTGTTTTTCTGTTTCTACAACAGGAGCAACAACAGTCGTCCCCCTCCATCTGTGGGTTTGCAGATGTCAACTGTCCAGTGTTTACACTGAGTTTGTGCAATGGGAATTCTTCTATGTGTATTAGCAACACGATGTATTTTTACTCACAATGTTTAAGATCAGAGTTAGTCATTAGATCACCTAATGCTGATCTCCCCGACTGCCTTGTCTTGTTACTCTTTCTGGATCCAAATAACCCGGGGTTTCACTAATGCACAAAACCATCTGGTCTGGAGGCATGAGGGAGTTCATGGTTTGGTCTTATTTAACCACTGATGGTTAATCCACCAGCTAATCAGCATTGCTCAGTAAATGTATGTCATATTTCTTATGCAGGGTTGTCTGGCTTTTAATTTCCAACCATTGATTCTTGTTCTGCCTTTTTTGGCTGGAATAAAAAGACGTTAGCACATGGTATTTTCTTACTATGAGAGTACTTGTGCATAGCAGTCAAATTTCTTGAGCTTTTTTAAGAAGAAAACAGGTTGAGCTTGATTCTTTCACTGTGGGGTGCGTTCTCCTGCAACTGTGTCTTTTCTGTGCCTGTTTTCTGTACTCTCTCTCATTTCACAGAATAATTTTGGCCTCAGGAACTCTGGCAGTGCAGCCCGCTGGTTGGGCCTCAATCCACTGAATTTTGGAAATGTCTGAAGATGCAGATTCCATCATTTCACTCAGTTTTTAAGTCACTTTGTTTCTTCTCCCTTCCAGCTCCCCACTCTGTCTGCAAGGATGCTGTGGGAAATATGAGGGGGGTGGGAAACACATTTACATCTCTCACTTCATCTGGATCTTTTTAAAGTGGGGCACCAGGTTAGTCACAGTATCTCAGGGTTGGCATCCCATCCTCTGCTGCACAGAGCACTGCCTCACAACTCGCATTTGCTGCACTCCCAGCTCTGGTGCCCAGGACTGTGTTCACTGTGTGGTCCCAGCACTGCACTCACATCCAGCAGCTCACCCCCAGGACCCTAAACAACCCCAGTCAGAGCCAGAACCTTGTGTTAGCCCCTGCCACCCAGAGGGATAGCCCACTTTCTTTGCCAACACATCCGGCTTGGCATTTGGCTCAGTCAAAATCCACAACCAGGTACTCCATCTTTTCCGTAACTTGTAGGGCTGCAGCCAAGGTTGGCAGCAGTGGACTGGTGCCAACTCTGAGCTCACCCATGCCTGCACTGGGTACCTGGAGACCAGTGCTGACACCATTGCAGCAACATCTCCCTGTTGAGAACAACTTCCGGAGACCAGTCAGGGTGCAGGTAATGGGTGGGCAATCAGTACTAATTAAGACAAATACTTAACCAGAATATTGTTAAGCACCTCGCAGATACCCAAGGGTCTGGCACCTCACTGCTCCCTGTTTCTTTGAAGCCATTGCTTTTGGTCCTCTGGGCAGTTGGAGTCCCTGCTTGAGACAGAGTCAAACCTCTTTGTTCCCCATTTTCAAGCAGGATTTCCTCAGAAGATCCTAGGAAGAAGCTATGGACTAATAATACCTTCACCATATATGGTGCATTTCATCTTCAGTTTGCGAGCGTGCGTTGCCCTGCATGCCGCACGCAGCCAGCAAGCGCGTTATCCAGCACTGCTGGGTGCTGCACAGACCCAAGGCTCGAGTACAAAATCAGGTACATTTTGGCCAGGCTTCTGCTTTTCCTTCCGTGCAATGTCTACACTGGACGAGTTTGGCCTGTGCAGTGCAGATGACTGGTGGTGCTTACGTGTGCTTTTACAGTAGCATTTCAAAGGGCTGGTTGCAAGGAGGTGCATGCACATTTCCTGTATGTCTGGCCAAAAAGCTGATACTTGAGAGCACCAGGGAACCCTACAGTCCTGCAGAACATGCCATTTTGATGTTCACAAGACAGAGTTTTGTTTAAACCTGGGGGGTGCCATGGAAGGTGCCAGCATTATGTTTCTGCTCCTGGATTTGCTTGGTTTTATTTCTCATTCTGCCACTCCGTGACTGTCCAGCTGTCTTGTTCCTGCACTGCATGGGCCCCAGCCCTGTGAGATGTGGTGGAGAGATGTGCCTTGTTTGGGATGGGGACTCAGGTTTAGCCCTGCTCTCTCCTGGCAGCTCAGAGGTGGCCAAAGTGTGAGTAACTGCTGCAGTGCTGGTGTGACAAGTGACAGGCTGGGGGAGTACAGACGTCCAGCTGCAGAAGTCAGGTATGTCCCCAGGTACCAGCTGTGCCATCAGGGGCACCTTTTGTGCAGGCCAGCCTCCTCAAACCTGCCCAAACATGCCAGAGGCTCTAACAGCCAGGCAGGAGGACAGACCCGGTGCTTCCAGGTCTCCTCTCATGACATCTGCCAAGTCCCATTCCCGCACTAATCTTGTCCTTCTATCCAAAACAATTATGGAGGGCTTGTTGTTTTTGGCACAGTCCTTTATTTACAAATCCCATCCTGCTTATAGCTCATGGTTTCATTATCCTCTAGATGTTTACAGAGCTGCTTTTCTTAATATTTGTGCCATTATTTTACTAGGGATCCGGGTGAGACTTTCCAGATAGTAATTGTATGGCTCATCCTCTCCCCCAGCAGCTCCTTCTGTAGAAGTGCACATCTCCCCACTGTCCCTGCCAGTCCAGGGCACCCAGAGGGACAGAGATGGACAGGACTGTCGGCAGTAGAAGAGGGTTGCCCTGTTCTGAGAGGAGGGATGTGCAGAGGGCTGCACCTGGATCTCTGATGTCCTCTTGAAACTCTGTGCTACTAATGAGCACCTCCCAACTCATCTTCCCCCTGCACCCCTGCACTCCCCTTTCCCAGGCTCAGGGCACAGGTGCACATCCCGGGCTGGGGCACTATCTCCTCTGCAGGCTTTCAGCCAGCTTGGGACTGCGTCCTGGGAAGGCAGACAGTGGCAAACCTGTCGTGGGGATTTTGGGGTCATTAGCATGGTGCAGACGTGGGTCGGCGGCTTATGCTGTGCATGGCTCTGATGCTGGTCCCTGCCCCTGGGCTGTCTGTCACAGGGGCTTGTTTAACCTTCTTTGCAACAATATCACAGTCTTTAATCTGTTTATCCTCATAACCCTGCTATGAGGTGAAGGATAGTTATCCTCATTTCAGAGGTAGGGAACCGAAGGGATTCTTTTCAAATGTAGATCAGTGTTTAATGATGCAGAGATAAAGATTTTAAAACATGCCTGAGACAACAGGCGTATGGTGTGTAACTGAGCTGTGTTTCTGCAAATCCCATTAAGTGCCTCTGCCTTTTTCAGCTGGTGCTCTCTTGGGGCAGACCTGACAGGAGGAAATGCCACGCAGGCTCCAGCCTCCTGGTCCATGGGTGGGACTCAGGCAGGACAGAGCTGAGCCCGTGCCTGCCATTCAGTACCCTGGGCAGGCTGTGGGTGTGTGGGGCTCCAGGCACTCACACCTGAATTGCATCAGTGAGTGTGTAAGACCCTTGGCTGTGTTTGGGAATGAAACTTAAAGCCTGTTTGCACTGCAAGTGTGCAGATGAAAGTGTGAGGTAGGAAATTCAAAGGGGTGCTTGTGCAGCATCCCTCTGGCTGTGCAACGCAGCAGGGCCAAGCTGCTGAACGAGGAGCAAGCAACGACAGCAAGCTCTTTGCTCTCACTGCCCAGACAGTTGGAATGGACAGCAGATTTGGTTAAAAACCACAAGCTGTGGTTTCTGTGCCGTGATGCTGGCAAGAGGTGTTCCTGGCTGCCGCAGGGGCCTTTCCCGGTGGCTGGCCAGTGGGGCTGGGTGCGGGTCTCAGGGCTGCTCCTGGGCGATTGTTGCTGTGCTTGTGGGAATGCAGCAGCTCATGCAGTGAGGAGGTCAGTGCCTTTGTCTTGCTGCGGGGAGTTTATCTCTGCGGATCTTGCCTGCTTTCCTGGGTCAGGCTTTACCTCCGCTGTTATCAGCAAATGCAGGAACAGCCCGCTCCAGAGCCAGGCTGCATAGGAACCTCTCGACCCCCTAGCAGAGGGAGGCAGTGCTTTCACGTCTCTCCCACGCTAATGGGCACCCAGCAGGCCAGCGATGGGGCGAGGTGTGCCATGCCCTGTGGTTGCTGTTCCTCCTTCACCACTTTGTCAGAGCCATTCCTGTGCACTCCAGCAGTGTGGGATGCAGGCAGCAGTGAAGGAGGAGACAGCGGAGCTGGCAGGGCCCTCTCTGGTCTCACCTCCCACTGGGCTCTCCACCACAAACACAGGGGACAAATCCCCAGTGGCAGCGCTGATTCCCCCTTCTCTGCTGTCCCAGTGCACCCTCCCCTTCTCAGCAGCTCCGTCCGGACCCCTCCAGCTGTCTCCACAAACCCAAACCATTAGCATTTCCTGTTCAAACATTTCCAATAAATAAATGGAGACATCATGCCACAAGCCTGCAAGTGACCCAGAGGCGGGTCCAAGGCCGGGATGGACACGACCACCCAGCGCCCGACCCCCTGGCTGGGCGCCAGCCCTGCCTTTGTTTGAATTCCCGGGTGAGTAAGCGCTTGGCTGACGCCAGCTGAAACGCTGTAAGAAATTATTTTTGATATTAAATAAATTGTTTTCAGTAAATCTGTTCCTACACCAAGGTCCAGAAGCTACCCTCAGCACTGGGCTCCCTGCAAGAGAGCTGGACTCCCTTTTCTTGGCCTTGTCCTGGCTGTCCTGGGGGACACTCCCTGTCCAGAGGGGTCCAGCTGGGACCGGCTGTGCTGCAGTTGCCTCAGCCCTATGGGCACAGCTCCCGCAGCTGCCCGGCAGCCTGGGTGCACCACAGCAGAGCAGCTCCCTGCAACACGTCCAGTGTCTCTGTCCCAATGCTTGAGCCAGGCCCACTGGGGAGAGGGCAGAGGCTTGGCCAGGTTTGTTACCTTTGGGAATGGCAGCTATCTCATGTCAAAACCCATTTCCTTGGCTGTGCAGAAGTCCGTGCCTTGACACAGACGTGCCTGTCCTTTCTCCCACTGGTCTTCCACACCCTTAGGAAACTGCCTTCAATGCACCAGGGTTCCAGGTGTCAGTGCCCGAGCAGGTCACGGTCCATGGGTCAGTCCCCTGACATCGGCCAGCAGGTGCTGATGCAAAAGGAAAAATTAGGGGACGCTCCTGGGTGCCTGTGGGAATGAGTAGACAAAGAATAGGCAAGCATGGCCATGAGTGGTCCATGAGCCAAGCTAGGATTCCAGGCATCCCAGGACTAATATGCAAAATGGTTTAGAGAAATAGCAAACCTCTGGCTGCGTCTCAGAAGCTGCGACGGCAGGAGAGGATTGAGCCTGATTAGGTAGGTGGATAAGGCTCCTTCTCAGGGTGCACAGACTTTGTCCTTGCTGCCCTGGGTTGCTCTCCGGCTTTGAGCTGGAAGCAAAGACGGACTTGGAGGTAACCAAGTTCTGTCATGGAGGCAATTAGGAAAAATAACAGGAACATAGCTTTCAATATTTTTTTTTAATGTAGGTTTTGCTGAAGCCAAAGCTTCCTGTAGGAACATGGTGCTTAAAGGGAAAAAAAATTGCTGTTGAAATTTTCTGAGGCATTTGAAGGGATTGAAATATTCTTTGAAAGAGAAGATGTAGATATTCTGCTCCAGAAGCATTCATTCAGTGGGATGTTATGCTCTGGCATTATAAAACTTCAGGAACTGAAATGCAGTGAAGCCACATTTTAAATAAGTTGTTTTATGGAGAAACAATAAAGTCTTTTCTGATTTTGATTTATTTTATTATAGAGCTTCTGCTTTGCTCAAGAGAATCTCATGTTTCTCCCACCCAAAGCAGGTGAGAGAGGAGGTGGGATGAGGGGGCAGGGGGCTGCTGCAAGCACGGCGCCCAAGCAAACAGCCTCTGAGCACCCAGGTGTTGATCTGCAGATCGACAGAGTGGGAACCGATTTTTTCGGTGCCAGTGGGTGAAAGCCCTGGCACTCCCCATCTGTGTGTGCAGTGGGGCTGGCGGGGCAGGAGGACAGGCGGTAGATGCTTCAGGGTAGCACAGCCGGGAGCTCGGACTCAGGGGGCACCTGCAGGGCTGTGCATGGGCTCGTCCCGGGCCACGCTGCGGTCGGAGCTGCTGTGAGCGCCCTGGTGCAGCGGGAAGGCGGTGGCAGGGCCCCATCCCGCCCCCTGACGGTGCCCCTCGGCAGGACCTGCAGCCCCGGCTGCCACCAGGGCCCGATGCCATCAGCACTCGCGGGCGCTGACAGATGGACCCATGCACCCGGCAAGGGGCTGGCGGGGGCCGGAAACTCCTGATCCCTTTTTATCTGCCCCTCCGCCTGCTCTCTCATCTCCCTGTAATGCTCTGTGTCTCGCCCAGTATCTCTCGCTCCTATTCCTGTGCCTTGCCAGCTGCTGGGGGCTGCACAGCCTCACAGCACCCTGCGGCCAGGCACGGGCCCCAGGCTCCCCCATCCCAGCCACAGTGTGAGGTTCTGGACCACCCTCCCCCGGGACCTGCTGGGCTCGGTGCCTGCAAGGAGCAGCAGCTCTGAGTGAAGGAAGGTACCGCAGATGCCCCCATGCCACGGCTGCATGCTGAGCATCAGCCACAGCGGCAGGCAGGTGCCTGGGACAGGGCTCCATGGCTGCTGGCCATTGCAGGTTGGAGTGGGAGGGAAGGATCAGGCCCAGCTCAGCATCGTTGTATGCTCTGAGGTCAAGGATCCTTGCTGCTGTCTTCCTCAAATGTCCCACCTCCTCCTGGGCCAGGGTCCAGTTGGGTGCTAGCTCAAAACTAATCATGAGCATTTCACTCGGCTCTCGTGACATCCCCGATCCCCACTGCTCCATTGCAAACCCACTGTCCCAGCTGGGCAGGGTGGCAGTGGAGGGGTCAGGATCCACAGTTAATGTAGCTGCCCCTAAATGCACCGCCAGAGATCAGCTAATCTGATAATTACAGCAACAAAAGCCATTTAGACAAACCATGACCTGACCTCCGGAGCTTGGAATGAAAACATTTTACCCTCCTCTGTCTGGATCCTGCACTGAGAAAACATCTGTATTTGGAGGATGCTGGGAAAACAGCCCCCGCACGGCACCCGCTGGGAACAGCCTCAGCTCTGCTCCATGGCACACACTGCTTACACCCAGCCTCAGACTGAGATGGGCAGCCTGCTAAACCCTTGCTGTGATGCCAGGATGGACAGGGTCCCAGTACTGGGCAGGGCACTCTGGAGAGGAAGAGGATGAGGCAGAGGCCAGAGGGGTGTGAGCGTGAATCTTGCGAGGGGGAGTGAATGGGATGGGGTCAGTGGAGCTCACCCTCATAAAAAGGGCTTTTTTTCCAAGACCACATGAGGCTTGATGGTGTGGGGAGGCCATCACCTGGTCCCCAGTGGCCCCTGTATCCCTGCAGCAGCCTGAGCCCTGCAGGAGCCAGGCTGGCTGCCGAGCCTCTGGCTCCCAGGAGGAGCTGAGTGTGGGGGGCCCTGTCTGCGTGCGGCACAGCCGTGCGTGCCCGGGGGCTTCTTCACTCTGGGTAAGGTGTGCAAGCTTTCCCACTGAGTGGCAGGTCATTGCTGGCTGTCAGTCCAAGGCAGGAGATGAAGGGAGGGATGCCTCAGGGCTGGCTCCCATGTTCCTCCTGCTTTTACATACATGTTGGTGGCACCCTTTGTGTAGGCTGAGGAGATGAAAGCTCAGGGCCAGAGGGATATTGCTAACGCAAAGCCACCCAGCTCGGGGGCCTGACGGCCTGCTGCTTTGTCTCTTATTGTCTCATTCTTGCATCTCTTCCCAGAGGAGTCCCACTCCGTGCCGTCAAGGGCACGGGACGCTGGCTGAGCTGGAGGCACCAAGCACACTGGCAGGTACCTCCTGCTGGCTCAGAGACCCCGGCCTCGCAGGCACAGGCAGCGGCACAGACCGTTTCCACCAAACTGGCAGCACTGAGCTCCCACTGCCGAGGAGCTCCTGAGGAAGGGGAGCACATCAGTGCTGATTTGGGGAAACTGCATTTTTTTCCTGCAACAAGCACTGCTCAGCCTGCTCTGGCAGTCTCAGACAGCAGCTTGGTGCAGCCAGCTTGCCAGGCAGCACCCGTGTGCCTTTGTGAATTCCCTGCTCTGCACTGGGAAAGCACTTGGCCATGTCCCCAAGTATTCCAGTGCTCTTTGGAAAGTGGTAGGATTAGAAACCAGTAAGTGCAGTGAGAGCCTGATAGTCTGGGGACTCCCTAGCACTTCTGTCTGCTCCAGAAATAGGATGCTCTAAGCAGCCTCTGTTTTCCTCATTGCAGCATTCCACTTGTGTAGTGCTTTACTCTCAGTGAGCAGAAAATATGACTCACCCTGCAGTGGGCTACCCCCAGATCCCTCTGATACCCTTCTTTTCATCAGATGCTTCCTTGCCCAGCACAGCAGTATCTCTCATTTAGCAGAATCCACTGAGCTTGAGAAACCCAAGAGCTCTTCATCCAGTTGGGACTAGAGTTAAGGGTAGGGTTAGGGTTAAGGTTTGGATGCCCTGACTGCAGCTTGGCCAGGTCAGGTGTTTGCAGAGGTTCACAGCTATTGCAGAGAGCAGACCTGAAGCTCTTTTTGGGTTTCTGCGCAGCCTTTTCTCAAGGCCTGAATGGAATTTTATGCAAGTTGGACTAAAAACTGCACCAAGGCCAAGGCTTTGGTCTAGCACTGCTGTCTTGCTCCTCTGCCTTTCCCATTACACTGTTTTCTCTGAAGGCAGAAGTGCTGGCATGCTACTGTGCCGACAGACAGCTCTGCCTCTTCCCCACTCTCATGCTAAGCAGAAAGTGCACTGGGCAGTTCTTCCAGGTGCTGCCCGGAGCCGGGAGAGGCGAGGGCTGTGCCCCTGGGCTCCCTCCAGGGCAGCCAGGCAGTGGAGCCACCTTGGGCATGGGAGGGGGGCAAGGAGCCAAACTGGTTTTCAGAGGGTTCTTGGCTGGATTTACAAAGGGAGCACATAACACGGGTTGTCTACAAAAGCATTTGGGGACAGCATGGCCTTTCCTGTCCTGTACCCCCGTGTTTTGTGTCACGAAGGGGGGGGGGGNGCCCCCGACGGCGGCCGAGCCCAGGAGCGCCGGGGGTCCCCGCACGGCTGGAGGGCGGCCCGCAAGAGCCCTAGAGGGCCGGCGGCATCGTGGGAAGCGCTGTGCCTGCGGGAAGGGCGTGGAGTTTAGCAGCGAGGCGCTGCGAGGAACACCCCGCTGATCACTGCTATGTCCCGAGCTAAAGAGTGGTAGGGGAGACCGTCACAGGTGACCCTGAGGTTTTCCCGGTGTTGGGAGGTTCTCGGGGATCAGCCCACAGCNAGGAGGCACCGACCCCTCTCTCCGGGAAGGCGTGGGGCCAGCCACCGGTGGGGTGCTCGAGCAGCCCCAGGCCGCCTGCCCCGCCGGGCCGCAACCGTGGGTGCCCCTCCCCGCGGGGGTTGCGGGATGGGCGGCGGGACGGGCGGCGGGATGCGCGGGCCGGTTCTGCCCCCTGCCGGCACGGCCCGGCACCGCCGCGCCCCCGACGGCGGCCGAGCCCAGGAGCGCCGGGGGTCCCCGCACGGCTGGAGGGCGGCCCGCAAGAGCCCTAGAGGGCCGGCGGCATCGTGGGAAGCGCTGTGCCTGCGGGAAGGGCGTGGAGGTTAGCAGCGAGGCGCTGCGAGGAACACCCCGCTGATCACTGCTATGTCCCGAGCTAAAGAGTGGTAGGGGAGACCGTCACAGGTGACCCTGAGGTTTTCCCGGTGTTGGGAGGTTCTCGGGGATCAGCCCACAGCGTCTGACCTGCAGGTGGCTGTGAATCGGGGAAGTGCCTTAAAAACCCGGAGCAGACGCACAGGGGGGCCCCCGTGACCCGCCCTGAGGTGAAAGCACACACCGTCCTCACAGCGGTCCCTGTCCCGCACCGGCGTCACGGCAGCCCTGGGATGCCCACGTCCCCCGGGCACTGCGCCTGGACCCGTCACAAATGGGCACGGCCCCCGGCACCTTCCCGCGCACGCCGAACCTTGCACTCCGGGCACAGCACCCTGGGGCTGCCGTTCACCTCGGCTTCGCGCCCCAGGGCTGATCTGCAGCCCCGGGTGCCCAGTGGGGACTGTGCCGTGACCCCGAGCACGGCACGCCCGAGCACTGCACCCCCGAGCACTACCGCAGCGCAGCGCTGCCTCGGGCACGGCATCCCCCGCAGCACCCCGTATTGCACGGGGCATTGCATCGCGGGGCTCCTCCCCCCATCTCTGCAGCTGCGGGAGTCCCGCCGGCACCGGGCGCCGCACCGCCGGTGGCGGCTCTGCACGCCCGCCCGCGGCCCCGGGCCCAGCCCCACGCAGGGCAGAGCGGCGGCCCGGGGGCACGGCCGGCCATGGGCGGTGCCT
>VZRR01003108.1:0-22345 GCA_013398015.1 Oreocharis arfaki
GTCCGCCTCAACTGCGACACTGCTCTAATTAACAGTTACTTGAGGGCTATTGCAATTGTCCCTTGTTTATTTCTGCTTACAGAAGTTGGTAGTGTGTCAGTGGATTTTCTGTATCAGGCAAGATTAACAAATACTTAGCAGGCAGTAAAATACTCACTAAATAAAACCCAATGCCAGCAAATAAAAGAGGAAGAATATGCTGAACAAACAACTACCGGAAGAAGCAGTCTTCCAAACGAATTCTTAGAAAGGATAAATAAAAGTTGTAAGAGAAGAGGATATTGTTGTCATTAGTTTTGATAATCCAGACTAAGGCAACCTTTGAAATTTGTAACCACCCCAGCAGCAGCATTTTCATAAGCAATAGGCTGCCTTTCATTGTGGCAGGGAAACAGTAAATGGTGATTTTCACAACAATCTAAATTCCCCTACTAAACACTGATAAATGTTGTGAATGCTCCAAAGAACTGAAGCCCGTCTGGGGGTCACAGCAAGTGACTACACAAGTGAAGAAGAAATGAGATTAACAAGTAGCAGTGAATTCAGAACTTCACCGCATGACAAAGATTGCTTAAACTATCAGTACAACAAATAATCTGAGGCCTTAAGAAGCCTGAATCAGTGTGTTTATCGGAACTGATTTATTAAGTTGCCCCCAAACTGGATGCTGATTGGGTTGTTTTGTGCTTTCCCCCCTCCCTTTATCTTTTTCTTTGGGATGTTTGAGTATTTTTCCTAACAGAGAAGATTGTATAATAAAGATATTCCTGAACATAAGGAATATCATTTTGTTGCTTCATAGGAGTGCTAGGATACTCTAATACAGCAATTTTCCAAGCTGACAAGTACAGTTACATTCATTTGCTGAGTGAAGAAATGAAGTTAAAGGAAGCTGAAATTACTTCTCAGAAGGAAATTGGCAGGCATGGGGCAGTCTGGGCCTCTTGAGTTGGGATTCTGTCCTGTCAGTGCCTCTGACAGCCCTTCCATTTGTGTTTCCATTAGTGATTGCTTACAAGTAGGTTTTCCCATCTCCCTCAGTGATGTGTGACAGTATCCCACAAGATGAAGAGCAAATATTGCCCCACTTTTGGAACTTCACTTTGGAGCTTGTTTCAGGAATCAGTGCTCTCCCATTTGGACAGTAAGAAGAGCCTGGATGCACCTCCAGGGAGGTTGAACCTCTTTGAAATGCCCCTCCCGAGTACCTCCCTGTCTCTGACAATCTGGAGAAGGTCTGTGTGCCTTCCCTGGAATTGTTGGCAAGGATAGGAGAAGCCTGGGTACAAATTTGCAAGAGAACTGTGAAATTGTAAATTCCTTTTCTTCAGTTGGACCAGCTCTGAAAGGGCATGCAATGAAATGAATGGAAACAAAGAATGCAGGCATTAGGTTAACATTTAATGTTTTCAGTATTTATTATTTCATGTGCTGTTATGTTTATGCAATAGATATTTAAATAACAGTACCCTGCCTCTCTTGGAATCTGCTTTTCTGACAAGACCTGTCCAAAATCAAAGTCTGGACGGTGTTCAAACATACTTTCCTCAAGAGTCTCCTGACAAGATTCTGTTCACCATCCTGGTTGACTCCAGACAGGATTACCTAGAGAGAACTTTCCATAGGCAGGACTATATACATGATTTTCTATAAAGCTGCTGGAGATGGATGGAGATGATGAATCCCCATGGCCTGAGGTGCTTCCCAGAGAGGCAGTCTGGGGCTTGGCTGTGGAGATGCAGCTCTTAGAATAAACAGAAACCTGCTGTTAAAGTGAGCCTTAACTAAAATCTAGATGACAGAATTATTTTAAGGTACTTTATGCAGTGTTTAATTCCTCTACTAATAAAATGAGAAGCGTCAAGTGACATAAAATACAATTTCTTTGAGCTGAAAGCCTCCCCTCGTGTGACCCTTGGGACCGGGAGCAATCATTACACAGCTCATGACTCTCTTTGGCTTCAGTGGGGTGAATTCTTTGGTTCCCATGAAAATGTATGTTTAAACCTGGAGCAGATTTTTACCCTCTCATACTACTTTCTCTTGGTTTCAGGAAAGTCTCTAGATAGAAAATACAGCCTAAAAGAAAGGAGATAGGTAAATTGAGACACTAAAAGACAGCTCAAATCTTTGTGTGCTTTAGCCTCTCTGCTAAATGAGTGGTGGATGATGGGACAAAGGGGAGATGAAGGCAAGAACATCTTAAGTGCTACAGGTCAGCACCGGTTTTCCAAGTGTATTTTCTGGGAAACGTGTGGTTAACCCTTGAGCAAAGGTCATACATTTGATGTCCTCTTCCAGCAGGGGAAATATTAGCTTATTTGCTCAACTGGAACAAATCCATGCATTGCTTCTCAGGGCAGCTTCCCCAGAGTACATGCAAGACAATGCTTTTGTTAAGTGCTAGAAGTGGTTCTACTTCCCATCCAAGGGGATTTAACAGCAAAACCCACCTTCGGTCAGGAAAAGAGAGCACATGAAAGAGAAAGGGAGAGGAAGAAAAAGACAAGAATGTGTTTTTTCATGTGGGGATTCTGGTTGACTGAGACAGAAAGGAATAGGAAAATATATTCATACTTGCAATACACTTTAAACAGTTTATGTTCTTTCCCACTAGGCTGAATTTCATCGTAGCTGCACATTAAATGCAATACTTTATGCCAGGGCTTTGCTTCGTAAATGCTAAAATTAGGCTCTCAGAGTAAGCTAGGAAGTAACTATTTTGTCTCTGAAAGCAGGACAGCTATGGAGGGTAAATTTGAACTAAATTCTGGGGACTTATCCTGCAATATGGAATTTTTATTTTTTATTTCAACATTATTTTTTCTTTCAGAATTAATCAGTGTGATTATAAGAATTTATTTCCTAAGCTGCCCCCAAATTTCATGCTGATGTTTTTTTCCCCCCACCTTTATCTTTTTACCTGGAGAGGACTTTCCATAGGCAGGACTATATACATGACTTTCTATAAAGCTGCTGGAGAGGGATGGAGATGATGAATCCCCATGGCCTGAGGTGCTTCCCAGAGAGGCAGTCTGGGGCTTGGCTGTGGAGATGCAGCTCTTGGAACAAACAGAAACCTGCTGTTAAAGTGAGCCTTAACTAAAATCTTCATGACAGTAATATCTGGAAGTTTTTCTATGCAGTAGTTAATTACTCAAATAATAAAATGGGAAGTATCAAGTTATATTTTATTTTCTCTTTCTGCATGAAGACCCTCCTCTGCAGAGGTGTGTGTATTTGTGGGCATGCACACATCAGCTGTGGTAAGCACACACTGAGGGCTGGGCTGGAGTCTTCTCCATGAACCACACACGTGGCCTTCTCAGGCTGCTGTTGGTTACTGTGATGCCCTAAACAGCCTTTTAGGAGCTCTGGAGCTGTGGCTCAGCACACTGGGACTGTTATTCTTACATAACAATAATGCCCAGGAGCCATGGCTGGGAAATGGCTGTGTGTGAGGTGCTACAAAAAGCACAAAGATTCCCTCCTCCCACATTCTTCTTGTTTGATCCACCACTTGTTCAGTCTCTTCCTGCCAGGCTGGTTTGTGGCAACAGCACAAATGTTTTCCATCTTGCAGCAATATGCTGAACATATGATGGAAATCTATCCTGGAATACAGCCTCCCTTGGAAGGTCCATTCTTATTCCCAACAGATACTGTGGGTGTTGATTTTGAGGACCCAAGCTTTTCCTCTGTTCTTTCCCTGAAAATTCACTTTACCTTGGCTGGCGACAAAGCTTTTTCTGCACATGCCTGGGTCTGAAAGGTTGTGCAAAATACTGTAAATCCTCTTTGTTTTACAAGAACCATTCTGTGTGTAAGCCCTGGGGAATCTCTCTCCTTGTCTCAAACAGAAAACATGGGATGCCTCTGCCATTTGCTTGTGACTGTTCAAACAGCACTGCCAAGAGCCCCAGTGTGACCAGACTGCCCACAACAGTGGTGGATCTCAAAACCCCGTGGCTTCATTCCTGCCCACAACAGTTGTGGATCTCCTCAGAACACCATGGCTTCCTTCTCACAGCTGTCGGCCCGAGATTTCCATGAGCATTGTGGAGTAAAACTGGTGTGATTTGGCTGAGAAAGAGCTGCCAGCGTTGGTTTCCCCCTTTCCTTGGTATTTATTTCTGAACTCCTTAGCATCTTTTTGATTTGTCCTTCTCATTTCTGAGATCCTGCATGGCTGATACAAAGCAATCTCTTATCTAATGAGTGCTGACGCCTCCTGGTCACTGCTACAGACACCACTGAACCTGATTTTATCAATGCCAGAACAAAGGATTTAATTCCCTCCCCGAGGCCCAAGAACAGGAATCCAGGATATTGGATTAGGCACTAATGGCACAGTGGGCATGAGGTTTTTGAAAATCATTTCCCTTTCCCTCTGCCGTTAATCTGCTTCTGTGGCTGATGAGCTGCCAGTGTTTTAAGAAGCAGATCTCATGAATATTCCTTAGCGACAGGCCAATCCAGAAGCCCCTGGAGTGAATGAACATTGGGCACATATAATAGACTGAGGAACTTGGCCATTTATTTCTCTGCTGAAAGAAAAAAGCTTTTCTCAGACCAAAAATGAGAGCTGTTGGACTAATAACCTTTTAAAGGGTATACAGTGGGAAAGTTTTATGTTTTCAAACCTGCACAAGGCAGAACCTTCCACGCTTTGGGATTCTATAATCTGAATTTAGGGTTTTGTTTAGGGGCCTGAATAATCACATCACAGCTATAGTTTAAACCTAAGTACCATCAGAGAGGATCTAGTCCAGTCTAAAGCAAAACCCCACCATGCTTCTGTGATTCATTTCTAAGATCTCCAGCACTGACAGGAATGACTGACCAGTTCTCAGACTGATGGGGGAGTTTTCTTGTGGCAATAGGAAATCCACTCCTTTGTTTTAGTTTGGGAGCTATATTTTATCCCAGGACTCTGGGTGAGTGGTCTGTTCTGTTGGTTCATAGCTGAGACTGAATTGCTGGGGTTTTTTCCCAAATAAAGTTGCACACAGTCAGCTTCCCTGGGAATCCCTGTACAGCCGTAGTCCACCAAAAATTCCATGATCTCAAAGGCTAATGACAGATTTGCTTGTGAGTAGAAACAAAAAGTAGCTAAATCCTGCTTGTAGGCATTTACTGGGGGATGAACTGTTGTTCAGAAGCACCAGAAACGGTTCTCATTTTCCAGTTTCGTGTATGTTCGAAAATAAAATTATTGTACAGAGTTTTCAACAGGGTTCCAAAAGATAAAGGAGTTCTTTAAGGTGCTGCATAACCACCAGTTGCCATTACTGTTAATAAAACAAACAGTTTTATAAGTGCTGTTTCTGCTTTACTGAAAGATATTTGGGTTTCTGGAAAGCCAGAGGTGGAGGAAAGAATTGGAACAAAATTGAAATAGAGCAGACCAAAATAAAAAAGTAAAGCATGTTATCAGCATTGAAAGGCTTTTTGACTTTAATAAATATTCCAGATAATGAATTTAAGAGAGAGCTCTGCACACTGCGTGGCTGTATCACCATCTGCCTGGCACTGTAATTAATTGATTCTATCACAAAATTGTTTTGCTAATTAGATGGAGAACAGCCTGGTAGTAGTACTTGGAGGGTTCATCTACTGCCCTGGTGAGTGCTGTGCAGTATTTGTGTGTCCAGTACTTCCATTAGAAGCAGGATTGTGATCCCAATGGCACCTAGGGATGCTCCCCTCTCTGTAGAGTACAATGTGTGGGCTTCCTGTGCTCACACATGTTTAGGCTGAGGAAGTAATCTCAAGCCTACTTAGGGTCAAGCCGTCAGCAAAAACAGATGCTGGTGAAGATCTTCTACCTGATAGTTTCCCCCCTTTTGTTGGGAGTTACTCTCCCTGTAATTCCTGAAATTCCCAGAAAACTTCCTGATGAGCTGCAGGAAAAATCCAAGGAGCTGATTCAGCCTCTTATTCAAATATAAAGCTGTCCTTCCTGACTGGTAATGAAGAACAACTTTGACAAGGGCTGTTTTCACAGACAGCTCAAAAGGTGGAACATGGCTTTATTCTGCTATATTATTTTAGTGCAGAAATTATTTATTTGTAACACACTAACAATGGAAATTTTAACCTATCTATGCACTAGTTTTACATTATGATTTATTATGAGAATTACAAACTTCCAGCCCAGTCGAAATTAATTTCAAAACATCTGCTTAGCATCCGTTGAGGCACTTTCAGTCAAGGAACACCATATTGTGCGGCAGAGATTTGGACTACAGGTCTTGTTTGGGTATAAAAAAAGCCAGAACAACAGCTGTCTTTTCCCTCCTCCTCTGCAGTTAATTCATCATAACTACAGGCAGTAATAGGTCCTGCTGCACCCCACTGATGTGAATCAGAAACACACAGAGCAGTGGGAACGCTGCTGGCTACCAGCACTGGGATTCAGAAAATATTGTGTCAGTTTTTGTCCTTGAAGAAACAGCAATTTAGCAGAAGGTTCCAATTTCCACTGGGAATTTGTGTGTATGTGAGGGGGATGCAGATGTGGCCTCTAAACAAATGTGGGGAGAGGATGGCCATAGGGTTTTATGTAACTTTGTACTGATAGCTGTAACTTTAGAGTGTGCTGCACTTGCCTGTTGTTGGAAAACAAGTTTAAAGTAACTTAAAGCCATTTATCAAGAGATTTTTAGGTTTTTGAAATAATAATATGAAAGTAAATTTCATCTACCTACCTACCTACCCACCCACCTACCCCTCTTTTATCTATATAAAATCCTTTTTAATTAAAAAAAGGTGACAATCCCCATGACTGAAAACCTTGAAATAAATACACAGCAATCCTATGTGATAGGTCTTTTTGCATTTTTTAATCAGTGTCCTTAAGCAGCATGAGAAAATGTCCAAGGACACACAATAATGGATAAGTGATATGACTGACACAAGTTTTAAAGGTGTCTATTAATAATGATTTAAGAGAAAAACATGCTATAAGGGAACTCTACTCCCCTCTTGGTACCTGGTTTTTATTATTTATGGGTTTCATATGAAGTGGATTAAGTTTTACTTGGCCAAAATAAAAAGAAAATTAAATTTCTGAATCGAGATGCCACTAACTGTAAAGTACATATAACAAATTTAAGGTGAGAAAGAATAATGATAACTACCATGTAAAAGTCAAGTATTCTCATTCATGCTTTATGGCTCAAGGATGCAATACTTTAAATGACTGTTGCCTCAGCAGGCAACGCAAGGTGCTTGGATCCTGCCAGGAAGTCCTAAATCTCCTAAAATGTATTAGGATGAACCAAGTATACCAAATATACCAAATACCAAATGTATTCTGAAGGAACCAAGGGGTTTTCTACCCTATGGGCTAAATGTTTAGATGTCAGTGTTAAAAAACCAGAAAGTTAGAAACCAGAACAGTGAATGATTCAAGTGGAGTGCCTCTTTCCTGCACACAGATAGGAAGAAAGTAATAGGATAGACATATATGATATATATTTAGATATATACTCATCCCCGATATATTAGTTATATAATTATACACCTTACATAACATTACCTATACATTTGTCACAGACATGGGGGTTTTATACACAGGTACTTTTTCATGTGCTGATTTAGCCACATGGTCACTGGTGACTTCCTGATGTGAACACAACTCCTATGGCAATCTGCCTGGCAGCCCTTGGATTCCATCTGGCTCTGTCCTGCATTGTCGGGCAGCAGTGCTGCTCTGGGCAGGCTGGCACTGAAGGGAATGCAGCACCAGGTGTAATTCAGGCCTTCTGGAGAGCTTTGCTTTTGCTATCTAACAGGTCTTGCAGAGGTGCTTTGGCACCCGTCTTATCTGGAACCTTTCTGTGCCTGTGGGGTGACAGCTGTTGGTGCCTCAGTGGTGACACTCTGCTCCCAGGTTCATGTGTGAAGAGTCAGTCTGTAAAGACTAAAGATCATCACTCCTTCCACTGACAAATAATGAATTTTCCTGTGGGCAATTTCTGAGTTCTGTGCACTCCTGTAACAATTGCAAATGCTCTGCTGGTTTGGAGCTCTTAATGACTGTAATGTGTTCAGAGCAAACCTGTGAGTACTTGACTCTTATTTTGTCAGCTGTCATTGCTGCAGTTTTTTATTAGCACTGAATTGACAGCTTTGCATTTAGAGAAAAATATATTTACATATATTAAGGAGATTGTTGCCAGTCACTACTTTATGCACACCTTTATAGAAGGGCAGAAAAGAACACATTCTATGTGCAATGTAAATTGATTAAAGGTTATCATGGGATCTTGGCAAAATGCAAGATCATCCAAACTGGTGTGTTCCCATTAAACCTTCCACAGCCACACCCAAAATGTTCTCAGGGGAAAAACCACAACCCCATGTCTAGCTGTAATCTCTGCTGATTAGGTAACGAATTCAGAGTGTAAGAACCTGAGACCACACCTAAATTCATGTCTTGTGTTCCTCATATGCACATTCACTGTAAACCTTAGGAATTCTCAATATAAAGTCATAATCTTTCGTACTCCATGGGTGTGACCCAGATGCTGCTCTGTTGTCAGAGCGTTGCGTGGGGCTGGAACTGCTCTGGGAATAGTGGGAGCGGGTGGTGCCAAGCTGGGATGGTGGCGAGGGCTTGCTGTCCACACTCTGCATGTCCAGAGGGTTTTAACTTTGCATTTTACCTCCATGTATCTCATGCCCATTCGAGGATGGGGTGTGCTAGACTGATTCCTGAATCTCATTTTTGGGTTACTTTCACCTGAAGTGTCTTTACAGTCCACTCTGCCATTGTAGCTTCTGGTCCTTCTGCAAAACTGAGGCCACTGTTCTTCTGTGTAAAATGTCATGGTAACTAAAATCCACAAGTCCCCAAGTACTTCTTCTAATTAGTGACAGCATGTAATCGGTGCTATTTGTAGAGTGTAGAATAGAGGTCTAAAAGTAGTTTGTCCTCTTAGACGTTGCTAGTCACAAAATGGGTATGCTAAAAGGAAGGTTTCAGTGTTAAAACTGTAGCTTGACATTGCTGTGTAAACATAACAAGCACGAAGCAGGAATGGAGAAGCTGAGGTGGTTACACCTCTAAGTTTGCTTGTAAACAGCAGCTGCTGAGACTGATGAGCACCCTTGTGTTCATCAGACATCTTCCAACACCTCCAACTCCTTTGCAACAAATCTGGTTTTAAAACAAATGGCTAAAACTATCTGCACTCTGTATAAAAGTACCCCATGACTCCTTTAAATACACTGGATATCTCTGACCTGACAGTAATTCTTCCCTCTCCCCTGGCCAAGCACTACCTTAATCAGGTGCGAGGTGGTTTGGTTGTTCACATAACACTTCCAGACGCAGAGGCCCAGGCAGCAGCCACTGCTCTGCAGAGCTTCCAGTGCCTAATTGTTTCTGGCAATGGCAACTGCCTTTCTTATGCTTTTTTTCTTCCTTCTCTCCCCTCAGCTGGCATTTCAGAGCAGTAGCTTTCATAATACATTAGCTTAATGCACTCTGAGCTTGACCACATCTTCCATTACTGCTGCTGCCTGAACCACAAATTGTCCTTGAACTCAGCATCCAGTATGAGTGATTTAGACATATGAATAAATAAGCCTCTAAATATCCATGTCCTTGCAACAGCAAACCCAGATCAAACCTATTGTTCAGAACAGCATATTGCTACAGACACTGAGCTGGTGAGCAGATGGACTCACATTCACAGGCTGTGGTGGCATGATTCAGGAAAGTGAAGGGTAACTCACTTGAGCGGAGTTTGAAGGACGTGTGGACTCTGCCACAGTCCCCCTTCTAGTGACAGCAGAGCCAGTGTAAGAGGCAGAGTCTGTCACCACAATGTGGTTCTTTTCTACTCAGCAGAATGCTCAGTCCATCCGAAAGGAGGAGAAACAATAGATGACTGTGTAACAAGCAATTCCTTCCTGAGCAACAAAGCCACGAATCTCCTCAAAGTCAATCTTGCTGCCTTTGAAAGCTGGGGCTGGATGAAAGCACTGTCTCTTCTTTGTCAGACCTGAAAAGGGTCTCAGACTGAAACAAATACTCCATGTCCTGTTGTTCTGATCATTTAAGTTGGGTTTGAGCCAGATGAGGTCTAGGTGAAGCACACCAGAGAAATCCAAGGCTATGGTGTCTCTGAGCCTTCTGGCTGCCTTACATGCTTGAACATGCAAACCAAAACGATCCATCTTTGTCCCAGTTTAACACACAAAATGGTTAAATGGGAAGAAAAAGAGATCTGTTATCTTGCATAAACCTGAAGGACTGTATTAAGACCACCTTAGCTGTAAGTACAACTCTGTCATGGTCCCTTTCCACTTGGACAATTAAGGGTAGGAACTGAGTCTGACAGAGTGGGGAGGGATTTTTAAAATACTCTTAATAAAGCCTTGGGTGAATTTATGGAGACATAAACTCAAGGCTGGTTTGCAGAGACATGAAATCCTATCCAGTAGGGTCTGCAGCTCTGCCTGAAGCCAAATGTTTTACTGGCCCCTCAGTTAATTGATTGAAGACACGTCCCAGGACTACTGTTGATTTTGGGGGCTGAGTAGAAAACTGAATCACTCCTCTCTGCCTAGAGAGGGGAAAAAAGTAATTTTATCTTGTCCTTTGACAGTGCACTGTGGCTCATTTTATCTTTATACACACAGACAGGAATGAACAGACATTTCCTCCTCTCAAAGGAGAGATGGTAACAGCCAGAAAGGCAGTTTCAGGTCATGCTAATATTCACCTGTACAAAATAAATTTGCACGAGAAATGGGAGTGTGGGTGGGACTGGTGTCACTTGTCATATCTGAGCAGAGTCACCCCTTCCCAGGCCAAAAGCTCTGAGGGTTTGTCTGCAGCAGCAGCAGTCTGGCTTTTCACGTCCATGAACTTTCAAACAGCAGCTGCATGACATGAAATTTAAAAAGGAGTTGGGGAATCTCTGTGAAAGGAAGTATATGGGTTTTTTTGTTGTTTTTTACACTTTAACTTCACAATACAAAATATCCCATGGAATTTCAGTGTCCCACTAAACTGTCTAAACCACTGAGCAAATAACTGAAAAAATAACTTGTCATGTAAATATATTCCAGTTTCTCAGGATACAAATCTATTTACATACTATAAGGAACAAACAAAATTATGGAGATCAGGAAGTCAGAAAATTCTCCAGGAAAAGAGAGGTAAAAACCTCCTACATTATTCAAAGAATATATTGCTTTATAATTTTTTCCCATTTCACCAGAAGTGCTATTGACAGTGCTCTTGTGTAGATGGTACATAAAAGCAAATAATTGTCTGACAAGTGCATCCGAGTGTGCACTGACATGTAGAATCTTCCAATAAGGAGAAAGAGAAGTAAAACAGACAGAAAATAGTTCATAAATGACAAAATTAAATATTTTTAAGTAGGGCGAGGAACTTCTGAATCTTTGTTCAGAAAGATTCTCTGGAAATCAGCTTTAATTTTCAGCAGAGTATTGTGAATTCAGGTTGTATCCAGGCCACTTCATGTAAGCAATCTAGAACACTCCAAACAGAGGCAAACACAAGTTCAGGCGCAGCTTGAAGAGCACAAGCTCGGGAGCATCCAGGCACAGAGGGGCAGGTTGGCACCCAGCAGAGCACAGGCACTGCTGCTACATGATGTTTGTTAGCTCTCCAATGTTTTTAATTCAGAACCTTTTGTCACCCTTTACAGCTGCAAAATCCTGCAGTTTGGGTAATTGCTCCTGATTTCTCCTCCTGCACAGCTGCTCCAGGGGAAGATGGCAGTGTTCCCGGTTTATAAACATCACCAGCACTGACAACGCACTGCCACCACACTGCCACAGCAAATCTCAGCTCGGGCACTTGGACCTGGCAGTTCTGCCACCTACCAAGATCATTGTGTATGTTCAGAACATCGTACCCAAATGGCCTCTGCATTTCTGGCAGGGATCCCAGACAATTGGACATAAAACGGCATGGAATTCCCAGCAATTAAAGCTGTGGGAGTTCCTGTCTGGGTGTGGGTTGTTTTGTTTGTTTGTTTATGGGTTTTTTTGAGGGCGTTGTTTATTTGTTGCTTTGTTGGTTTTGGGGTTTTTTTTAGAGTTAAAAAAATAACAGAAGCAGCAGCTAAGCAATACTACTTTGTGGTGCCTAGGGTAGCCCTTGTGTAAATGGAAACTCCTGTTGATGTTGGACTGGTTGCACAGTCATTGCAAATGTCAAAAAGGAAAATGATAGAAACGGAAAAAATAATTTATTAGGAAATTTATTGGGGTAATTGATCCTGGTAATATCTCATATCTTCCATAAATCTGTTTAATTCCTAATCTACTTCAAAGTTGCCCTAATTACTTTAAACCTCTCTGAACTTGCTCCAGTTTACACCCTTTTATATCCTTCTTGTTCACTGCTCCGGTTTTTACCAGTTCAACACAATTCTCCTCTACCACTGGCTGTGATGTCACCACTTTTTAGACATATGAAAGTTTTCTACAGTTCCTTTAACATAAAATTCCTGTTTTACCTTCCACGGGCTATAATTTGAAGGTCACTTAAATCCAAACACCTCATCTCACATGAGGTAATGCCATGCTTTGTGTTCTGCCAGTTGTGGACTGGGGAAGTCACTTTGGGATCTGGTCTTTATGAGAACACCAGAAACCCACAGTGATGTTTTGTTATCCTCAGGGAGAACCATTAGGATTGTAAGCTATAAAACATTACATGGGCAGGTCCAATTTTCTTTGGACTGAGAAGCAGTGGGGTACAATGATGGTTAAAAAAATGGGTGTGCAAACCTATCCCAGCGGTAGCAAATGCAAATTATGTGTTTTGTGAATCCAGATGATACACATTTCCCATCTGTTCTCAAAGGGAACTGTAAAACAATCCCTAAAACTATCAAGACTAAAAATATATCAATGTTCTTTTGAGGAAGAAAGTGAGGCACAGCCAGCAGGCAGGGGCAGAGGCATCACAAACTGACTGAGCAAATAATGAGCTTTCAGTTCTTTGCAATGAAAATTCTTTTGAGACTGATTGTTTCACTTGTGAAAAAATGTTTTACTTCCCAAGGTGATCCTTCTGTCCCAATATGTGCTGCCACAAGATATTTTGTCTCCAAAGCATGTTTTAAAATTAAAATTGATTTGAAACCCATTTTTACTAGGATGACAGAGAGCTAAGAAAGCCTCTCTCAGAGAAGCCCCTTCTGGTTCTAAGCCCACCTATTCCCAACCACAAGGGCCACGCAATGGGGTGCTGAGGCCTGGCAGGGTTTGGATTCTTAATCAGCATACATTTGATGAATTTAGCAAGTGGAAACTGCTAACTTAGGAACATAAAAATGGTTAAGGGGCAGTATTATATAAATGTGATGCAAAAAACTGACCCACAAATTGAAAACTAACCTGCATCATTAAAATACAGTAATAAAAGGTAATCGTTTCCAGCTAATTTTCCTGTGTCAGTAATATCAATGTTTTAGCCACATGACCCCTGAATTGTGTCTCTATTGAAGTGGGTACCCAGTTGTCACCTCAGCCACTGAGTGATAATGAATGAACCACTCATGGCACAGTTTGGGTTGATGTTTAATGCTCTGCTTCTGTGATCTAGATGAGCATGACACAGAAACCTGTGCCAAACACAATGTAAGGAAGACAGATTCTTATCTCTCTAGTGACTTCTGTGCCCATCAGTTCCTCAGTACTTTTGCATTGATGGCGACTAAAGAATGTACAATAACTTAAACCAGAAGACAGACACCGGATGTCATTTCTATACTACTACAGAACTTTGATACCACATTTATCCCTGCATTTTACCATGTTGTCCTTGGTTGTATTTGGGAATCATAATTTGAAAATCTAGGAGAAACTTCTCATTTTTACCTATATGGATGCTGCAGCTCTCCTGAAGAGTTGGAGATCTTATGTCTCCAACTTTAGGAAAATTTCCAATTTACAGCTTGCTTCATTCAGTAGAAACTTTTTTTTTTAAAATCAGAAACACAGAAATAAAGCCCTGAATTTAGGGATTTTTTTTTTCTATTTTAGATATCTTTTGGTTTTTACATATCTTTCAGATTGGTTAATAAGATCAAGTGACAAAAGTACAGTTTCCACCCATGTTTCCATTTAGGATTGTGCTATTCTAAAAGGAAAGTATTTTTTAAAATTGTCTGTATCATTAAAAACTATTGTTGATATCCTGATTTTGTGCTCTCCCTAAACATCTGGGCTGTTCTGGTTGGTATTGCTGCTCAGAGATGTGCTGTACAGCCAGAGCACCCAGCAGGATACATTGGAACAGTTTTCAGTCTACTATTGAATGTCCCACATTCTTTCAAAAGGAACATCTGATTCCACAAATGTGTTTACTGTGAGGAGAATGATTATCAGTGCAGTTTGATGTACTCTTCAAATGATGCACAAAATTCACCCCAAATAGCTACTCCTTTTTGCTCCTCTTTGCAGAGTGTGTGTTCCTCCCTTAGCACCAAGTTCCAGGCCAACCCAGAAATCGCTTTGGATGCACATTCCTCTCTGGATGTGTCTCTGAGGCAGAGCTGGAATCACAATATCCAGCGACTAGATATTGTTGGGCTACTTGCCAACATGGCTGCTGCAATAAAGCAGCAATTTGTCATAAAAAAAAATAAAATAAAATAACCCGCAGTTAATTTACCTTTCAGAGCTTTTATTGTCTGGTCAAGGCAGCAGGGCTTTACCCTTTCTCTGCTCACCAGGGAGTGAAGACCCTGTGGTACTGTCTTGGTTTGAAAGACAGGCATCTGTTTAAGGGAGGCAGAAGCCCCCTTTGAAATGGGAAATGCAACCCCCTTCCCTCCGGATTATTATAATTTTGAAATTAAGGGGCTTTCAGGCAAGGATATGAGAAATAGGAATAACAGTTCTTTACAAATATATATATATATAAAACAAAACAAAACAATAAACAGCAATGACTATGGCAGTTATAACAGCACAGTCACTCAGTGCAGCCTTCTCAGCTGCCAGGCAGCTTCCCCTCCTGGAGCAGTGCTGGTCACAGCCGGCAGCAGCGCTGGTGGCTCCCGGTGAGCAGGGTGGGTGCAAGAGTTCTGGTGAAACAGTGGTCCTGTGGAAAAGAGTCTGGTATTCGCCTGAAGGTCCAGTGATGTAGCTTCTTGTCCTCTGGGAGTCCAGCAGAGAAAAGCTACCTTGTGCCTGAAAAACCTCTGATTATATCCAGGTGGGAAATGTTCAGTTCCTCCTCCCAGGTGGAGCATCTCACAATGGGGTGGTGAGGCACAGATGGGCCCATTAACAGAAGATAGTCTGGAGGGAGGAGGCAAGGAAACACTGCCCCACCTGGTTTTACAGCTCACAAAGGTGGTAATAGAATACACTGCAACCCAGGACAGGTACCCAGTGTAACCACTGCACTTGGAGCAAGTTTCAGGCCAATACAATGATGTGACAACAAGGAAACCTGGTTTACAAATTTCTAGAAACTCTGGTCTTCTGTGTTGGGTTTTCTGTGACCAACTTCTTTAATAAAGCCTGGTACTCGTTGCCATTTGTTTGGGCCAAGGACTTGTGTGCCGAGTGTGTTTGCAGAGTGAAAACAGCCAGTCTGTAACTCAGTAGTTTAGCTTGTAAATAATCAAAATACTGATTTCTGCTAATAAAGATGTTAAAGTCTGGATTAAAAGCAAAATTCAATATGAGGGGGTCCTAGTAAGAACTGGTCTTCCCACTGGGACTAAATAGCTCGCAATTACTCTCTCTCCGAGAGGATCTGGGATCTCTTTTGTAAGGATCATCTCTTTAAATCCTGAGGCCTTGCTGTAGAAATCCCTTCCCCAGTGGAATGGAGACCTGCCTGCATTTGTTATCTAACCATAAAAACATTACAGGTCCTCAGTAAGTGGAAACTGAATTCAGAGTATTCCCCTCTTGTAGCAAGAGTCAGTACCAAGTAATGGACAGACATCAACCCAGGAGCCTGGAGAGCCAGGCTTTCTCCTTAAGTCCCTGTCTAATATAAAGCAATTAACTTTTCTACCAGCCTTTTTTTACTCTTCTCACCTTTTGTGTTTTCTAGATACCTGTAATCTGAAAGGACAAGGCCAGTTATTTTGTGCAGAACCTAGAGTGATTGAGCTTCAGTTTTAGTAGGGGCTTTTAAGTAGATGTACTCTCGTAACAATTTTGTAGCTAATTCAAAATAAAGCTAGGATGCTGAAAACCTGTAAAGATCAGGTGCTTACAGAGGTGCTTTTCTTAAGCAATAAAACTAAAAAAAGATTACTTGCCAATGAAGGAAAAACAATTGATGAAAGACAAATCCTCATTTTAAAGATAGAAACAGAGGGATTAACATGCTTGCAACTAAAAACAGCAATTAAAAGATAAGAAACTTAGAATTAAAGAGCCCACAGAAATAGTGTTATAACAGCACTGTTTGCATTAAGAGTAGACAGAGATCATGGGATCATTTAGTGAATTACCTTCACACAGGTTCTTGAGGACTGTAGGCTTCCCAATGTCATATAATGTAATTTAAAAAAAAAAGTCGGAGGTATGTCAGGAAGTTTCAGCAGTAAATGTTTCAAGTCTTGGAGCTAAAATCCCTGTTTGCATAAATGTTGTCAAAACCAGCTGAATTGCTTCTGCCAGCTCTGAGCTGGAGGCCAAGTTTTCAAAGCATCTGAGGACAGAGACCCTAAGGAAGCTTTACAAAAGAGTCCACCTGTCCTGGAGAGATGCTCTGCAGAAAGGTATCTGGGCATCTGCTGGGCTTTTAGGTGCTTGAACACGCAGCTCAAACAGGATATAAACCAAATCTCCCCCTACTCTCCTCCGAGCGGTTTCCTGATAGGCTGCTTGTAGCAGCTTGATGACATGCCCTCCAAAAACTAAAGCATCATTTTATTTATTTGCTAGGGAGCAGCTCTGGACTAGACTCTGTGTGTTTGCAATGCAGGTGCATAGGAACTATGCATCTATTATTTCTTAATCTATTATTTGAAGTGGGGAAGTGTGAGTTGGGAGAAGCTGCTTGAAATTAAAGCACTAAGTCAGTAGGTGCAGTGGAAATGAATGACTTGGAGCTGTCAGCTTACATCCTCATGCATGAGGATGAGAAATTTTCAGACTTGGAGAGAAATGGATCCCTTCCCAGTGCAGATACCAGCCTAATAAATTGAAAGGTGAAGAAATCATTCTTGATGTAACAGATGATTTCAAGCCATCATAAAATAAATTGATGGCAGAAAGATGCTGGATATTGCTTAGTAAGGGAGAGGAACAAAGGATTCCAAGGTGTGGTTCTGGAGGTATTTGAACATCTTTCTTTTCTGCCCAGCTGGAGTCATTAAAACATGAAGAGCTACATGGAAAACTCAAGGGAAATATGAGGTATGCCCTCAAGGAAGAGGAGATGGGAAACTCTTTGGCACTTTCAGAAAACATCCACACTTGGAGAAGAAACTGAGTGAAGGAAGAAAAGAGCAGATTATTCTGGGGATTAAATTTTGCTGTGCACTTAAGAGAAGAAGGGTTAACTGCAGTGCGTCTCCCTCGCTGACCGACCTTGCTTCTGTCATTCTTGACGGAGAAGAGAGACTGAAGATGGGTGGTGGATATTGGTGCTTGGATCACTGGCACTTCTTGAGGCATCTCACAAGTGCAAGGGGATGTCCTGCTGTGCTGTGCACAAGTCTTGGTGCAGATTTGTCTCTTGAAATCCCTGGCATCCTGTACCTCTCCCGGACACCAGCTCCCACCAAAGTTGGAAGCAATCTCCTGTCTTTCTGCATGTCTCCAATCTGGGACAGCCAGGAGCACTCTTGAAGGTACTTGCACATACCCAAATCACCCAGTTTCTTCCCTGGTTTGGACTGAGGCACTGGGCTCCACCCATGCCTAGGGATGGGCAGTTATGCTCCTGCTGATGCTGCTCCCTGACATTGGGAATCGTGTTCATGCCTCTGGACAACTGCACTAAACTGGCTGAGTCTGGAGGGGAAAAAAGACAGGATTTGCCATCAAGAGCTGCAGACTGCCAAGTCTGCAGCAGTGGAGAGAGCATTTTATTCTTGCTGTGTACAGAAAGATTTCCTTGTTTATGCGTAGAAGTTTATTCAACCTTTCACTGTCGTCCTGAGTCTCAGGGCGCAGCTCTCAGTGCTGGAGTCAGTGGCAGCACAGCTGGCAGCCAGCTGTGCTCTTCTGCTGTCTCCGAGCCAAGTGCTGAGGGGCAGCCTCAAGGTGGCTCTACTGATTCCAGGATGAGGATTTTGTGCAGCTTTCCCCTGGGGGAGGTGTGTCCCTGTGCCTGTCTTAGGTGGGTTTTCATGCACAGAGAGCCATAGTAGGAATACTTTCGTTCCTTCTTGATTTGACAAGAGAATTCAGTTTAGTTAGAATAAGTTCGTAGACTCAATAAAGGTTCTAAGACAGGAATCTTAGTGCTGGATTTGAAAATGCTGTCTGTATATTTTAAAGCTTTGGTTATTGTCATTCATGCATGCAAATGAACATTTTACATCTCTCTGGAAATTCCTTCTGCTCTTAGATATAAAAGCAGGGCCAGTTGAATAAGACTCAGTTAATATTTGAATACATAACTACAGAGTCACTAAATAGCTGGAAATAACTATCTTTTTATAATACCTGATATGTATTGGCAATCTGGATAGTTAATTGAATAATCAGTGGGTTTGTTTGCTTTTACTTGCGTCTACAACCAATTTCCTCAGAGATAAATCTCAAAAGTGCTGGGAAGGAGGTGGAGGAGGCAGGCACATGCAGAAAGGGAAGGTAGTTTGCATAGAACCATTTTCCTACCTTTTTGGACAGTTTTTGGACCCCTTCATTTGAAGCATTCAAAACAGTGACTGAGGTTTATGACCGCCTATTAATAACTTATACTCATTGTCATTATTTTCTAGAGATAAATCCGACTTTTTATTCTGAAAACCAACCGACCATCCAAACACAGCTAACTAAAACCTAGAAACACTTTGCAAAGAAAATCCAATGTTTCTCTCAGAAAGAAACATCTACAGCAACAAAGTCAAAACAAATTCTATTTCTGACTAGGAAGTTCTGTTAAATGCTGACCCTGTCAGCCCACCTTGGCTCTGTGTGGTTGAAGTCACTTGGCGCCATCCCTGAGTATCCTCTTGCCTGGACTTTGCTCCTGTGACTTTTCCCCTTTGGCCTGGACTAGAGCAGGATTCTCCAGGCACAGCCGATTCTGTACAGGCAGAGCTCCAGCCCTGCTCCTGAGCCTTTGTCCTTGCTTAGGAAATTCAGTGTTTGGAGAGCAAACAGGTCTGGTACCTGGCCTACATCAGTTCTCTAGAGCTGAAGAGTCCACTGTGGAGTCTCCTTCCCATGGTACCTCCAGACAGCCTGGGATAACTCTGGTCTCTCCACATTCACTGTAAAAACATACCATGAGCCACAGTTTGGCTAATGTCCCACCTCGTACTGTGTTAATATTATCTCTTCCTGTCAGTGGAACATTTCAGAGTCTAGGCATTACAGGAATCAAAGCTGAGAGCCCTTGTGGAGAGGGCCAGAATGTCAGGCCTGGCTGAACTGGACTCAGTCAAGGCTGAAGGAAAACCATGGTCTAAAACACTTAATTCTGTAGCACCTGCTTAGAAATGAGAGCAACCCTCAGACTCCTCTGAACTGTTTGCTGCAATTGTTCTATTACAGAACTCTGCTGATCTAAACCCAATGCAGTACAAAGCTGTCCTGCCATGAAGTGCTGGGAAGCCTCACTTTGTGCACTATGTAAACCCAGCATTTCTGTGGGAAAATAATCTCAGCATTCTTTTTGCAATAGTGACTTGTAACGACACCAGCACACCAACAGGGATTTTTTTGCCAAGTCCACCTAACAAATGAGGAGACTGCCAATGTAGCTATACCAATGTAAACATTTTTGTACGGCTATTGTGTATTTTCTGTGACTTGGGTGATGCCAGTTGGGCATCTATTAGGCAGCAGCTACTAATTTTGCAGTTGCTCTTCAGCCCAACTTCACTGTGTTTTTTTGGAGGAGTTTAAGGGATTACCAGGCAATCTGAAAGACAACACTTGGCATTTACTTGGTTTTGCACTGTCTTCACCTTCACCAACCAAACTCTGCAGCCAGTTACCAAGGTTATCTTAGGGATAGATCCTACAAATCCCTACTGTTGACAGAAGTTGG
Source organism: Oreocharis arfaki (assembly GCA_013398015.1). Classification (NCBI taxonomy): domain Eukaryota; kingdom Metazoa; phylum Chordata; class Aves; order Passeriformes; family Paramythiidae; genus Oreocharis; species Oreocharis arfaki. The sequence goes on from VZRR01003108.1 coordinate 20,207, forward strand.
TTCTGACTCTGTGAATAATTTCTCCAAGTTTGCTGTCACAATAGGTTGTGTCAGCAAACATTAAGCAGGGTATGATTTCTAGTCTGTGAATGATTGTACCCGTCTGACTTTGTTGTTCCTCCTTGTACGTTCCAAAGTAAATTAAAGGAACTTCTTGTCTGTCCTTACTTTACACTTCGCATTTAATTCCACGATTTCTCAGGCATGATGGGCATGAACAGTGTCACAAAGCCACAGACTAATTATAACATTTCAGGACAGCTTTCCTTGAGCTACAGTCCTTGCTCCAAGAGGGCTCTTGGTGGGTTTAATTGTTATGCGTGTATTTTCATCATTATGCATTCTTCAATCCAAGACACTGGACACGCTGCCCTGCTTCCCTGCATGCACATGGTTTTCTGTCAAAATGCGACCAGTGACACGAGAATAATTGGCTCCTATAATGCTGTATTTCCTTTTCAAAAAACCTTCATGTAATAACTACAAAAGGCAGTCATAAAAAGGAGAGCAGAAGGAAGTCAAATGTCAAGAATTGTTTTATTTCAATGACTGGAAGTAATTTTTAGCAACATTTGTTTCACTAGTGAGTGCCAAAATGATATAAATTTTGACTGATGTCAGTGTGCTCCATTTGTCAATTTGCTAGTTTGCTGTTGTGGGAGAAAATGCTGAAAAGGAGGATTTTTTTTTTTAAAGATAAAATATTGAAGTACTTGTACCTGCCACTAAATTTTATGGCCCTCTATTTCAGACAATTCCGTCATTTCCGTGAGTTTTGTCTGTCTAAAGATGACAAGGTTAAGGACATTTCTGTTAACTCAGTTTTTTCTCAGTCAGGAAGCTATTTGCTTTTTAATGGATTGATGTTTATCTGCTAGAGAACTTTAAATATAATATTCCTGCAGCTGTATATGACTGCAAAGCATGCCAATAATGCAGTTAAAAAAAAGAAAAAGAGATTACTTACGGAGATTGGAATAATTGCTGCCTATTCCAATACTGATGGAGCTTCCAGAGATGAGAGGAAGATGGCAGAAAATAACTAAAAAAAGGAAAAATGAAGAGAAAGGTCTTTAATAGCAGCTTGGTTTTGTTTTGTACCAGATGTGAGTAGAAGACATACTGAGTTAACATTCACCTGCTTTCTCTGGGCAGGATTGCATCTCAGACCCTGAGTGCACACACAGATGTAGGGGGGGGGAAACGCCAAACAAGCCATTGCTTCACACTTCCAGGAATCCCTCCTGTTCAGGAAATTATATTAATGCCTCTTAAATTTCAAACCCCACGTAAAAACAATGATGTGTTATATAAATATGCTAATTATTGTTAAGTCATTCACCAGTCTCTGAAACAGGCACCTACCGTTGTAAAACCAAATAACTTCCCTAATTTTTTTGAGGGCAGCTTGAATGCACGAGGCGTGTGTGTGCCAAACTGGGTTGGTATAAATTTAGTCTAAAATTTGATACACATACTCCCCCAATGCACTTAGGCTTTAATATTTATAACTTGCTCTTCAAAGATTTATATTTACAGGCAACAAAATGCTCACGAGTAAAAGGTGTCCTAAATAACCAATTCTTTAGATTTCTTAAAAGTTGTGCTCATTTGCAACTGCAGTCGGATTTAAAGCCTGATTCCCGAGAGTCACCCGCTGGGTCACAGCCTTTGCTCGGGGTCTCGGCGCTGCCCTGCCCTGCCCTGCCCTGCCCCGCCCCGCCCGCTGCACTCCCACCGCGGGCACGGCCGGGAAGGGGCTCTCCCTTTTCGCGGGGGGGCCCGGCCAACACAAAGTTTCGGGCAGGGTCCTTTGGGCGGTGGGACCCCCGCACCCGCGGCAGAGTGGGAACACTTGCGGCCCCTGCGGCCCCTCAGAGCCTGCCCCAGCTGTGAGCGGCCCCTCAGAGCCTGCCTCACCCGGTACGGCTCCTGACAGCCTCACCCGGCACGGATCAGCCCCTCAGAGCCTGCTTTACCCGGCACGGCTCCTGCTTTACCCGGCACAGCTCCTGCTTTACCCGGCACGGATGGGCCCCTCAGAGCCTGCCTTACCCGGCACGGATCAGCCCCTCAGAGCCTGCCTTACCCGGCACAGCTCCTGCCTCACCCGGCCCGGATCGGCCCCTCAGAACCGGC
>VZRR01003112.1:0-21095 GCA_013398015.1 Oreocharis arfaki
GTGTTTCATGGGTGTGTTTCAAGTCTCCTCCCATCATTTGTGCACGAAATTGAGTGAGACAGCGTCGTGTTCCTGCTCCTCACTTCCCTTCTGGGCAGAGGAGCACCACGGCCCTTTCGTTCCCTCCCCTGCGAGCCTGTACGAGCCTCGCTCCCTGCTTTAGATCTCCAGGGAAAGCATCTCCTCCTCAGTGTTTGCAGGATCTAAGCGAGGCTCTGGCACCAATTAGGACTTTCTGGCTCGATCCTAGTGCATCTTTCGCATACAAATGCAGATATTTCTGATGGCAGCTCCCTGCCTGCACGGGAGGCTGATCACACTGACCAGAGCCGCACTAACGACTTAGCCGTGTCACATGGCCATAAATGTGTGAGCTGTATCTCACAGGAGGGGGATGGCTGTGGGATGTTTGTCAGGGCATGGACAGCTTTTGAATATCTGGTGAATTTGTGAGCTGTGACTGCAGCTGATGGCAGGAGATCCGTGCTGGACTGCTGGGAGGGCCTGTGCTGGAGCTTGGAATCAGAGTGGTTTGGGTTGGAAAAGATCACCTCAGGGACACCTTCCACGAGACCAGGTTGCCCCAAGCCTCATCCAACCCATTCTTGAACAGCGAATGAGGGATCCCAGCCATTGTCTGGATTGTTCAGGATTAGCCTGTGTGCTGTGAGTGCCAAAACCCAGCTTCTCCTGTCTCGAGGAGCTGGCTCTGATGAACAGTTCAGCTCTTTTCCATTTGTTAGAGAAGCTTGAGATTTGATGCGTATTTTTTGCCAGTCCTGGCAGCACTTGCAGAAGAACCCCCCATATATATATTTATATATCTCTATATATTTGCAGACAGCGAGCAATATAGAGATCTGTGCATTGCCTGAAGAATTACATTTGCAACACAATGCAATTTATTTTGCTCTGGAGCAGCCTTCCTGCTCAGCAGCAGCCAGAACTCGGGCTTGGCACAAGGAATAGCACCATGCAACTTAAGCAGGAATTTTCATCGCAATGCAGAAAAGCTGCAGAAAACAGTTTTGGGAATGTGGCCTCGGGGATGCTGCAGTTGCTGCCTGGAGATGTCACCTGAGGAAATGGTTTTTTTTTCTGAGGGGCTGGTTGGACAGAGAGGGTGCTCCACGGCCAGGAGCTCCAAAGAGGGGGATTTTGGAGGTTGATGGAAGTGTTCCTCGCAACGACATCCAGGTGTAAGATCCACCTCCTGCCACCCTCCCAGAGGCTCCTGACCAGAGCAGAGTTTGCTGCTGCTGCATGGAAAAAGCTGTTGTGGTACTCTCCAAGTGCCACTGCCTTTATGTGTGACGTGTTGGTGATCTCCCAGCGCTGCCAGAGGCTTGAGCAGGAGAAAACCAGGGGTGGGAGAAAGAATCCCAGGGAAAGGATGAGGAGTGGAAGTGGCTCCGCTGTAGCTCCCTGCCCTGCCTGCCCTGGTGTGAACCGTGCCATTTGCAGCTGCTGAGAGGCAGCTCTGCCCACACCTCCCTCCCTCTCTCTCCTGACAGCTCCCAGAGCTGCTTCGCCTCCGTGTTCGGGATTTCTCCTGGCAGGGGCCAAATGTGCCTTGGAAGTGACATCCCCTGCGGCGTGCAGGCAGCGAGAGCAGCCCTGGGCTACCCTCGGGGCCGCTGGGTTTGCTCCAAGGGGATGGGACGTGGTGCAAAGTGACCCCCCAGCCCTCCCCTCCCTCCAGCAGCCACCAAGTGCTTGCAGTGCTCAGGGCTCCCGGCAGGATAAGCCCTGGTGCTTCCCAGTGGGAGATGGTTCCATCCATGGGCTTTCCCAGCCACCTGGGAATTGTTTCTGTGGCTGTGGCTTCCTCCCCAGTGGGCACGGCCCAGGTGGCCACGCTCGAAGTGTTGCTCTGGATTAATTAAAAGATAGGCAGCCCACACTTTGTGCCCTGCTGAAATCCTGCTTGCTCAGAGGCAGGAGGAGCTGTTCTCACGGCGTGGTGCCAGGGCAGGGATGGGAAGGACAGGAAAATGCAGGGAGCTGAGAGAAGTGACTGACTGAGCGCCCAGTGATGAGCTCTGCTGATGCATCTGCAGGGATAGAAGGGATATCTCCAGGCAAGGAGCTGCTTCTGTCTTTCTGCACAGCCCTAAAAGGGAAGTTGGGCTCTTCCCAGCTGGATCCCGGCTGGAACGTGCTTGGAGTTCGTGGGGCTGGAAATGCAGAGTCATTTCAAGCGAAAGGAGGAACACAAGCAGCAGATTTAGCAGGTAGGGAGGGGATTTGGCAGCCAGCAAAGTGCAGGATATACACGGCTGGCTTGGATGTAATCCACCCTCAGCAGCGTTGTAGGATACGAATGTGAAAGGGAACCGGGAAAGATAATGCGGGAATAGAGCTGAGATAGGGTAATGGGAGAGAACAGATCACAACCACCCAAATCCTGCCCGCTGCTCCTTCCCCGAGAGCTTGTTCTCATGCTGCCATCTATTGGTGCTCCCTTGGATCAGAGATGGTCTTGTGCTCCCAGGTGGAGGAAGGAGCAGGAGCGGGAGCTGCTGCAGCTGTGGCAGCAAGAACAAGCGGATTTCGGGTCTCGTTCCACTTCTGCTCTTCGCCATGAGGCTCACCCGGGCCAGACACCAATGTGGCTGAAGGGCAGGAGAAAAGCAGTATCACCTTGTGAATGTGCCCGTGGTTTTGCGCAGGTGAACACGTTCCAGGCTGTCCTGATCACAGATGGAGTGTCGTCTTTTGCCTTATTTAACTACCACGAAATCAGCTGGACCACGGGCACAGCCAGCGGAGGGGACCCCCTCACTGGTCTCGGCGGGGTGATGGCACAGGTGAGGCTCTTACTCCCCTATCCCCATCTCTGCTGAGCTCTTGGATGACTGCTGATGGCTCTTCCAAAGTATCCATGCTTGCTGAGGCCACTGAGTCCCTCAGAATCCCTCGAGCTGGCCTTGCACTTAACTGCTGGGCACGGTGGGATGAGCACTCCAAAATTTGGTGGTGGCAGCAGTGCCACAGCCAATCCCTCTGGTGAGGAGGGGGACATTTCTGCATAAGGAATGCAGGAATTCTGCATCCTCACATTGTTCCCTCACTTTATTTTGGCCACTCAATTCACACAGCCTCAGATCTGTATGTGTATATACAAACATGTATCTATATGAACACAAATCTGTAAATGCACACCCATTCTGCTCGTAGTGCCTGTTTAGCTTTTCACTCACATCCAAACTACCTGAAAACAGGAAATCTAGGCTACCTGAAAACAGAAATCTCCAGAAAGAGCTATTAAAACTGAAGAAGATGCGCTTGGGGGGAACAGAGAAGTGAGGAAATGCAGCATTTCTTTCCTGTTGCCAAGGTGGGTGATGGAATTTGCTCTCTCTCTCCTGATTTAGGCTGGCTTCAATGGTGGAAATCTCACCAACTTTTTCAGCATCCCAGGCTCCAGAACCCCAGACATTGTCAATATTGAGGAAACAACCAATGTCAACGTCCCTGGGCGCTGGGCTTTCAAAATAGATGGCAGAGAAATAGACCCAGCCAACGGCTGCAGCCTGAGAGGTAAGGGAGAAATGGCACTGCTTGTGTCCAGATTTTGGGGTGCAGTGTAGCAAAAGGTGATGCTGTTGGGGTACTGCATGGTCTGTGCTTTTGCCGAGGCATCCCCACGAGCTGCAGCTGCAGGGACAGAAACACGAGAGAGGGTTCAGTCCGTGCACATCTCCGAGTTCCTGCGATAATTGGTGGCAACAGGAAAGACCCGGGGACAGCAATTTCCTCCTGCCCATAAATTAGGGAAGCTGTTCCTGTGGTGCCATTTCCCTTGTTTTCTGCAGGAGGAACAGCAGGTTTTGCAGGCAGGACAAATGCCACGTGTCTGCAGCAGTTACAGAGTCTGTGCCTGTGTCCCTGACAGCGCGGGGCCATCAAGGGATTAATCGATGCACACAGGGGCTGCACTGGGACTCTGCTGCTGAGAGATTATTGCATTTCCATTTGACAAATGAAACTGTCAGGAGCATCCACTGTGCTCCAGGAGACTTTCCAGCAAGAGAGGATTGTCATTTGCTGAGGGACACTGAAGGGGCTTCTTTATGCCCTGGTTTAGGGCTGTACTGAAGGTCCATGAGACTCCAAGGCTCTTGCAGCTCCAGCAGCGTTTTGGGTCCAGCTGCTCCAGGTGCTGGTACCAGGAGGAAAGGCTGGACTTGGCAGAGAAGCTGGAAACCAGTCTCAGCTTTGCAGGTGACAAGAGGAGTGTGAGTAGATCCTGCCACTGGATTTAAATTTCACAGTGAACGGCTGAATGCCCTCCACGGGAGGAGATGCAGCACGAGGCGTTGGATCCGAATGACACCCCTTTCCCAAATTCCCCACACCAGGATGGTTGGAGCGTAGGCCTTGCCAAGAGGAGACATTTACTGCAGGGAAGTGGAAAATAGCATTTTTTTTTTTCGTAGGAGGCAGGGAAGAGAACAAAAAGTTTAGGAGAGGTAAACTCAGGCAGCGCACAGCAGAAGCCACGCACCGGAGGAGTGTGAAAGATGGCCAGATGGAGGGGAGAGAAACTCTCACGGGGACTTGCCACCCTTGTTCTCCAGCCTTCTCCCTGCCTCTCCTGTCTCTCACCAGCCAAACCCGCTCCTCTCTGGTGGTGTAACACGTCTGCTCTGTCTGGGGCTGTGCGATCACTCAGCGCTCCCGCTGGGGCTCGTGTGTGGGGTGGAAGCTGCTTGTCAACAGCTCTTTGGTGTTGTAACTACTACGAGCTCTTCCTGAATGGGAGTAAATTGCTCCCGGGGCTGCTGATGACAGAGTGACTTCCTGACCAGCACAGTTATGTGAGCAGGGGAATCGTGGAAGTGGCAGCAAAGCTGGAGGATGGTGCAAGCACAGAAAAAGTGCTGGGAAGTGCCTCCAAATGGGGCTTTTCCTTCGGGAGAACAGCACCAATGCCTCTTGTGCCCTGCAATACTGAAGAAGACCCAGAGTGGTGGGTGTCTGAAATGTGTGGAATAGCCTTCAAGTTTTCCAGCCTGCGTGTCGCAGCTCTGACCCCGGATTTGTGGCAGCACTTGCAGCATTCCAGGGACTTGAAGAGGATGCACCACACCTTGGAAATGAAGCTTGGGATTTGCCGAGTGGCTCTTGCTGGGAGTTTGAACAAACAAAATAGCTGAGAAGCCCAGCAGCAGGACACGGTGGTGGTGGTGGTGGTGGTCTCCACCACAGGAGCAGCAGACTCCCCGAGGGTGCACTCGGAGCGTGTTTCTGTTTCAAGAAGTGATGTAGCGTGGGTTTTTCCCTTTCTGTCTTTCTAGGACAGTTTCTCCGTCAAGGAGAGATCTTCTGGGACAACGCCAACTGCACCACCAAGTGCCGCTGCCTGGACTTCAACAATGAGATCCTCTGCCAGGACATGGCTTGTGGCCCCTTCGAGGCGTGTGAGACGAAGAGAAAGTTCTTCCAGTGCGTGCCGGTGGAGAGCAGCACCTGCGTGGTGTTCGGAGATCCACATTACCACACCTTCGACGGCTTCCTCTTTCACTTCCAGGGTTCCTGCTCCTACCTCCTCGCCAGGCAGTGCTGGCCAGGCTCCCAGCTGCCCTACTTCAACGTGGAGGCCAAGAATGAGAACCGAGGCGGCTCCTCCGTCTCCTGGCTGAGGGATATTTTTGTGGAGGTCTACTCGCACAAGATCGTTCTCCCCAAGGGCGGCTTTGGGAAGGCAAAGGTAAGAGCTCTGCTGGAAGGGGGGAACTTGCCAGGTCGGCTCCTCTGAGGTGGCAGCAGGACTGTGCCAGCGGCCTGGAGAGTGTGGGATGGCACTTCTGGGCCTTGTGTGTCCTGATGATGAGCACGGGGGACAGGAAATGCCTGTGGCTTACCACTGGCTGTCCCTCTGTGCATGTCCCTACCCCAAGACCCCACAACAGGCCTGTCCTGTCTGTGTCCCAGCACGAGGGCTCTGCTGTTCCACGCGCTGGCTCAGCCGCCGGCTGTTGTCCCCGCAGGTGGACGACCTGGTGGTGTCCCTGCCCATCTCCCTGGAACTGGGCGCGATCAAGGTCTACCAAAGCGGCCTGTCCACCGCCCTGGAGACTGACTTTGGCCTGCTGGTGACCTATGATGGACAGCACTACGCCTCCGTGTCCGTGCCGGGCTCGTACATCAACGCCACGTGCGGGCTGTGCGGCAATTACAATAAAGACCCCGAGGACGACGTCCTGCGCTCGGACGGGAGGGTGGCCACGTCCGTGCCGGAGCTGGGCGAGAGCTGGCAGGTGCCCCATCCCGAGCGCAGGTGCTCCACGGGCTGCCTGGAGAACTGCAGCCTCTGCGACCCCGCCACCGAGGCTCTGTATTTCACCCCCGAGTACTGCGGCTTCATCAACAAGAGCGGGGGGCCCCTCTGGGAGTGTGGCTCCGTCGTGGACCCCACGGCCTTCGTCCACAGCTGCGTCTACGACCTCTGCAGCGCCAAGGACAACGGCACCGGGCTGTGCCAGGCCATCCAGGCGTACGCCGCCGTGTGCCAGGCCCTGGGCATCTCGGTGGGAGAGTGGCGGAGCCAGACGGGATGTGGTGAGTGTCTGGGAGGAGGGGGGCAGTGCCAGGAGTTTGACTGTGTGCCCGGGAGTGTGTGACAGGAGGGGGAGGAAATCCGAGGGAGGGAATTGCCTGAAGTGGAGGGAGTCGGGAGAGAACTGGTCGGTCCATCCTCTCCATGGCATCACACCTTTGCTCCAGCAAAACTGTGGCACAAGCCAGGCACGAGGTGGAAGCTCCACGTTGCTCTGGAGACTGCCAGCTGCCATGAGGAGAGTTGGAGGGTGGACTGAAATGGGGACTGGTTGGTCAGTCCACCATCCTTGCGGCCTTAAATAGCTCTGGGCAGCTCAGTGGCTCTGGGGTTATTTTGGAGAAGCCCAGGACTGGCCAGGGAGGCCTAGGAGAGAAATGGAGGGGCCAATCCCACCACTCACGAGTCACTCTGTGTTGCCTCTGCTGTGGTCAGTGAGAAGGTGGCAGCTGACCCCGAACTGTGCCGTAACGTGGTCCCTCTGTTTGTCACCCCTGTGCGCCCACAGCGGCGGCCGTGCAGTGCCCGGAGCTCAGCCAGTACTCGGTGTGTGCCAGCAGCTGCCCTGCCACCTGCTCGGACCTCACGGCCCCGCTGGCCTGCACCTCCCCCTGCACCGAGGGCTGCGAGTGCCCCGAGGGCCACGTCCTCAGCGCCGACCGCTGCGTCCCCGTCCAGGGCTGCGGCTGTGACGTGAACGGCCGCTACTACGCCATCGGCGAGTCCTTCTGGGCGTCACCGGACTGCACCGTGCGGTGCCACTGCGAGGCTGGCGGGGAGGCCAGGTGCTTCAACACCACCTGCCCCGAGGGAGAGATCTGCACCATCGAGAACGGCTACCGGGGCTGCTACCCAAAGCGCGAGACCGTGTGCTTGGTGGGGCAGGACCAGCTGCTGCAGACCTTCGATGGCATCACCTTCCCCTACCCGCTGGAGCAGTCCTACACGCTGCTCAAGACCTGCCCTGAGAGGCCAGACTTCATCGAGGTGGACATCAGCCAGAAGAAGGCCGGCTCCGCTCCCAACGGGCCGCGCGTTGTGCGGGTCCAGGCGGCCGGCCAAGAGGTGAAGATCACAGGCACCAGGCTGTCAGACATTAAGGTAAAGGTGCTGCCCGGTGATGGGCTGGGAGGTGGGGGCTTGTGCTGTGATCCAGGGGAGGAGGGCTCATGGCTCTGTGGCTGTGGACACCACAGTGGTTCTTGAACCGTCATGTGGAGGCCCTTCAGGTGCCTGTGGAGTTGTTGTCACAGCACTGCTCCTCCTGTTTGCTGAGGAGGCTTTCCTGCCTCCTCCTTCTCCTGCAACCTGTTTTTTCCCTGGAAGAAAAATTGCTTTTTGTGGGGCAAAAATCAAAGATACAGCTGCATGCCCTCACTCAGAGGAGGCTCTGGGCCTTGGAGGGTGGGCCTGGGTCAGGAAGTGTTTCATGTGCACGGTGCGGTTATGCAAAGCCACATCACCCTCCCTGAAGCCTCTCGACCTTGTTCCTTGTAGGTGAACGGTTACGACGTGGGGCTGCCCTATTTCCACCCCTCTGGCCGCCTGGAAATCTACCGGACTGACAACAGCACCGTGATGGAGTCTGAGGGGCTCCTGGCCATCAGCTACTACGACTCCGGCCTGCTGGAGATCCGCCTCTCCACCTCCTACTTCAACTGCACCGGCGGCCTCTGCGGCCTCTTCAACGACAACTCCAGCGACGAGTTCAGCCTGCCCAAGGGCAAGTTCACGGACAACCTGGAGCTCTTCCTGGAGAGCTGGACCACCTTCGACGAGATCTGCAACGGGGAGTGCGGGGACCTGCTCATGGCTTGCAACAACGACTCGGAGCTGCTCAAGTCCTACAGGAGCCGCTCCAGCTGCGGCATCATCAACGACCCCACCAACAGCTCCTTCCTGGAGTGTCACAGCGTGGTCAACGTCTCGGCCTACTACAGGACGTGCCTCTTCCGCCTGTGCCAGAGCGGGGGCAACGTGTCCGAGCTGTGTGACTCGGTGGCACGCTACGCCAGCGCCTGCAAGAACGCCGACGTGGACATCGGCCAGTGGAGGAGCCACAGCTTCTGCCGTGAGTCCACCAAAGCTTTTCGTCACCCAGGGTGGGGAGAAGGAGGTTTGGAGCCCACCAGACCCAGGCAGAGTCTTTTTGCTGGGGATTTGTGGGTGTGCAGAGGCGGAGCATCTTTTCGTGCGGGACGCTGGAATCATAGGCAGTGGTTTCTGGTGCCAGCAGAGACAGATTTCCCAGGGAAGCGGTTTCAGGGTGGCATTTCAGGAGGCAGCAGAAGTTTTATGTAGAGCGTTCCGGAGCCGCAGATGGTGTCTGGCGGTGCTGTACGCCACCACCAGAGGATCATTTGAATAACACCGGGTTTTAGCTGCCGCTGTAAACTTGCCGTGGATGGGAGAACATTCATAATTCAGGTGAAAATGTGAAAAATTCTGAGTGTGGAAGTAGATGGTGGGAAGGCTGTGCCTCTCTCTGCCTCAGAGGTTTCAGGGAGGTGTTTGTTTGGGAAATAACAGGAGGAGGCATCATTTGGCACACGGCAGGACAGGGCTGAGATGTGAGGGGGGTGATGGCTGAGGGGAGAAGGGGTTGCAAAGGGAATGGGATGAGCCAGTGGCCACCAGATGCTGGGACTGTTTCCCCTTTTCCCCCTGCATCGGTCACCACGCGCTTTTTGCCTGTTCCTCACCCCATGCTGTCAGAGCTGGGGGCTCAGGCTCTGTGTTTGCCGGCCCTGCAGCTCTCTCCTGCCCAGAGAACAGCCACTTCGAGGAGTGCATGAGCTGCGTGGAGACCTGCGAGAGCCTGGCCTCGGGCCCCGTGTGCAGGGACACCTGCTCGGAGGGCTGCCAGTGCGACGAGGGCTTCGCCCTGCGCGGCACCCGCTGCATCCCCCGCCGCGAGTGCGGCTGCAACTTCGAGGGCCGGCAGCTGGCCACCAACCAGACCTTCTGGATGGACATCTCCTGCCACTTCCTGTGCTACTGCAACGGCTCGGACAACAGCGTGTACTGTGAGAACGTGTCCTGCAAAGACGACGAGTACTGCCTGGAGGAGAACGGCCTCTACTACTGCCACGTCCGCACCGACGCCTCCTGCATCATCTCGGGCTACGGGCACTACCTGACTTTTGATGGCTACTCCTTCGACTTCCAGAGCAGCTGTGAGCTGGTGCTGTGCACCACCATCTCCCGGCCCATGGTGGAGCGCTCGGACACGTTCCCGGCGTTCACCGTCACGGCCAAGAACGAGGACCGGGACACCTCTCTGGCCCTGTGGGTGAAACAGGTCCAAGTGGAGGTCTTCAATTACAACATCGTCATCCACCGTGCCTACAAATACACCGTGCTGGTAAGTGCAGGGCTGTGAGGGCCGTGGTGATTTCTGCAGGTGTGACTCCCAAACTGCAGAACAATTCCCTAGGCATGGCCTGCAAGGTTTTCTGGGGGTCAGGTCATGCTTGGGCTTGTCCTTGGGTGCTGCCAGGCACAGCTTTTGGAGAGGGTTTCTGTTTCGGCTGCCTTGTTTCGGGTGTGGAGGCGAGGTCAGCAGGCACCTTGCTCTGGGAATGCCGAGCGGCCCTCATTCGTGTCCTCCTGTGGAAGCTCCCACCATGACTCCCACTCCCAGTGTGCCTTGTTTCCTCCCTGCAGATCAACGACGAGCGTCTCTACCTGCCCCTGAAGCTGGGCCAGGGCAAAGTGAACATCTTCGCCTTTGGTTTCCACATCGTGGTGGAGACCGACTTCGGGCTGAAGGTGGTGTACGACTGGAAGACCTTCCTGTCTGTCACCATCCCACGGGGCTTCCAGAACCTCACCTACGGCCTCTGCGGCCGCTACAACGGCAACCCCGAGGACGACCTGGTGGCCGCGGCGGGGACACCGGCCACCAGCATCGGTGACTTCGTGCAGAGCTGGGCCAAGCGGGACGCGTTCTGCCGCGTGGGCTGCGGCGACCGCTGCCCGGCCTGCGGCAAGGTGGAAGGCTTCTGGAAGCCCCAGCAGCTCTGCAGCCTCATCCCCAGCCAAAGCGGCGTCTTTGCCAAGTGCCACAGCAAGATCAACCCCGGCTTCTTCTACAAGAACTGCCTCTTCGACACCTGCGTGGATGGGGGGGCCATGCAGACAGCCTGCAGCTGGCTGCAGAACTACGCCAGCACGTGCCAGACTCAGGGCATTGCTATCACTGGCTGGAGGAACTTCACCTCGTGCTGTAAGGGCCACTCTTCTTTTCCTGGGGTGCCAGGGAGGGGGAGGCCGATGGCCTGGTAGCCAATCCCTCCCACAGCTGCTGGGTGAGGTGGGTGAAGTCCGGGACACTGTGTTCTCTTGGAGTTGTTACAAACTGTATGTGGTCCAGCAGGAGCAGGGATGGAAAAGGGGAAGCCTCAAGCTCAGAAGGCATCAGCCATCCCCCCACTGCTAACCAGGGATTGTATTAGTCAGCCTCAATGCCAGCAGTACGTGTTTGCTCTAATGAAGCTGCAGTCCCTGTCAATAAGATGACGATGTGCTGTTCAATCAGGCTCCTGAGGATGGGGACTGCATGGCTCTTTGGCAGCCAATCTGTGTAGTAAATCAGAGGGGAAGTAATTGTCTTTGCTAACAAGACTGAAAATTAAATTTGTGTTGTTTTTCCCTTCTAACAAGCAAGCTCATGGCTCCAGGGCCCCGCTGTCACGGGGTGGTCAGGCCACAGACTGGCACCATGCAGGACAGGTCTGAATCAGTCCCTGCTGGGGAGCCAGGTTGGTTGTGTCCATGGAGCTAATCTGTGTCTGTCTTGTCCCCTGCTCAGCTGTCAGCTGTCCCCCCAACAGCCACTACGAGAGCTGCGTGTCCCTGTGCCAGCCCCGCTGTGCTGCCATCCGGCTGAAGAGCGACTGCAGCCACTACTGCGTGGAGGGCTGTCAGTGTGACCCCGGCTACGTCCTCAACGGCAAGAGCTGCATCCTGCCCCACAACTGTGGCTGCTACTCTGATGGCAAATACTACGAAGTACGTGGCTCTCAAGGCTTGCTCCTTCCCTCCGGATGGTATTTCTGGGCAGAGTTTGAGTGGGGATGACAGTCAGGCTGGGCTGGTAGCAGGGCTAGAGAGGAGAGGGATGTCTTTCCATGGTGTGCTGTACAGGGAGTCTTTCTATCCAAAAAAACCACCCTGCAGTTGTTGGGTGAAGGTGACCTGGGTGTCAAGCCCAGGAGGACGCTGGTGGAGGCAGGATGGAGGAAAGGGTGGTGAATGGGAGGACTCTTTGATGAGTACCAAACTCCAGTATTGTATGACCACATTGTTTGAGGCGTTCCACACATGGTAGATTTACTGTTTCACACGAAATTTGCTTTTTCATAGCTGCTGGATGTCACTGAGGAGTGTGATGCAGCAGAGCACTGTGCTTACAGCGTTGCTCGTGTTTCAGTGGGTTGTATTTTGTGCCAGTGAAACTGTTCTGTGGAAGGTGCCTTTGCTCCATGAGGAGCCAGTATTGGGGTACTGTCAAATGGGGTTCCTCGCAGGTGGGTTGGTGGCTGGCAGGGTGCAGGGAAGAGGCCAGGGAGGTGTTTTTAGCACTGTGGTTTCTGTATGTGCACAAGAGGTGAGGGAGGTTGTGGTGAGAGTGCAAAGGTGTGTGTGGTTAGCAGCGATGGCGCAAGGTAGGTGCGAGCTGCCAGCGTGTTCTTTGCACCTTCTCTTCTGCCCTCATTGCCTGCCCTTGCTTGTCGTGTGACAGAGGTGTGTAAACCTTGTCCCCAACATCCTCAGAGGGTGACGGGGCAGCCGGTGATGGGTCCCTCTTTCAGCCCAAGCAGCTCTTCTGGAACGGGGACTGCACCCGCCGGTGCCGCTGCTTCCGGCGCAACCTGATCCAGTGCGACCCGCGGCACTGCAAGTCGGACGAGGAGTGCGCGCTGCGCAACGGCGTCCGCGGCTGCTTCAGCACGCGCAGCTCCTTCTGCCTGGCGGCCGGCGGCGGCGTCTTCCGCACCTTCGACGGCGCCTTCCTGCGCTTCCCCGCCAACTGCGCCTTCGTCCTCTCCACCATCTGCCAGAAGCTGCCCGACTTCTCCTTCCAGCTCATCATCAACTTCGACAAGTGGTCCTCGCCCAACCTCACCATCATCTCGCCCGTGTACTTCTACATCAACGAGGAGCAGATCCTCATCAGCGACAGGAACACCGTCAAGGTGAGGTCTCGTCAGGGCTGTCCAGCCCCTCCAGAGTGGGACTGAAGAGGGGATGCTGGATGGCACTCCAGGCCGCACAATGGTCTCCACAAGGGCCTGAGACAGCTGTCGATGTTTTCACAGCTGGGATAGTGGGGAGCAGCCGTGGAATCATTTATGAGTGGCTCACGCCCACATCCGTAGGCAGAGGATATGGGAGGGACGTCAGCTTCCTGTCCTTCTCTCGCGCCAGGTGAACGGAAGCCACGTGAGCATCCCCTTCGTCACGGGGCTGTCCACCAAGATCTTCAGCCAGGAGGGCTTCCTGGTCATCGACTCCAGCCCCGACATCCAGATCCGCTACAACGGCTTCAACGTCATCAAAATCACCCTCGGCGAGCGGCTGCAGAACAAAGTGTGCGGCCTCTGCGGCAACTTCAACGGCGACCGCACCGACGACTACGCCACGCTGCGGGGCAAGCCGGCCGTCAGCAGCGTGGTGCTGGCGCAGAGCTGGAAAACCAACGGCATGCAGAGGAGGTGAGTGGGCAGACAGCCCTTTCCCACCAGGTGGGAGCGGGAACGGGAGCGGGGCTGGCCATGAAAGGAGCCCTCACGACGTGCCCGGTGCCCACAGCTGCAACGAGCTGCAGTACTCGCAGTACGCCGCCTCCTGCGACAACGTCCAAATCCAGCAGCTGCAGAGTGACAGCTACTGCCTGAAGCTGACCGACATGAAGGGCTTCTTCCAGCCCTGCTACGGCCTCCTGGACCCGCTGCCCTTTTACGAGTCCTGCTTTCTGGATGGCTGCTACAACCACAAGAAGGTCCAGCTGTGCGGCTCGCTGGCTGCCTACGGAGAGGCCTGCCGGACCTTCGGCATCCTGGGTACCGAGTGGATCGAGAAGGAGAATTGCTGTAAGAGAACTGGGGCTGTCCAGGTCGAGGGGAGCCACGTCCTGCTGGGGAGAGGGGCTGGAGGTGGCTGCCCTGCGGTCTGAGGGTTAAGGTTGTGTTTGTGCTGTGTCTTGTGCTGTTTAGCAGGAGTGGTGGAAGATCCCTGCGTGGGCGCCGACTGCCCCAACCGCACCTGCGAGCTGGACAACGGCGGGGAGCTGTGCGGCTGCATCGAGCCCCCGCCCTATGGGAACAGTGAGTCCCCTGCTCCTGGCCCTATGGGAACAGTGAGTCCCCTGCTCCTGGCTGTGGGGTCAGTGCCCAGCTCCACGTTGGGCTGTCGTGCCACCAGGGCTTTGGGAAGGGATGTGCTGAGGGCTGTGACCTCTGCCAAGATAAGTTTTCCAGACCATGCACAGTTCAGGAGGGGAGCAGAGAGCAGGGAACAGCTTTTCTGGGGTGCACATTATGGGCATCTCTGTCTTGGGAGCACTTTGAGCAGCAGGGATGTAGGATGGGCAGGGCACACCACAGGAGAAGATCCCAGATCATTTCTAGTGGTAGAGAAATGCCACTGGATGATTTGTGGTGATCTGAAGTTGTCTCGTCTCCTCCTCTAGCCACCCACGACATCATTGATGCGGAGGTGACCTGCAAGGCCGCCCAAATGGAGGTGTCCATTTCCAAGTGCAAACTGTTCCAGCTGGGCTTTGAGCGTGAGGGCGTGCGGGTCAACGACCGCCACTGCCCCGGCATCGAAGGGGAGGACTTCATCTCCTTCCAGATCAACAACACCAAAGGCAACTGTGGCAACCTGGTGCAGGTGAGCTGGGACACGGGGCACACAGGGCTGGGAGTGTGGGGCAGTCCAGAGTTGGGGCAGCTCAGTGCCAGTGATGCTTGAGAGGTGCTTTAATGGGCTGGGGGTCAAGGAGAGCAGAGGAAGGTTTTGTAGAGTGAGGATGCAATTCCAAGCCCTTTCTGGCCAGAGGTGGAGGGGCAGCAGGGCCCTTGTCACACAGCTCATTTAGAGCTGCTCGTCAGGAGCAGGGAGGCAGGGACAGCTGGAACTAAGCAGTGCCCTGTGCTCCCTCTGCAGTCCAACAGCACTCACATAGTGTACAAGAACACGGTATGGATCGAGAGCGCCAACAACACGGGCAACATCATCACCCGGGACAGGACCATCAATGTGGAGTTTTCCTGTGCCTATGAGCTGGACATCAAGATCTCCCTGGATTCAGTCGTGCGGCCGATGCTCAGGTAGGAGCAGGGCCTGTGACACAGATGGGTGAGGCAGTGCTGGTTCTGAAGCAAGGCAGCAGTTTGGGGGTTCCTGGCCTTTCCTCCATCTGAGCCAGTATTTTTTTGTCATTATTAGTGTGATTAACCTGACGGTGCCGACGCAGGAAGGGAGCTTCACCACCAAGATGGCCCTGTACAAGAACTCGTCCTACAAGCACCCGTACCGGCAGGGCGAGGTGGTGCTCACCACCCGGGACGTGCTCTACGTGGGGGTCTTTGTGGTGGGGGCCGACTCCAACCACTTGATCCTGATGCTGAACAAGTGCTACGCCACCCCCTCGCGGGACAGCAACGACAAACTGCGCTACTTCATCATCGAGGGAGGGTGAGCGACCACGAGACCCAATGGTTTCCATGGTGTTTGTTGGTGCTCAAAGGGTGGTGGCATCAGCTGGGACAAGGACCTTTTGGCCAATGAGATGGTTGGTCAAAATCTGGAAAGGGTGAGGAGCAGTGTGGTTAGAGCAGGAGTTAATTTAATTTGCCTGGTGTAGACATAGCCAGAAGCCCTGCATGTGACAGAGCACCAAGTGCAGAGAGAAGCACCTTCCTTGTGTCAGCAACGCTGTGGACAACACCTGTCTGTAGGAGACAGGGGGATATGGATCACGGCACAGCCACTTTGGGAAGTGGGAGTGCAAGCTGGGAATGCCAGAGAGAGGTGACAGAGGCAGGGCAGGACACTCTTGTCCAGAAAACCATGGCAGGATCTAAGCAGCCCACTGTGGGACTTGGGGTGAGGGGGCTTACAGGGACCCCTTGAGGGATGGTCCCAGTCACAGGAGGGTGGTGCTGAGCATCAGTGCTTCACACAGGTGTCAAAACATGAAGGACAACACCATTGGCATAGAGGAGAACGGGGTGTCACTGACCTGTCGCTTCCACGTCACCGTCTTCAAGTTCATCGGGGACTACGACGAGGTTCACCTGCACTGCGCCGTGTCCCTCTGCGACTCCGAGAAATACTCCTGCAAAATCGTGAGTGGGGCAAGAGCAGGGGGGTGGATTGCTTGATGTGAAGGGCTCTTCCAGAGCACAATGAGTCCTGTTGATGTGGCATCGGAGAGGTGACCAGAGATGTAGCCCTAGGGGTGAGCAGGGAGGGTTGTGTGTCCCTCTAGGCACGGGGAGGAGATGCTCCATCACAGGCAGGTCACCTCAGGGCCTGTGCTCTCTGAGCCTGGGTGCAGGGTCCCTTTGGGAGCTGGGACAGCTGGAGGGGCACAGAGAGGGCCCAGGCAGAGGCTGAGGGTGACAGAGGTGGTGTTTATCCCCAAACAGAACTGCCCTCAGCACACGAGGATGGCCAGCGCCTTCACTGAGGAGTCCAAGGAGCAGATCCTCTCCGTGGGGCCGATCAGGAGGAAGCGTAAGTGTGAAACCCCAGGAAAGGCTGGGGGGGTTTGTCTGCCATCCCAGCCCCAGGCAGCCAAGGATCAGGGGTTTGGGAGCATGGCTCAGGTGTGCCCCTTTGCTGTTTGTGCCCAGGATCAGACTGGTGCGAGGACAACGGCGGCTGTGAGCAGATCTGCACGAGCCGGGCGGACGGGCCCTTGTGCAGCTGCGTGACAGGGACACTGCAAGGGGATGGCAAGAGCTGCAGGGGCAAGTACCAGGGTCGGGTGGGCACAGCAGGGGACTGCCACCCCCAAACCGAGGGGCCATGGGGTGAGCAGTGTGGGGAAGGTGGCTGGGACCCGCGATGTGTTGCAGACAGGAGGGGTGTGGAGGGCAGGGAGCCAGAGGGGCGCTGTCCCTGTCACCTGAGGGGTGTGAGGCCAGTGCTGGCAGGTTCTGAAGAGATGGCAGGCAGCTGCAAGGGAGGTGATGGTACCTGCGTGGTGCAGGGCAGGGTAGAGGAAATGCCACGGGCAGAGTCTGGGGGCCCAGCAGTGAGGTCGGGCACTGGGGTGGGCACCAGACTGGGATGATTTGAGGGGCATCTGGGGGGGAGGCACCCACTGCACATGTGCCAGAGCCCCAACTCACGTGGGTCTTGTTGTGTTGGCAGCCTCCAGCTCTTCAGGGGAGCACCGTGCCCGAGTGACCCTGCTGCTGGCGGCCCAGCTGTGGCTGTGGCTGCGCTCAGCTCCGCGGCACCCGACCTCGTAGGCGCGGCCCCGCCGCCCAGCCAAAAACTGTTCTCGCGCCAGCCTGAGTCTTTGTAGGGTAGGAGACAGCCCCCCTTGGCAGTGGCCACGCTGCTGCCAACCCGGCCACGCTGTGAGGAGGCAAAGGGACGTGAGCTGGAGAGCGATGGGACACACACCCGGACGTGAAGGGGACACGCGGCCGGCGCCGCGGCAGCAACGGCGAGACAGAGCTGGATGTTCGGCAGCAGCGGTGTGGGACTGGGGTTTGGGGTTTTTTTGCAGCTTTCCATCGTTGATGTGGACTCAAGGAGGGGTTTTGCAGCTTTTCCCCGGGCTTTCCCTTGTAGGGTGCACTGTAGGTGGCCCACACTGCTGTCGGTAGTGTGGGACGGGAGGGAGTGCACACTGTCCCCTCACATGGACAGCCGTGGGTCTCCGCTGTCCTTGGGGGCTGCCACCAGGGTCTGATGAGCTCACAGACTCAAGCAGAGGTAGGTGTTGGGGCACAGGTCATGGCCAGAGCAGTGCACTGCCATCACTGGGTGCTGTGACACCTTGGGACCGTGTCACCCTCTGACTCTCCGGAGCAGAGGTGGTGCTGAGGATGAGCCAAACTCATCCATGGGGGTCTGGAAATCTTGGCACTGTGCTGTGATGGCGACAAGCTGGTGCCAATACTTGGAAAGAGGTGCTTTCTGGTGGGCAGGAACGAGTCAGAGGAAGGAGGGATGGAGTTCCCTGCTGTGTTTGCGTGGTGTGCAAGGGTTGAGGGTCAGAGCCAGGGTTGGGGTCTGTGGGCACAGGGGAGCATTGGGGTGCCCGGTGGAAGAGTAGGGAGCAGCCTTGAGGTGCTGGTGGGTGTGGGGGGGCTGTCTGTGTTGGTGTCTTGTCTTGTGTTTGTACTCTGTGAAACGGCTGCGTGGGAATAAAAAGTGTTGTAATCCTTTGGAAGCACCAGCTCCTGTGTGATGGGGGCGAGGATGGGGAGCAGCAGCAGGGGCTGCACGGACACCGAGGCTGCAGAGAGCCCCTGGCAGGGGTGGGGAAGGAGTTTTGGGGTGCCAGGCAGGGGCACACGAGAGCTGAGGGCACAGGTTGGGGCCGGAGTGTGGGTCTGGCGGGTTTGCTGTGGGATGGGCTGGGATGTAGGGCAGGAGGAGCAGAGGAGATGGGGGTTCTGGAGGGCAGCTGGCTCCCCTTGCCCCAAGAGAAGAGGTGGGTAGCAGGATGTTCTCTGCATGTTCTCTGCCTCTCAGCTCCCTCTCTGTGCCTCCGTGCCCTCTGTGTGTGTGTGTGAGCTCTGAATTCTCTCCTTCACCCCTTTTTCCTCCCTGTGGCTGCCTCTCTGCCTCACCTCTGTGCCTCTCTGCTCTCTGTGCCCAGCCTGTGCCTCTCCTGGCTGCCTCTGCTCTCTCTGTCCTCACTCTCTGCTCTCTCTGTGCCTCTCGGTGCTTCTTTGCCATCCCTCTCTGGTCTCTGTGCTCTCTCTCAGCTGGGTCTGCTGCCTCTCTGCCTTCGGTCTCTCTGCTCTTTGTGCCTCTCTGCCCATGTTTGCTCTGTGCCCCCTCTGCCTCTGTGCCCTCTGCATCTCCCTCTTTGCTCTCCTGGCTCTCTCTCCAGTCTCTCTTTGCCTCCTCCTGCCCCGGGCCGTGTCTCCTGCCCTTATCTGGGCTCTAATTAATGAACTGAAGCATGGCAGGAGTGTGGGTGTGCTGTACCCGAGGCAGCTGCCTCTGTGGCCCGAGGGCCTGTTCTGTGCACTGTGGGGGTGCCGTGGCCGTGCTGGGACACCCCGAGGATGGAGAGGATCCCCGGGGCACTGGAGGTGCTGGCTGGCCCTTGCTGGGTGAGCAGGTGGGTGAAAACCCACGTGGTGACACAGCGGGGAGCTGGGCAGCGCTGCACAGGGGTTGGGGTGGTGGCAGGGATTTCCCTTGGGTCTTTCTAGGGTTTGACAGCCTGTCCAAAGAGCGAGGGTGAGAGGAGAGCCCGGCTGTGGGGGTCACACTGACCACAGCACTGACCACAGCCTCGTGGGGCTTTACCAGCATGGAATCCCACAATGGTTTGGGGTGGAAGAGGAAGAGACCTAAAAGATCATCTCATTCCCCCCCTGCCATGGGCAAGGACACCTCCCACTGTCCCAGGGCGCTCCAGCCTGGCCTTGGGCACTGCCAGGGATCAGGGGCAGCCACAGCTGCTCTGGGCACCCTGTGCCAGGGCCTGCCCACCCTCCCAAAGAAGAATTTCTCCCCAAAATCCCATCTAACCCTGCCAACTGTACCCTGAAGCAGAGCTGGCTTTTGCTACCTGAAATCCAGACCAGTCTGTGAAACTGGGCCTTGGACGTCCAACTCTCTTCGATCTTGAGCTCTTCAGGTTGTAATTGAATGTTTCAAAATCAACCTAATCAGACACAGAAGTGTAATTAGCAACTGTCAGATGGCCCAGGGTAAATCCAACCACGGGGGCTCAGCTGGGATGGTGTAAACCTGACTTGGAGGCTCTCAAATGCTACAGCTGTGTTTGAAAGGCAAAACAAGGAAAAAACCACCCCAAAAACTCTCCCTAAACTCAATATTCCAACTCCTTATGTTTTCTTTTGCAGACTTTCTGGCTAATTTAGGCCAAATTTATTAAAGGCTGATTATTTCCCCGTGTATTGACGATGATTGAAACCTAACCCTGGGTGCTGTGTGCTGTCAGCGACTGCCAGTCATTAAAACTTTAAGGTTTTAAACTGTGTCGGTGTCTTTTAAATCCATCCAAAAATCTGCATCTCCAGAGGGTGGAGGTGTGGGGGGACAGAGGGACTCTGAGATTAAGCCAGAAGAGACGGGGCTGGAGAGCTCTGTCCTGCTCCAACTGCACGGGAATTTCACCAGCCCCAAAGGAAAGAGGAGCAGAAAACGAGGGCAGGGCCCGGGAGCTTCGTCAGGAATCATCGAGGATGAGCACAAATAACCCAAAGGAGCCAAAGAAACCCCAAAGTTTAATGGTTGACCTCAAGAAATCCCCCAAAATGACCTGAAGCAACCCCAAAGTGCTCTGGAGAGGGCGAGTTTGAGCTCAAGGAACCCCAAAATGACCTCTAGTAAACCCAGAATTACCTAAAATAACCTGAAAATGAGCTAAAGTTACCCCAAAGTGCTCTGGAGAGAGGGAGGTTGAACTCTGATATCCCAGATGACCTCTAGTAACCCCAAATCTTAATTGGTGACCTCGAGTAACCCCAAAATGACCCCAAAAAACTCAAAAATGACACGAAATAACACGATCTTTTCCCTGAGAGAGTGATTTTGACCTCAAGTAACTCCAAATCTTAATGGTTGACCTCGAGTAATCCCAAAATGATCCAAAATAACCCCCAAAATGACCTAAAATAACCCAAAACTTTTCCTGAGAGAGGGAGTTTGACCTCAAGTAACCCCAAATCTTAATTTCTGACCTCAAGTAACCCCAAGAATTTCTGGAGAGAGCGAGTTTGACCTCGAATAACCCCAATGACCTCAAGTAACCCCAAATCCTAATTGGTGACCTGCAGTAACCTCAAAATGACCTAAAAAAACCCCAAAAATCACTTAAAATAACCCACATTTTTTCCTGAGAGAGCGAGTTTGACCTCAGATAACCCAAATGACCTCAAGTAACCCCAAATCTTTATTTTTTAACCTCAAGTAACCCCAAAAATTTCTGGAGAGAGCGAGTTTGACCTCGAATAACCCCAATGACCTCAAGTAACCCCAAATCCTAATTGGTGACCTGCAGTAACCTCAAAATGACCTAAAAAAACCCCAAAAATCACTTAAAATAACCCACATTTTTTCCTGAGAGAGCGAGTTTGACCTCAGATAACCCAAATGACCTCAAGTAACCCCAAATCTTTCTTTTTTAACCTCAAGTAACCCCAAAAATTTCTGGAGAGAGCGAGTTTGACCTAGAGTAACCCCAAAAATTACCTAAAAAACCCAAAAAAATGACCTAAAGTGACCTCAAGATTTTTCTGTGAGAGTGAGTTTGACCTCGAGTCACCCCAATGACCTCAAGTAACTCCAA
>VZRR01003126.1:0-28180 GCA_013398015.1 Oreocharis arfaki
GTGCCAGGGCAGTGCCAGGGCAGGGTGGGGACTGCCACCATCCCCTGTGCCAGGGCAGTGCCACCATCCCCTGTGACAGGGCAGGCTGGGGACTGCCACCATCCCCTGTGCCAGGGCAGTGCCAGGCCAGGCTGGGCAGCGCTCCCGAGCTGTGCCAAGGCAGCCCGAGGGCAGGGAAGGATCTACACCCCATTGCCCAAGGGGAAAGCGCAGGGACATTGATCGCCCTTACGAAGAGCCGGGAATTGCCCCCGTCGCTCCAGGGCTGTGCCGCTGCCCCGGCCGTGCCTCGCATTCCTGCTCGCTGCCAGCGCCTGAGCTCATGGAAGGGCTGGGTGGGCACCGGGACAGCCCCTGGCGTGTCACCCCGCCCAGGCTGTGCGTGGGTGCCCGCGGCTGCCAGGAGCATTTCAATCCCTGCCAGCTCTGCCAGCAGCTCCTCCCTGGCCACACGAGTGCCCGGGACACGGGCACAGCGAGGGGGGCACAGGGGACGCTCCCAAGCCGTGCTCCAGGAATGCCGCCCTGCTGGGGACCTGGCCTTAGGTTCCTTCCCAAAAACCAGACCTGTGGAGTCCCCTCTCCCCTCTCCTGCAAGGAGGAGCATAAAGGTGTTTCCTGAGGATGTTCCTGCATTCAGGAGGATGACTGCGAGTTACCGGAAGGGACGCTGGCCCTTAGGGAGCATCCCAGCTTGGAGCTGTGCCGGCTGACGAGCTTTTAGGGAGCTGTCTGCAGCTGCCAGAGCATTTTCCAGAGGTGCTGGCTCTGTAACCCCTCGGCAGCAGCAGCGTGGGGAGGAGCAGGAGGGTCAATTCCCGAAAGTTCTGCTCTGCTCCTGCTCCTCAGCAGAACACTGAATGAACCAAGGGGCTGAAATTCCTCTTTTGCCAACACCCTCCCGATGCCAATGACGCCGTGTGTGAGTGCTCTGCCCATCCTGGCAGCTCACGGCGAGGGCACAGCCACAACTCCCAGCCCCTGCACCTTCCTCGTCCCTCTCCAGTGGAGGAAGAACCTGCCCGAGGAAGCCCAGGACGGTTTGAGGCTGTAAAGATCAGCTCATCCCCACCCCCTGAGGACGATGGTTTTAGATAACGGGGTGAGAAGTGCCAGGCGAGAGTGCGGCGTGGGAAGGACCAGGGCAGGTGGCCAAGGGTGGGAGGGGAGCTGGCTCCGGGTCCCTTTCCAGCAGGAGCGGACGGGGATGCAGCTGGCTGCGGTGGTGTCCCAGGGAAGCGATCTGCACCGGGGATCTGCCACCGAGCCCTCGGCAAACCCCCGGCGCCTCCAGGGCGTGGGGCACAGCAGGATGCTCTGCTGAGGATTTCCCCACAGGCACAGAGAGCTGATGGCCTCTGAAGGGACTCCTCGCCGCAGCCATTTGGGGAGGAGGAGGAGGAAGGGGAAAGCAGAACTGTCCTTTTCTTTCCCTGTCTTTCAGCATTTTCTTGCATGGGGCTTTGACCAGATCTGCGGCCACAAGTTACCACACTGGGTATCTTAGGGGAAGCTGGAAAGCCATTCCAAGCCCTTTTAGGAGCTGGACATCGCTCTGCCATCCTGACTCCGGGGTGCTTTGGGAGACAGGACATCTCTGCACGAAGCAATTTGTTCCTCTGGTGGGCTCAGCATGGCCAAGGTCAAGCAGGCCACTCTGGCAAGGACAGCTGGGTCACAGCAGGAGATGCTGGCGTGCTGCTGCCCCCTGAGACACGCTGGGCAACCCTCCAGAGGGGAAAAGCAGACAGGATGTGCAGGGCTGGACCTGGCTTTCAATGGTTTGTGTGAACCTCGGGGAGGGACAAGAAGCAAAGCCAAAAGCTCCCAGACAAGCCAGGGGTGCTGTCTGGTTTGCTCTCTGCTTTCAGGTGCTGCCAGCTTTGCTCGTGCCTCCTCCATTGTTTCCCAAAGCACTCGGGACAGAGCTGAGGAAACCAAGCCCTAGACCCTACACAGATGAAGAGAAGTAAAGTTAGAAAGCAGGGGAGCAGACTTCCTCCAGACTTCTCCAGCCTGGAATATCTGCTTTGTCCCTGAAAAGTCCTTCACCAGCTTCCCCCACCAGTCAGGGCTGTTTCAGCTCCTGTTGTGATGCCGAGGCTGAGGCTCTGCTCAGCACATTTGGGAAAGAATTGCCTTTTGGTGTCTATTTTAGCTGTGCTGACCCTCACATCCAGAGTCCCACCTCTTCAGTCATCCTGGGTCCCTCAGCCTCCCTCCACCAGCTGCTGCTGAGGTGCAGACAGAGCCCCTCTGCTCACACAGCACTCACTGTCTGAGAGGAACAAGTGTTTGCTGGATCCATCTGGGAGACAAAACTCCTCATCCTCATCCTCGCCCTGGAACGAGCTCAGCTGTGCAGGGCCTGGCTCTCCTGCCAGGAGCTTGGGCTTCACCGCACCAGGCTGTGGGAAGGAGGGAGGAAATCCAACCAAACTGCTTCTGGAGAGCTCCTATTTCTTCTTGGAGCCGGCTCCTCTCTCTCACACCGCCTTTCCTCTCAGAGAGGTCTCAACCCTGGAGAGGGAGGCAGGGATTGTGCCAGCTCTGGGGACAGATGCTGTGACAAAGAGCACTTTTCTCTCAGGCAGGCACCAGCTGCCCTTCACCTGCTGCTGGACACGTTTTGTTTGCTGTGGAGTCCAGCCCAGCCCCAGCCAGCTGCACCAGGAAAACCACTCTGCTTGGGATACTCCTTCGAGTCCCAGCCGGGCTGCAGACACTCAGAGATCCACAGAAAAATGAAGCACGGAGAGGAAATCGCTCAGTGCTTCAGGGCACCCAGGGGATTTCAGTTCAGGTTACAGGGAAAGGGTTCATTCAAACCCCTGATTTCCATACTCCACATCCCACAGGAACAGAGGGAGCAGGGGGAAAGAAAAGCAATTTTTTTGGACAGAAAACCAATTTTTTTACAGTTCCCAGGTTTCCGGACATAAAAGCAATTTTTGGACAGAAAAGCAATTTTTAAATGTTGCCATTAAAGACCTGATTCAGCTAAACGAGGGTGGGAATAACTCTGTTATTTTTCTGGTTTGTTCTCACTCCCCGGGCGTGGCTCTGCCTACCTGGGCCAGACCATTCCTGCCAGCACTTGGAAAATCAGCTTTCCTTGGGATTGCTCAGGTCCTGGGGGTGGAACTCCCCTCGGCTGCTCGGTTCCTTGACGAAGGGCCCTTTGTTCATGGGGCTTTTTGGTGTTTGCTTCGATCATTTAAGACCTCGCTGCTCCCTGCCATGGTTTTAGCCACACCAACGTGGCTGGCAAAGGGTGTGGTGAGGTTTTGGGGTTGTCCCATCGAGACAGCAGCGATGGGGAATGGGGTTTGTTATCCCGTGGGAGCTGGGAAAAGGCAGCTGGGAATTTGTTGGAGCACAAACACTGCAGCAGCAGAATTCCCTCGTTTCCAGCAGGAAGCAGCAAAGCCATGTTTGTGCTGGGCCATTCCACAGGCACTGGCAGATTCCCACTAGTAATGATTAGAGGGAAAAACTGGAGGCCAGCAAGTCCCCTTTTTTATCCCAAGAAAGCCTGGAAGGAGAGAGGAAAACGATCCATGGATGATGGAGCTGCACCCCAGGGCAGCGGCTGTTCCAAAACAGATGCAGCATCTCCCTGTCAGCCCTGCTGGATGTGGCTGCTCAGAAAAACCCCAGGAACATCCTGGAGACCAGGAAAATTCCCTCCAAAGCCTGGCCAAGTGTTCCTCTGGCACCAGCCATTTCCATGAGGTCACTGTTGGAGCTCCTCCCGTGTCTGGGTCGTTCACAACCAGAAATTAAAGCACTTTGTGCCCCCTCACGCGTCTTACTCTGGTCTAACACGGGGCAAAAGGGTCTTGGCATTCCTGCTGGCATCCTCCAGGGGGATTTGGGATACTGCAGGATCCACGGCATGGCTCAGGCTCCAGCTTCCCTGCTCCTTCCAGAAGTGCCTCGCAGCAAAGCCTCGTCACCCCTGATTAACGACCCGCCGTAAGGAACGATGATTCCAGGAATCCCTGCACTAAAGCTGTCTCCTTTCTGATCCACAATCCCGGAAAAACGCTGGATTCTGGGCAGGGTCAGAGGTCTGACACGTGGGGTGCAAACATTGTGGGTTTTGCTGGCGAAACCTGCAGCTATGGGTGTCTCCTCACATCCTGCCAGGGATTGGGCTGAAGGGCCAGGAGGGAAGGGGGAAGAACTCCCAGAATTGCACCACTGCTCTGGAGATTTGTAGGGAATTCCCTGAAGGGAGAGAAATTTTGGGATCCTACACTGATGACAGAAGCAGTAACACGAACAGTCTGAAGGCAAAAAGCCCTTTTTGTTTAAAGTTTCACAGTTCTATTCTGCATTAATTTTCCTTTTTTTACCCCTCTGGGAGATGCCTCCATCCTGTTCCAGGTGTTCCCTCCATTCCTGCCCAGCTTGCCATGGCCTCCCAAGCGTTTGTCAGCCCTGGAGACGAGGGAAGAGAGAGAACAAACGGGAAGAGAAGCTCTGAGTGTCTTTTATTGGCAAAGCATCCTGACAGCAATGTCCTTGACAGGTGCCAGGAAGCGAAGCAGAGGCAGAAAAAGCCCCACGTGTGGGAGAACTCTGCAAAACAGGATCTGCCAGACTTCCTCTGCAGGCCAGCCATGCCCAGGGAGCAGGGAGAGGGGATCAGAGCAGGCTCCACGCTTGGAGCAGCCCAGTTTGAACACAGCTTCCCTCCTGAGCAGCACCGGCACCACCTGAGATTTCCAGCAGGATTTCCCTCCCCGTTTTCCACCCTGCATCCCATTTTTATATAAATATCTGCAGCTTTGGTTGTCCTTTCGAGAGGCAGCAGGGAGAATGGCTGTGGAGGTGGTAAGTGCTCCTTCATCCCCTGGCTCAGGGCTGCAGCTGGGGAGGAGAGGAATAGCTGGAATTGGAGGTTTTCAGTGAAGACCAGGATTTGAGTGTAAGTGTGCACAGGGTCAGTGCTGGTGTGGGTGCAGCTCCTCCTCCTCTGTTGCTGTTCCCATTTCTCAGCATTTTTAGCGGCATTCCCAGTGGCCCATCCCATTTTGGGGGGGATTTTTAGGGCCATTCTCGAGGAATTTGCTGCAGTGGCAGATTTCCACGTGGCCGATCTGTTCCGAACCCTCACAGGGGACCTCAATCCCTTCCTTGCTTGAATAACGCTTCTTACTGGGTTTTACTTGATTCCTCTTTCCTGCTGGGAAGTGGGGAGTGTGGATGGGCTCTGCATTCCCATCACCTGCCTCTTCCTTCTCGGCTGAAAAAGCAGATTTATCTTGCAGAGGGAGCTGAGCCCCCGTGGAAGGGTGGAGAGCAGAGAGGACGTTCATTTGTGGGGGGATATTCGTGCTCTGGTTGTTCTTTCATCCTTCAGCAATTACAGCACCCAGCTCTGGAACAAAAGTCTCTTATCCCCAAGAGAGATGGGAATTGTTTGGGTGGCTCTGCACACACCCAGCCACCTCTTTCTCCATGAGCTGCTGGAATGGCAGCTATTCCCCCAGGCCGACGTGGGAGGATGGGAGGCTGGCAGTGAGGAAGGGATGGGTGTCAGGCAGAGCAGTTCCCAGCAGAGCCCTCCGTTCCCTGGGCTGCTCTATCCAACAGGATTTCTGATGTGCCTCCTTCTGAGCAAGGCTCATCCCCCTCCTCAGTCCCACATTTCACCCAGCCAGCCCGTCCTGCCCTCCCAGACCTCAGCGTGGCCCTTTCCAGGAATGATTCCAGGTGGATAACACAGGATTGTGTCCCCAAAGGCCACCCAGTGAGGCTCCTGCTCTTCCCCCATGGCCAGATTCCCTTTTGGGAAGCCTGTGGGGTTGGGTGATGGGGTAGGGAATGGGGTTGTGTGGTTCATGTTCAACTCTGCTGATGTCCAGGCAGGATTTTCCTCCAGGATTTGCCCTCGGGAGCAGCCTGTTGGCTGTCCCATCCTGCCTGTGCCCCAAAGCCTGGCTCCACAAGGCGCCTGCACCTCGAGAACTCTGTGAACTCGTGGAAAATGAAGAATTGGTGCCTTGAAGGAGGAGCTGACTCAGAGCTGATCCCGTGCTGTGCCCCCTGTGACACTAAACCACCACGGCGGGACAACTTCCCAAGTGTTCCAGGAGCAGGGAGGGAGCTGGCCAAGGTCAGCTGGGCTGGAGAAACCCTGCTGACGGCACAGGGAGTCATTCCCTTCCCTCCCACTCCCTCCCGAGCTGCCCTGCCGGCCTCGCACAAAAAGGGGGATTGTTTGTTGTGCTCCGAGCTTTGTTCCTGCTCACATGTTTGTGCCTCTTACTGAGAGGGGGTGAAAAGGCCCAGATGCAAAGTGAGCCCTCAGCCAGGCCTACCTTAGAGGCAGCTCTGTTATAAAGCCTGAAAATGAGGGTTGGTGCCGTTCTGGCAGCCTGGAGCAGGGAAATAAATGGAAATCTCTGTCCCAGCCTGGCCCAGTTTGCACCTCTGCTGCAGCCACAGCGGTGCTGGAGCTGTTCCACCCCAGAGTGGCAGCTCTAGGGCTGGATTTATCCTGAAGTGAAGCTCCTCTGCTCTCTGAGAAGGCTGCAGAGCTGGGGGTGGAGAGGCTGGAGCTGTCACCTGGGTGTTGAGGCCGATGGAAAATCGGCCTCACTTCTGAATTCCAGGCTGAGAGCAGGAGCGGAGCTTGGCCAGCTCTGCTGCAGCTGCACTTCCAGAGCCTCTCCTGATGGGAACTGCCAGCCCCACGCTGCTTCCCTTGGCTGTTGTGGCTGGCTGTGGGGCTGGTGGGTGCTCGGAGGCCGGGCCATCACTGTCCCTGCTGCTTCCCCCCACCCACCACGCTCAGGATTCTCACAATCCCCTAAAAACACAGCACACCCAAACCACGGCTGATGGCAGCGGGGCTGCTCTGTTCCCAACCACCTGGGGGTTGTGGCTCCAGGGAAGGGGAGAAAAATGCCCTGATGGCCTCTCCTGAGGCCACCACTGCCTGAAACAGGAGCCAGAGATGGATGGAACAGCGCTGCGGTCAAATAAAAGCCGTGACGGGGTTAAATCAGCCCTCCAGCACCCTGACAGAGCCCTGAGCGTGGCATGAGGCTGCAAATCTGCCCTAATTACTGCAGGGATTCACAGAAATTGGGGACAGGAGGTGAAGTGAGAGAAACAGATGCCAGGGCAGCCTCCTGGGGGAGGGAATCTGATCTCCTTTGCTTTGGTTGTTCCTGCGCTGGCTCCTCCCTGCAGACAAACGAGGACTGGGTAAATGCTGGAGTCTCCTCTGCATCCCCTCAGGATGCTCCAAATTGGGGTTTTTTTCTCTCTCCCAGATGGACAAATGTAGGAGATTGCAGGCACTGAGAGAGGCTGGGAGTTCTCAAGGCCAAGAAGTTGCTGTTGGAGGGGAAGCAGCAGCTCCTTACGTAGGTGGAAATTCCTCAGGAAACGCAGTTCTAAGGAGATTCTCTTCAATTTGGCTTTTCCCAGTCGTCTGGGCTTTCCTAACAGGATGGGGACAGGGGAAGTAAGTCAAGCAATAAGGAAAATGATCCACTCCAAAGATTAGCCCTTGGCTAAAAATTGACCACTCCATGCAGACCTCGCCCGTATTGCTTAGAAGTGAGTCCAATTTCGGAGCTATTTGGGTTCCTGGCAAGCAAAGTGAGGTCCAGCTGGGAAAAAGGCAGTCCAGTCCTGTTTTGTGGAGGAAATGAAGCAGGAATTTAAATTCTTGGAGAATCTCTGCTAGAGAGATTCTCGGGGAGAAACGTGAAAGGTTCCCCCCTGTTCAGAGCCATCAAACTCGTGCCCAGCTAAGTCCAAGACCTAAGTCCTAAAGACTCGGTGGGTCTCTGCTCGGGACATTCAGGGGCCCACCCATGTTTGTACCCTCACTCCTGCGCAGCTCCTGGCACTCTGGAATCACATCTTTATGCCATTTATTTATGGCAGCTCTGTCACTGCAAGCAGGGATTGGGAACGTTGGTCCGGCAAAGCCTCGGGCTCCAGAAGTTCATCTGTGTCCTCCTGCCCTGCTGTTGGGGTTGGGGTTGCACTGACTGTGGGATTTGGGGGAGTTTTGGACACTCCAGGACGGCTGGCCCTGTGTCTTGCCTGGTTTTTTTGGGGTCAGTGTTTCTGGGCCTGTGTCCTGCCTGGTTTTTTTGGGGGGTCAGTGTTTCTGGGCCTGTGTCCTGCCTGGTTTTTGGGGGGTCAGTGTTTCTGGGCCTGTGTCCTGCCTGGTTTTTTTGGGGGGTCAGTGTTTCTGGGCCTGTGTCCTGCCTGGTTTTTGGGGGGTCAGTGTTTCTGGGCCTGTGTCCTGCCTGGTTTTTTTGGGGGGTCAGTGTTTCTGGGCCTGTGTCCTGCCTGGTTTTTGGGGGGTCAGTGTTTCTGGGCCTGTGTCCTGCCTGGTTTTTTTGGGGGGTCAGTGTTTCTGGGCCTGTGTCCTGCCTGGTTTTTGGGGGGTCAGTGTTTCTGGGCCTGTGTCCTGCCTGGTTTTTTTGGGGGGTCAGTGTTTCTGGGCCTGTGTCCTGCCTGGTTTTTGGGGGGTCAGT
Organism: Oreocharis arfaki; assembly: GCA_013398015.1. Classification (NCBI taxonomy): domain Eukaryota; kingdom Metazoa; phylum Chordata; class Aves; order Passeriformes; family Paramythiidae; genus Oreocharis; species Oreocharis arfaki. The sequence continues at coordinate 8,517 of VZRR01003126.1, forward strand.
GTTTCTGGGCCTGTGTCCTGCCTGGTTTTTTTGGGGGGTCAGTGTTTCTGGGCCTGTGTCCTGCCTGGTTTTTGGGGGGTCAGTGTTTCTGGGCCTGTGTCCTGCCTGGTTTTTTTGGGGGGTCAGTGTTTCTGGGCCTGTGTCCTGCCTGGTTTTTGGGGGGTCAGTGTTTCTGGGCCTGTGTCCTGCCTGGTTTTTGGGGGGTCAGTGTTTCCCAGGCTTCTCCTCCTCCTCGTCCTGGCCGAGTGGAAGCTGAGGGCGAAGCAGAGGCACAGATCTCCCTGCCAGCTCCTCCTTGCCTGAGTGAAAGCTGAAGGTGAAGCAGAGGCACAGATCTCCCTGCCAGCTCCTCCTTGCCTGAGGACAGCACTGGCATCTCCGCAGAGGGGTGGGGGATGAGTTTTGACAGCCCAAGAGCTCCCAGCTCAGCTGCTGCACACCCAGGGCAGCCCTCACAGCAACGGGGACGGGGCTGGGCTATTTCTGACCCACCTGACAGCAGGAGAGATCCAGGAGCCCCTGAGAGAGAGATGATCCACCTTGTCCTTTGCTGTTCCTCCTCTGAGGGGTTCTCTGCTCCAGCGGTGGAATTACAGCAGTTCCAGGCAGGAACAAGGAGAAAACGAAACCTCTGGGCTTGAGGCACCCAGAATTCAGGGCTCAGAGCTCAGGCTGCTGCTCTTCACCCCAGAAGTGGCCGAGTTCTTGCGCTGCGTGGCTTTTTTAGGGAGCTTTGGGATGAAAGAGATCATCTGTGAGCTAGGCCTTGCCTCACTGAGGAGCCATTCCCAGCACTGCTCGTCTTCTGAGAAACATAAACCTGGTGAACGCTGCGAGTAAACACATCTATTTTTGTAGTTTGTCTTCCAAGTCAAACAAAAATAAGAGATGACTCGAGGCTGAGCCCTACATGACACAGAGGTAACTGAGAAGTGGCAGGCTCGGGGCCTGACCCTGGGCTGGAAGGCAAGGCTGGCATTTCTGGGGTCAGGGAGTTGAAGTTGGTGCAGCTGAGCAGAAATTGAGTGTGAAACACATTGGATGAGCCGTTCCTGGTCATTCTGGGTGGAAACCTGGAGTTGATGTTGGTATTTCTGTTGCTCTCAGCATCCTCTGAGCCAGAATTGGGCTGATAAGATCTGGGCAAGGTCTGGCTTTCCAGCCCACGCCCCGTCCAGTTGGATTCCTGGCTCCTTGAACTTCCCACCTGTGCTGGGGCTGCACAAACCTTCCCTGGAGCCCTAGGGGCAGTTTTCACCCTCCTCATCCCCTCCAAAGCTGCTTTGCTTCCTTTCCAAACGGGGAATTTCCAAACTGCCATATATAGATGCCCCTCCAAACAAACCCGCCTATGTGGAGCTCAAACAAGGCTGTGTTCCCAAAAGCCTGTTTGTTCCAGCTGCAGGAATTCGTCTCGGAGAAGAGGATGTTGCATCTCTTCAGAAGCTGGGGGTTGTTTACGTCCCTGAAATGTCGCTGCAGCCACAGGAAAACCTCCAAAACCTTCCCAGGCACTGAAGGCTCTATAAAATACCTGAGCCCCAGCAATATCACAGTCAAAATATGGTTGGTTGGGTGGTTGTGGTTTTATTTGGGTTTTTTTTATCCCCAAATAAAATTATCCATTGTTCCTGAGCTGTTCTGCAGCTTGGCCTGGGGAGAAGGGGATCACCCCGAGGGAATTTTGGCCAAATCCAAGGCAGGTAGAGAATTTGAGCTTAGAAGTGATGAGGAGCTGAGATCTTAACAGGAGCAAATCTGGAGTGGCACCTCTGGCTCCAGAGTGCAGGATGCATCCAGGAAAGGATCAGCACAAGCCCAGGCACCAGGCTCGCTGGAAACAGGATTTGCCAATTCCTGTAAAGTTTAAAAATAACCCCAAACCCTGTGTAAGATCTTGATTATTTTCCAGGCTGCTTTTTCCTGCTTGCACCTATCCCAGCAGGACTTAGAGGGAGATAAAGGCTGAAGTGCCTCCAGGCTGCAGGGTGGGAATGGCATCCACAGGGATAAACTGGCAAAAAAACCAGGGAATTATTTCGAGGTGGGCAACACTTCCTTGGGAAGTGAGTAATGGAAGGAAATCATCCCCATGGATCCACCAGCCCGAATCAGGGGGCTCTGGATGGGTCTGGAGATGGGGCAGAAGGAGGGTGGGATGGGGTGGGATGGGATGGGATGGGATGGGATGGGATGGGATGGGATGGGATGGGAGCACATGGATGTCTGGGTTAGCTGATGAGAAGCAAACGGATTTGAAATGGGGCAAAGAAAAATGGGAGACAATGGGCTGAGAAAACGGGCTGGAAATGCTCTGGCTCTGGCTCCAGGGCTCTCAGATGCACATCCCGAGCCCTTGGTCAGGGCAGGTGGGTACATGGAGATGATTTCCTTCCATTACCTCCATTCCCTGCTTCCTCCAGCCCATCCCTGCCATGCCCCAGCTCCAGGAGCCAGCCAGTGGGAGAACAGCAAGGACAGAAACGCCAGCAGAGAACCAGGATGAGACTGGGAAAGCTCTGAACTCCGCAGGGGTTTGGAAAACCTTTTTCCTTCTTGGTCAATCCAGCAGGCCCTGGAATCTGTGCAGCAGGAATGGATGGGGTGGCTCAGATTGGGGGATCAGACCGTGTGGGATTTGCTTTGCTGTGTCCTTTCCCCCTCGAAGCTCCCTTGCCACCAGAGCCTGGAGCTTCCCTGCCTCAGGATGCAGGTGCCACCTCGGAGGGGATCTCAGAGTGAGAGCAGGGATATCCCATTCCCTGAAAACCCGGGATAATGCTGATTCCAGCCTGGATGGACCCCTGGGTGAGGCTGGCACTACCACAGGGCTGCACAGACCGAATTGGGGAACAGCCTGGTGCTGTCAGCTCCCTCGGGGTGCAGATGGGTCCCAGACTGGGAGGGGAACACAAACAAGTGCCCTCAGCTGTCTGAATCTGTGGGTTTTAATTGCATCTCCAGCCTGTTGTGACTTTCCATTTGGTGGATGAGTTTGGACACAACTTTTTTCCACTCTGAACACTCCTTGGCCCCTGACTCCTGCTGAGGTTTTTTTTTTTTTACAGTTCCCAGGGGAGAGAAAATAAAATTGGAGGAAACATTGCTCACCAGTGTCCGAAATCCCAAAAGCTTCCAAACATCCCTTCTTTGCTGCCTTTCAGCCTGGCCTGCTGGTCACTCCCTGTGCTAAGGAGATGATGATTGATGGATCTCTTCATAACTGGGTGTAATTTTCCAGCTTTTCCCTCTGCTGGTAACATCCTGGACCTGTCCAGAGGCAAAAACCTACAGTGGAAAGGGAATTGTTGTCACCTCACCTGATGAGCGGGAGCTAAATGCAGCTGCAAGGAGAGCAGGGCAGGCACGGGAAAGGGGAGTGGGTTTCATTTCTTCATGTTCTGGCACAAATGCCCTGCACACAGGGGCGCGGAGGGGCTGAACCTCGGGATCTTCGGTGTTTGCTCCCCTCCCCTCACCCCCTGAGAGGCTCATCGCGGCTTTATCTTCAGGCTGTGAGCCCCCTTTGCCTCCGGATCCCAGACTCGAGCCCGTATTTAACACCACGCTGAGGGAGGCGATCCCTGGGCTCTTCCTGCGCCAGCTGCAATTCCCAATATTGCTCCCTGCCCTTTCCCACCCGGCAGCAGCCCCTTGCCGCAGGCTCCGGGTGCCTCGGTGACCCCAGCAGCCCCTCCCCAGGGGACACAGGCTCCGAGCGTCCCCCAGCCCGTGGGAGGGTAGCACTAGGACCTGTGGAATGCTCCTCCCAGAAGATTAGCCAATATTCCCAGGGCAGGGCAGCTCCTCAGCCTTTTCTACTCTTTCTTTCCCCTTTATAAACGTGTTTTTCCTTCTTCCAGCTCATTCCAGAGCGGAGAGCTTTGGATTTCTCGCAGCTTTTCTTTCCTTTTTCTTCTCCCCCCGGTAACCGGCCGGCTGCCAGTGCCTCGCAGGGCCAAAGTTTTATCTGTAGGGATATATTTTTTTCAAACCAGCCCCAGCTGCACACAGGCGGCCTCGCAAAGCGAGCCCCCGCTCCTGGGGCAAGCTTCGCTCGGCAGGGGAAGGAAGAGCGGCAGGAGCGCTGCGTGCGCCTCTCCTCCAGCTATTCCCGTCAAGATGGATTTATGACTCTAAAAGGAGTCGGGGGGTGGAGGAAGGAAAAGTGCCTCCAGGAGCCAGAGCTCGCACCGCAGCCCAGCGAAGCGCACGGCGGGGAGCGGGCGGAGATCCGCGGGCATGGAAGCGGGATCGCGCCGGGAGCTGGTGCAGCCGGGCTATGAGTGATCTGCAGCTTTTCCTCTGCCTTCACAGAGCGCAGCTGGCGGATTTAAGGTAGCTTGCCCAGGACCAGGCTTTGCCATGCTGGCCAAGGCGGTGCTTTCCCTTGGTCTGTGGCTGCGGTTTGCGGCAGGACAGGACACACCTGAGCCAGGTGAGTGCCTGCGAAGGCGTTCCTGTGGTGCTTTAGCCCGTTTCGTGCCTCATGAGCTCCTCAGAGCTCCTATTAAGCCCTTTTCAGAATAAAAGCTGAGGCTACAGTGCTGCTTTAGGTGTGCAAGAAACAAACAACCAAACCTGCCTGCAATTGCCTGTCAGAAAGTAATTTTGCCGTGTTTGTTTCCAGTAAGGGAAAACGAAACTCTTCCAGAAATTTGCAGAATTTAGAGTAAGTCATGCGGGGAAAGTCCTCCCTCCTCACTGTGGGCTGGGGGACAGGCATTGAGAGAAGCCAAGCCAGTGATTAACACGATGTTCTCCTGCTAATCTCTGTAATTCAATCATTACAGCTCCTCTTTAAAGCGCTTTCTCATGGATACTGCTCATGGAACATGAGAATGGGTCAGTCCCGAGGAGCTGACAGCGGGGAAAGGGACGCGGAGGAGATGGATGTCTCATTCCTGGTCCCTGGGCAGGGACTCATCCCACGTCGTGGTGGCTGAGCTGCTGCGGTTCATTTTGCCCTGCCCTGTGCCCCTCACGAGGGGAGAAGGTCCTGAGACCGCAGGTTGTGTCTGGTTCTCACTGCACCTGGGAAGTGCAATCCGGTGGGGAAGGAGAGGGAGCCTCGAGTCTGCCTGCACAGGAGCTCCTCACACTCCGCAGCCCGGACTGCTGGGGTCTGACCGTGCTGCTGCTACACAGAGAGGCTGGGGCTGGGGCTGGGGCTGGGGCTGGGGCACCTCACAGGGTGCTGGGTCCTGTCCCTCAGGGTCCTGGGCTGGGGCTGGGGCTGGGGCACCTCACAGAGTGCCGATTTCTGTCCCTCAGTGTCCTGGGCTGGGGCTGGGGCACTTCACAGGGTGCTGGGTCCTGTCCCTCAGTGTCCCAAGCTGGGGATGGGGCTCAAACCCCTCACAGGGTGCTGGGTCCTGTCCCTCAGTGTCCCTCAGTGTCTTGGGCTGGGGCACCTCACAGGGTGCTGGGTTCTGTCCCTCAGTGTCTAAGGCTGGGCATGGGGCTCACACCCCTCACGGGTTGCTGGGTTCTGTCCCTCAGTGTCCCTCAGTGTCCTGGGCTGGGGCTGCTCCTCAGACCCCTCACAGGGTGCTGATTTCTGTCCCTCAGTGTCCCAGGTTGGGGCTCAGATCCCTCACAGGGTGCTGGGTCCTGTCCCTTAGTGTCCTGGGCTGGGGATGGGGCTCAAACCCCTCACAGGGTGCTGATTTCTGTCCCTCAGTGTCCCTCCATGTCCCAGACTGGGTCTGGGGCTCAGATCCTTCCCTGGGTTCTGTCCCTCAGTGTCCTGGGCTGGGGCTGTTCCTCAGACCCCTCACAGGGTGCTGATTTCTGTCCCTCAGTGTCCCGGGCTGGGGCAGGACCGGTGCTGCTGCTTCTGGCATTGTCCCAGCGCTCCAAGTCCACCCGGGCAGCAGCTATTCCCATTGTCCTGCCAATCCTGCTGCCCCGGCAGCATGTGGCATTTTCCCAACCCAGGCTCTAAACAATGCTCAGACCTTCGGGGTGTGTGACAAGGCCAGCCATGGCATTCCAGAGGGATCGTGCCCTGCTGCAGAGGCAAAGTGTGGGTGGTAGTGATGTGCAGTGGGCAAAGTGAGGAAGCTGCTGGGTGGTCACTGGTGCTTCCACACAAGCAGGAATGATTGGATTGCTCTGGACAATGGGCACTGGATTCATGCACAAAGTCAAGGCAGAATCACCAATTCCCCTCCTTCCCTCTTTGGGTCCAGGTTCAGATCTCTGCTGCATCAGTGTAAAGTAACTTTTGGTAGTTTGGGCTTGGATAAATGGAATTTAATGTCGTTTCCTGGGCTGGCATCAGCAGGAGATGAGTGGGATGCTGCTGTTGTGAGTGTAAAACAAGAACAAGGCCCATCCATGCCAACTTTGTGGGGGACCCTGCACTTACCAACCTCTGAAGCACTGGCACAATTCCATGATCCCAGAACTCTCGATAAAACAGCAGAGGGAGCGAAACTCACGGAAGGATCATGAGAGATGGCAGCACAGCTCCCCTCCTGCTGTTGGGGTTTGTCTGAAGGGCCATTTCTCAGCCTGAACTCTGTGCCATGGATGGGCTGGAGCCTCTAAAGGCTTTTAACCACACAAGTACCTTGTGCTTGGTGGATGTCAGCCCTTCATCGGGCAGGTGACCTCCCCATCTCCCATGGGGTCTGTGGCATGGTTTGAAGTGTAAAACCCCTCCTGGGTGGCTTGGGGGGACAATTCTCTGGTGGTGCCTTCCTCCTCCTGCCTCTCACTGTGATCCAGAGGGGCCACAGGGAAGCTCAGCCCGTGTTCCTCAGTTCCTCCTGCCTCCCTCTCACAGCAGAACTTTTCTCCTTGCGTGGCCAAGCAGCGAGAGGAGAAGACAAACGTGGGATGTCAAACACAGTTAACCCAGACAGGACATGATCTGTTTTGGCTGTAACTGAGCCCCACGAGCTCCAAGCCCGTGTAAATCAGGCGTGTTCAGCTCCCAGCTGAGAGCGTGGGGAGCTCTGCGAGCGGATGTCTCCTGTCAGCATCACGGGGGAAGTCTGGCCAGCTGCTTTCCTCCTGGAAAAGCCAGCAGGCAGCGTTGTGTTTCCATAGTGACATTTTGCTTCCCATCTCAAGCCCTTCAAAACACTTCTGCTCCGAGTGCGCTGACCGGGCATCACGCAGGGAGTGACAACAGGACCCTGCCACGTGTCCCGTGTCACTCCCCAGGCTCAAGCAGAGCGCAGTGATGGGGTCTGCAGTTATTCCTGACAGCTCAGGAGGCAGGGAAATGCTCGTGGATGCCCCTTTCCCTCCGAATCCCCCCTGGAAAGCGAGAAATCCTCGTCTGGCACCGCGCCAAGAGGTCTGAAGGGAGGGGAAGTGCCTGCGAACAGCAGCCGCTTGCGTAAGCAGGGATTTGCTGGTACCAAACCTCCGCGGCCCCACCTCTGGCACGGATGGCATGTTTGTACTGGATGCAGGACAAGGAGCAGCAGGAAGGATGAGGGAATTGAAAGCCTGGACCTGCAGGGGGAGGTTGGTGCAGTGTCCGGTCGCTTTTTAAGCGCTGCCACGCTCCTGATGGGGGAGAGCCCTTGCCTCGAGTTTTTCATGGATTCTTTCTGCCGAACGGGAGGAATTTGTTTCCATCTCAGGCAGGACTGAGCGTTACAGGTGGGATGGTGTTTGGGTGGAGGAGAAGCTGTCTGCTCCACCCACAGAAGGTCCAAAACACACCCCTGCCCACCGGTGGGTTCAGCTGCTGCTTTTGTTAACCAAGGTAGAAGCCTGTGGTGCCGGACTGGGGCTCTCCCTCATTAACACAGCTCCTCCCAGCAGTGAGAGATGGCGAAAACCAGCGTTTAAAAGATGTTAATGGGATGCCTGGCTCTCTCGGTGCCCCAGAGCTGCAGGGTACAGACAGAAGGACGCGGCTGTGAGTCCCCGTTGTTGTTTTGGGGTTTCACGCTGTGCTCACCCGGCTGTTCCCCGTGCAGGTAGCTCTGGCAGCAATGGGATTTCTGCTCCCTCGGGGTGGGTTGCCAATTCCCTTCCCAGTGCCCGTGCACATGACCCTGTTGTTTACTGCTGCAAGCCACGTCCTTTGGCCATTGATCCCTGCCCTGCCAGCGCCAGGAGCTCTCCCAGCCGCTTGCTGCAACATTTGGGAAGTGAGGGACGCTTCTCAAAGCGGTGAGGAGCAGAGGGAAGAACAAGCCCGCGTTGCCAAGATCTCTCCCCGTGTCCTGCTGGCCAAACCAGTGGCTTGTCCTCCTTCCAGCAGAGGGGAGAGCTCAGAGCCGTGGTTTGCCTTGCTTTGTGCAGCTGGCAGCACAGAGCAAAGCCCTGCTGGAATGCCACTGGGATCCAGGGGCGGGGACCTGTGGGGTCACTGTTCAGCTCCTCTGGGTGATGTGGTGATGCCTGGACTTCACTTTCGTTTTCTGCTGGGCTCTGAGCGCCAGGGTGCTGCGGGGGAGAGTCTGTGGCACAGGGTGAGCTGTGCTGGCTCACTCAGAGCTGGCTGGGATCCAGCTGGGCTGCAGGTCTCTCCAGTCTGGTCACAGGATCAGGGAATGGTTGGGGTAGAAAGGGACCTTCAAGATCATCTCATTCCACCCCTGCCATGGGCAGGGACACCTTCCTCTATCCCAGGTTTTTCCCAGACCCATCCAACCTGGCCTTGGACACTGCCAGGGATGGGGCAGCCACAGCTTCTCTGGGAAATCCAATCCAGGGCCTCAAACCGTCACGGAATTTTTTCCAAATATCCCATCTAAACCTCGTCCCTGCCAGTTCTAAGCCATCCCCCCTTGTCCTGTCACCCCATGCCTTTGTAAATAATCACCTCCAGGTATCTTCAACATTCCCCCTTCCTGAAGGCTCCATCTGATCTCTCCTGTTGTTCCTGGAGATGGGCTGTGCCTCTGCCGTCTCAGCCAGCGCCTCTCCCTGAATCCTGGCATTTGGCACAAGACAACCAAGCTTTCCCAGCAGGTGCCTGTGCAGGTTTTGGGTTCACAGCATTCCCCTAACGCTGTTCCCTCTCTGTCCCCTGCCAGGTCCCCAGCCACCCATTTCCAACACAGAAGGGGACCTCCTCTTCCTGCTGGACAGCTCCGCCAGCGTCTCCCACTATGAGTTCTCCAAGGTCAAGGAATTCATGTGGGACCTTTTGCACCCTTTCACCTTCGGCCCCAGGGACGTCCAGACCAGCATCATCCACATCAGCACCACGCCCACCATGGAGTTCCCCTTTGACCAGTACCTGTCCAGTGGCACCCTGAGAAATGCCATCCGGGGCACGCGGCAGCTCATGGGTGACACCAACACCGGCAAAGCGCTGAGCTACGCCAAGGAAAAGCTCTTCAGTGGCGAGGCCGGGGCGCGGCCAGACGTGCCCAAGGTGCTGGTGTGGGTGACAGATGGCTTCTCCACCGATGACATCTCGGAGCCCATGCAGCTGCTGAAGGACATGGGGGTGACGGTGTTCATCGTGAGCACCGGCCGCAGCAATTTCCTGGAGCTCTCGGCCGCTGCCAGCCAGCCCTCGGACAAACACCTGCACTTTGTGGACGTGGATGACCTGCCCATCATCACCAAGGAGCTCAGGGATGGCATCCTAGGTAGGGGGGCACTGGGAGGTGGCAGCGGGGATGAGGATGGGTTTGTGTTTGGCTCTGTGGGGTGGGCAGTGGGAGAATTCCACAAATCTCTTGGGCATCCTGACCCAAAAGTGCTGCCCTGGCAAACTGCAGGGGTTTGTCCACAATGCCACAGGTCCAATTATAAACCAAGGTTCTGGAAGGTGTGGGACAAATATATTCCCCTTGGAATACTTGATTGAGTGGGACAAATTCCCTTCTGCAGAGCTGTGGGTGAGACGAACTCGTGTTTGCGAGGAGTTCAGCTGGCAATGAGGAACTCGGGCAGCAAAATACCTGAATTCCTAAAAACTCCACAAGTCTTTGGAATGAGTCATGCAGGTCAGGCATCTGCACAACCCAGGCAGAGCAGAAAAATACCCCCACCTGCACAGGCTGTTAACCAAAGGCTTCCCAAAAAGCAGTGATTTCACCTCCAGTGCTGACTGTGGACACAAAGTGCCTGAGCTCCTTGAGCTGATTTTCACATTCAGGGTGATTTTTTTGTTTTTCCTTCTCAAACATTGTCTGGCTCCGTGCCAGCCGATGGAGGTGGAGGAACACAAACGTGTTGAACGCATCCAAAACGGGACGTGCGTGCCTGGCGAGGATTTGGTCCTGTCAGCTCCCTCCAGCTCTCGTCTAGGATAGATCTGACCCCCCTAAATACTCCATCAGGGGCTGCGATCTCCAACTGCTGCAGTTGCTCTCTTACAAAACACAATTAAGGACGGTGCCTGCTGTCAGCATTGAGACTATAGGAAAGGAATGTTTTTGTTCCATAAATCCCCTGTTATAACATGTTCCACATCCGCCAGATCCGTGGCCTGGCTTGGCCAGCACAGCCCTTGGAAGAACAGCCCGGCCCTGCCTCCGTGCTCCTCGCAGGGTCGTGGAGGTTGCTGTGAGGGGGAACAGGGAGAAGATTGGAGTTTTCAGCACTCCAGGTTTTTAGAGCATCCAGGAGAGGCTCTGAGGAGATCCCAAGCCATGATCTGGGCCTCAGGACGGGCTTTGGAAGCCAAGGGCACTGCCAGGGGCGCTGCCCCTGGGGTTTGCCTCAGCCTCCCAGGTGCCTCTGGATTTGTTTGGAATGCTGAGGGAGTTACCATGACTTTGCAGACTTCCCACAGATTTTTCTGGAGGTTCTCCCTCCGTTGGAAATCCTGGCTTCATTCCTTATTTGACTTCTGCTGTGTGAGGTGGGCTGGAGCTGCCTTCGGTGTCCCAGTAACCCTTTCCACAGAATCCTCTGGTGTGTAGCAATTTCTTCCCGTTTCCAATCACAATCATTTAAAAAAACCACACCCAGGGACTGTGTTCTCCTCCAAAAAAACACCCACTTCTCTCCCACATGAGAATTGGGCAGCACCACCAGCCCTCCTCTAAGCCCAGCCACCCCACAGACCCCCAGGGATTTTGTTCCAGTGGTTGTTTAGTGTCCGATTATCCTGAATCCAAAATAACATCCCAAAAAATGAGAATTCTCCTGTGGATAAGGCTGTCTTGAGGATCACAAGATCTGCAAAGGTCACAAGCGCTCTGCTGTGCCTGAGGGCAGCGTTCTGTGCATCCAGCAGGCCTAAAACCTGCTGGGCTGGGATTTTAATGGAAGGTGAGATTCCCACGTGAATCCAGGGGCTGGTGCTCTAAGCAAAGGGCCAGACATTGGTCACATCACCTGACTGCACCTTAAAAAAGCCACTTAAATCCACTGTTCCCTACCTGGAGGAGGCAGCCCTCAATCACCACCCCTCCTAGGATAGCAGGGACAGGCAGGATCCTTGGCAGGCAGGAATTAGGCCTTTCCAACTCTGGAATGGCCCAGACTGGTTTAATTATCACTGCTCTCTTATCTTCATCTCCTGCTACTGTTAAAAAACAGTGGAGGCTTTTGTAGAGGCACAAACAAGCTTTGTCAAGAGCTGCTCTCCTCCTTCCATCTCCTTCCCGGGGATGGGGTGTTTGTGCCTGCTCCACAGATATTCCAACAGGCATTCCTGCCAAGCTGCTGGGCTGAGAAGCCTCAATCTCCACAGGGAGAGACTCCTGAGACGTGGTGGACCTGAAACAGCTGCAGTGCTGCTGCTGGAGGGTGCAGGACAGGGGCTGTGGACGGATGGGTGTGTCCACTGCCTGTTTTTCCTTGGCACAGGGAAGAATTCTGCAGAATGCAGCTCCCAGCCAGCCTGGCTATGGCACAGCTGGCTCCTGGCAGGGATCTCTGCCCTTCCCAGCAGGAAGGGAAGGTTCTCAGGCTGTGGAGGAGCTCAGGCTCCTTCTGTTGCATCTTAAACGTGCCCAACATGTGGCTTTTGGTGCTTTCCTCCTGGGGAAGGACCCCCCAGCGTTGTGAAACCAAGGCATTCCTGTGAGGTGACATCAGGTCCTGTGCCTGCAGCCACTCGCTCTGCACTCAGCCCAGCTGAGCTGAGGCTGCTGACTTGTTCCAGCCTTTGGCACCACCTCCTGAGCCAAGTTCTGCAGGAGCCTGCGTGCCCAGCAGGCCCCAAGCATCACCACGTCCCACACATGCTCAGGGCAATGCAGTTCTGATCCGAAACGAGGTCCTGGGGAACTCCTAGCAGTGAAGGCTTTGAGCCTGGAGTGCTCTGATGTCCTCACCTGGCACGGAGTCCAAGCAGGTGAGCAGAGGGAGTGGTCTCAGACCTTGAACATCCACCCTGGAGATGGAGAAGTGTTGTCCCCCCTCCCAGGATCAGCACTTCCCTCACTCACATCAAAGCAAGGAAACAGAACCAAGAAGCAGAAGTGATCTGTCCCAAATCCCAGCTGCAGCTTCTATGAGGGGGGACCACAGACCCAGATCAGGACAGGTTCTCCTCCTGCCTGGCTGCATTTCCTACCCTCACCACGAAACCAGCAGCATTCCTGCAAGTCTGATCCTGACCTCTGCAGAGCTCACGGGATGCCAACAAACCTGTGGCTGCAAAGTGGTGCCTGGAGTCACCAAGGTGGAGGGGAAGTGTCACAAGCTGTCCCTGAGTGTCACCAGGCAGGCACTGGCTGCCTCTAGCACAGGATATTAACTTGCTGCTGCCCTCTGGGAACAAGGAGAGGCTGGAAGCACACTGTGGACATCTGCTTTCTGGGGTTTATTGCCCTCTTTGTATGCTGAAGGCATCTGGGGTCTGGCAGCAAGGGGCAGAGCTGTTTGCTGTGGGCTTCCTGCCCCCTGTCCTTTGCTCTGCCCCATTTATTCACAGTGTTCCTGCCTCCAAGCTCACTTATTTCCATTCCCTGAGCTTTTGGCAGGATTTTTGGCAGGACTGAGGCCTTTCCTGTGCTCCCTGTTCCTTCGTGGCTTGGCCTCTGGTGTTGGTGGGGCTCACAGAAGGGTGCAGTGCCCCAGGACGCCTGATCCTGCCTCCCACCCTCCGAGTGGGTGGAGTGCTGCTGGCTGGGATGGGATGGGATGGGATGGGATGGGAGCAGGCAGGGCACGGAGCAGGGAAATGTTCCTGCCTGCCTGGGAGAGCCAGGGAACAGCTCAGAGGAAAAACTGAGGCTCTTTTATTTGGTACAGGGAAGCTGGCAGGGCCTTGGAGCAGCTCGGAGGAGGAGAGCTGATCCTGTCCTGGTTAAAGGACAAGTCTGGGAGTGCAAAGCTGCCCCATCTTGCAGGTTTGGGGGGAATTCTGTGCCTCCCTTTACCTCTGTGCAATGGGGAGCCAGTGAGAACTACCTGGAGCGCTCTGTGAGTGTTTGAGCATGAGCTGGAAGGTGTTTTCATAAGGGTTTAGGAGCCCTTCAAGGCTCAGAGTGCTCCTAAAAGTCCTTTAAAAACAGAAGAGCATCTCCATGTCTTCCTATGTCATTTCCTTGGAGCTAGAAACAAAGTCCTGTGTGTTTCTGCCCCTCTGGAAGACCAGAGAACAGTGGAATTCTGCCCAAAATGGGCTCGGAGGGCCACGCATGTCGGGAGGGTCAAGTAGCAGAGGGAGCTGGGGGAGCTGCCCAGCATCACAAGAGGTATTTGTGCCTGGCATTTGGGGTCTGGAACTCAAAGGTAGCACGAGCTTTGAAGAGAAGCCTCTGTGCAGGGGCAGGGAGAGGTGAGGTGGCACAAGAGGGCTCTGAGTGTTGAATGTCACCGAACAACGGAGCTCTGTGAAACCCTGCGGGGAGTGACCTCAGCTGGGATGGGTCCAGCTGGCTCAGCAGTGCTGGGCAGTCCCCAGTTGCTGCCCCTTTTTCCTGGCCACTGGGCACTGGCAGAGAGCAGGGAGGAATGGAGTTCTTCAGCAGCTCTGGGCTGCTTCCTGTGTGGGAATTCAGAGGTTTGGTTTTGCTGGTGGGTGATTTCCACAGGGATTTGGTGACTTCAGGCATCAGTGCTGCTGCCAGCTGCATCTCCCATCCAGAAGGGCTGGCACTGCAGGTGTTTCCATGTTCTGGGTGTTGATTTCTGGCTGCAGTCCCTCTTCCAGATGTCATCCAAGCCAACCGGCTCCATGCCACAGACATCACCTCGAGCAGCTTCCGCCTGCTGTGGCCCAAACTCCTCTCCCAGGAAACCGGCTACTACACCCTGGAATATGCCCCAGCAGCTGACCTGGCAAGGAAGAGGGCACAGCAGGTGTCTGGGGCTCACACCAGCCTCGTGCTCAGCGACCTGGCACCAGAAACCACTTACGAGGTGGCTCTGATTCCTGAATCCAACGTGCACTTCTTCCCCCCCCAGACCACAAGGGTCACGACACTGGCAGGTAAAATGGGCATGGCTCGGACACATTCCCTCCTTGGGGACAAGGAGATGATCCCTGTCTCCTGCCTGAGGCAGGAGGATGCTGGAATGACCTAAGGGTTTGAGAGAGAAGGAGAGGGGGGAGCCCTCGGAGCAGGAAGCAGCTTCTCTGTGCAGAAAATAACTCAGATTTATGCTGGGCAGCAGCCTGGAAAAAGGTGGCAAACTGAAAACCTGGGCAGGGGTGGCAAAGTCAAGGTGGACTTGTACACAATATTAATTTTCTGCACGCAAGAACAGTTCTGGCTGAGTTGTTCTGCCCAGGCAGAGAAACCCTTTTCTTTGGGCTGAGCTGTGTGATGAGCATCAACATCCACTCGCTGGGCTGATTTTAATTCCACATCCTTCAAGCCCAATATGCTGCAGGTCAGTAATGCTCATTACATCCTCATTCACATCTCTTTCAATTGCTTCCAGAGGAAATCAGCCCAGTTCAGGTCCTCATCTCAGAGTCTGGACCACGCAGCTTCCACGTGAGCTGGGCTCCTGTGCTGGACAGCGTGGTCAGCTACCAGGTCCTGTATGGGCCGCTCCCAGGGAACTCAGTGAAGGTGCTGGAGGTGGATGGGAGGCACAACAGCACCGTGGTGGAGCAGCTGGCACCCAACACCACCTACCTGGTGACAGTGACTGCGATCTATAGATCTGGGAAGGAGAAATCCCTGTCAGCCAAAGCCTGCACCCAGGAAGGTGAGCGAGGGGAAGTGGCAGCACAAGGAGTCCCTGGAGCGTCCCTAGAGGGTCACCTGCCTCTAGGTGAGGCCAGAGGCCTCAGTGAATCCAGGCACTGGGGTGGGATAATGGGGGAAAGCTGCCTGAGCAGCTCTGGATGTGCCATTGGGGTGCAGCTGATGTGTGAGGGCCCAAAGAGAATCACACACACGGTGACAGCTGTAATGGGGTACAGCCGAGCTGCTGCTGCAGTCACAACCAGGCCTGCAGATCCAGGAATCTCCCTAAAGAAGGAAGAAGATGGGAGCTGGAGAGCCCCATGAAGCATCACAAACCCTTCTCCCTAAAGAAAGGTGGGATTTTTGGGGTGTCCTGTGCAGGGTCAGGATTTGGATCCTTGTGGATGCCTTCCAGCTTGGGATATTCCATGGTCCCATGATTCTAAGTGTGCATTTGGGAGTAAATATGAATATTTAAAGAAAAAAAAAAGGCCCCAGAGGGGACGAAAGAAAAGTGCCTTTCCCTCCTGTCTCCTCTGTGCCTGCTCCTTGGTGTGATTGAGCATCAGAGGGGTAGAAGTTTAATGAGCAGAAACTCGTGCTTTAAGAAGCTCCTGTGAAGATATTGCAGGAGGCAAAGTCTGGCTCTTATCAGGACTCAAGAGTGAGGAGCTCAGGGGACGACAGAGCCAAGGGTGTGGGATGTGACTGCCAGCGTGTAACTGTGTGAAAAAAAGCACTTTACGCTGGCACCGGGGCAAAGTTAAGCACTAATTAAGGCCGAGCTCCTTCAGTGGGGACACGTAGAGTGATTTTATCCCTACACCAAAGCCCAGGCTGGCTGGCAGCATCCCCCTGGGGAGCGGGGATCACAACGTCCTGCAGCAACACGGCTCCTCTCTCTCCCCAGAGGGCTCCCAGGTGAGGCACCTCCGCTTTGAGGACGCGGGTCCCAACAGCCTGAAAGCCTCGTGGGACTCCGCCGACGGGGCGGTGCTGGGTTACCGCGTGCGGTGCCGGCGGCACAGCGGCCCCTCCTCGGTGCTCAGCGTGTCCCCGCAGGTGCACAGCGTGCTGCTCACCGACCTGCCCTCGGGCACCGCCGGCAAGGTGTGTGTGCAGCCCGTGTACAGGAACCGGCCCGGCAAGAGGCTCTGCCGCACCGTGCACAGGCAGCCAGGTGAGCTTGGGGGCGAGGCAAATCCTTCTGCGAGGCTCCTGAGAAGTATTCCGGTGTATTCCGTGCTCATCACCTGCCCTGCTTCACCTACAGGGACTGACCGAAGTTGGGCTCTTTCCCCCCATTTTTAGGAGTAAGACTCCTCCTAGTGGAGTTTATTGCAGGCGGGAATAAAAAGTGTGCAGAGGAGACAGTCCTGGAGTTGCTTTGGGAGAACAAGGGTGGGAACACGGCTAAAAGCTGGCATGGGCACTGGAAGTGCTGTTTAAAAGTCGTTTGAAGCCTCGGTTG
Source organism: Oreocharis arfaki (assembly GCA_013398015.1). NCBI lineage: Eukaryota > Metazoa > Chordata > Aves > Passeriformes > Paramythiidae > Oreocharis > Oreocharis arfaki. Next base: position 25,020 of record VZRR01003126.1, read on the forward strand.
CCCTTCACTCTCCAGGGGACAGGTCGCTATTAAAGCCACTATTAAAGATGTGTCGCTAAGACACGGCACATCTGCTTCCTTCCTTCTGCTGCCCACAAGCTGCTTTCTGTCAGGGACGTTAAAAGATCCCTGATAGGATGGAGTAAAACTAAACAGAAGCTAAACAGAAGCTAAACAGAAGCCCCCTTTTTCCCAGCTAGGGGCTGAAGTGAGAGTAAAAACGCCCTCAGGGGCGAGATCTGTGACTCAGACGTGGATAAAGCTGACATTAAATTCCTTGTGTTCTCCCAGCTACGGAGGCCCGAGGATACAGGCACACACCGAGAGCGTGATGCAGTGGAGCGAGCTGACTCCCAGCACAGCAAGGGATCCGGCTTGGACAAGGACTTGGACAAAAAGGAGGAGTCAGGGGAGGAAAACAACCTCATCTCCCAGCCTGTGCTGTCCCTTGAGGCGTCCTGCTTGTCCAGCCCACGGCCTGTCCCCAGCCAGGCTGTCTCCCAAAGCTTAAAGGCTTGGCTTGGCTGGATGGAGCAACCACTCTGACTAAAAGATGCCAAAATCTGTACCCATTTTATATAAACACGCCTGACAAGTAACAAACAGAAGGCCAAGTGGTGGATCCTCACTGTGGCTTGCTTGCTGCCTGTTCTCTATTTATTAAAGGTCGAGACAGTTTTAGTTTTGCAGCTCATGGGCACGTGCAGGGCCTGACTGTTCACTGCCCTGGCCCTTCACCCAGGGCGCTCAGAGAAAGATTCCACGTGGCCAAATCCATCCCTGCTGCCAACAGCCAGGGAACCCGGAGTCTGAGGGAGCAGGGAACTCAAAATCCTGGGAATGTGCTTCCCCAGCAGGGCCCTGCAGGGCTCTCAGCCCTCAGGGAGCAGCCAAGAGTCCAGAAAAGCCAGACAAGGCCATCTAAAGCACTTATTTTTGTTTCTCATTCAAACACCAGTGTGGTCCTGCCTGGATCGTCACCACTGAGTTGCTCTGGCATTCCTGCAACCTCTTTTCAGCAGATGGGAGTCCTGCTGTCTTCATGGAGATTAATTAGCCCGTTCTGTGACTAATTAAGGGCAATAAGTCTCCAGCACTATCATTCCTCTGCACTCTGAACACTCACAGCACATCTCTGGTGTCTCATCTTGGGCTTCCACCCAGTGCTAAGCTTGAGCTACACTTAAAAATCAATGTTTTTAAGGGAGAAGAGTAAATCTGATTCTTTCCCTTTGGGCCCCAGGCTTGAACTCGCTGTCGCTAAGCCACTGTGAAAAGGGGAGCTGGGAAAAAAAAAATAGTTATAAATACCTAGTGACCAAGCAAATGGTTTCAAAGTTCAGGTCGTAGGGCTGTAAAGAAATGTAGATACTTCTCTGCTAAACCCCAGCATCAGTGGGAACACCCTGCCTCAGTAACACTTGCTCTGTTTTAAACTTACTGCTTATTTGTCCTACATGTGGAAGTTGTTTTTGGAGCTGTGCTGTTTGTTGGAGAACCCCGTGCAGCATCACAAACCCTTCTAAAAACAGCTCCTTCCAGAGCTGAGAGGGACTTTTATCCCTGACTTTGTCTCCTGAGAGCTGAATCCTCCATCTCCACGTTTATGGAGCATTTTCCTCGGGCTGTCTTGCTCGGGAGAGAGGGATAGAAGGGAGGTGAGTCATTCATTAACTCTATAAAGGGATTTTCACGTGATTTGTGTCCTCCTTTGGAATGTGCATTTGTGACTGATTAATCTCAGTGGAGACTGTGCTGAAGGGATGATAAAGCCCCTGGAAGCGCCCATGCAATGAGATGATTTTGTTTGTTCTTGCTGTAGGACAGAAATTAAGTTTGCACAACTCCCTGCATAGTTTATCAATCCATTAACGCGTCATCCCACACCCCCCCCCGGTTGTAACACACCCTTTTGAAGACAATTAAATATAAATACAAGAGCTACTGACTGCTTCCTTTGTGCTCGATGGCAAATCTGTGAATTGTGGGGTTTGTTCCAGGGGTTGAAACGCTGGCATTCATGGAATCATAAAAGCTGGGGAAAGCTTCTGAGATCACCCTGTTAAATCATCACAATTTTAAATGACTGGGAAGTGTGTGTTCTACCCGTGACTGCATAGTCTGGTTTACACAAAACTTCACCCCCACCCCTCAAAAAATACGGTGGAAACGTAAAAATAGGAATATATTGGTCTTGATATAGCCTCAGTTCCAGTAAGAATTGCTCTACAGGGAGGCAAAAAGTCCCTGAAATCTTGGCAGAACTGGTAAATATTTGCGAACAAACACGCTCAGGCACAGGGTGGGATTGTTGGGGGGTAAGGATTTGGACTCTGATCCTTGTGGGTCCCTTGCAGCTCAGGAAATCCCTTGATTCCAAGATTTTATGTGGGCATTTGGGAAGAAACGTGAACATTTAAAGAAAAAAAAAGAAACATGAACATTTAAAGAAAAAAAAGGAACCCGGAGGGCATTCCCAGCCTGCTGCTGAGGGCTGGCCGCGGTCCAGGTGCGTTCTACGTTTTACACCATTTCAGGCTGCAGAATCCCACGTGTTTCTGACTTCCACAGCACTTCCCTTCCCTAAAGCCTTTCCCATCATCTTTCCCGCTCCAAGCACTTGGATAAGGAGACGATTTCCGTGGGAAATCCCGCACTTTATCCCATAAAACCACAGACATGGGTTTCCCTGCGCTCCCCTCCTGTGGAGGCTTCTGTGTCATCTTTCCCATTCCAAGCAGTCGGATTAGGAACCGATTTCCAGGGAAAACCCACTCTTTATCCCAAACCAGCACACAGATGGGTTTCCCTTCACTCCCTTCCTCTAAAAGCTTTTATCTTGTCCTTCCCACGCCGAGAAATCGGAAAAGGAGCTGATCTCCATGGCAAATCCCTCTCTTTATCCCGGATTACCACAGCCGACGGGTTTCGCAGCGCTCCCTTTTTCCTCTCCGCTTTCCCATCACCTCTGCCCTTCCAAGGAGCCGATTCCCGGGGGAAATCCGGGATAACGGCAGGGCCGCGCCCCGCCTCGCGGCCCTTAGCAACGCCCCACACTCCCGTTGCTATGCGGAAGCGCCGCCCGCCCCGTTTGTCCCTCCCGGCGCTCCGTCCCCCACCCGGCGGTCCCGCCCCTCCCGCTGCTTCCAACCAATCAAACC
>VZRR01003127.1:0-16996 GCA_013398015.1 Oreocharis arfaki
TATTCTATCTTCCCCAACATCGCACCACAGGTGGTGGGGACAGGTAAGGGACAGCCTCTGCACAGCTCCTTCTCTGGCTTGGCCGTCTCTTTGCACATGTCTTATCTTCCTGAGAAGTTCCTCTGGGAGTTGAGGACAGCTGGGGCCAGCATCTGTGTGTCCTGCTGAGCACAGGACAAGGCTGGGGACATGCTGGGGACCCATGTGCTTGAAGCAGTTGGGACAGATGCAGCGCTGGAATGGTGCAGCCCTGGAGCTGACTGCTGCACACCACGATCAAAGCAGATTTCACTCTGTGGGGGGAAAAAGTACCTGGGATACATGGTATACATGAAAGGACGGCTCTTTTCCAAGCCTTAATTAGGGAGGGAGATATCTGATTGAGAAATTAGGGGAACTGTGCTGTGCCCCGAGGTGCTGTCAGCAGAGTGTCCGGGCTCTGCTCCTCCCCAGCGTTGCTTCAGGAGGACCACAGCCCTAATCTAGTCCTCGGATCTGCTCTCGAAGACCAAATAACAGGATGTTGGGCTGAGGCAGGGATCTCCTGCTCACTTGGTATTTGCAACTCAGAGCACTCCCCTTGACTCCTCACTGGCTGCACCTTGGCTCTGAGCCACGGTGTTTGTTCTCTGTAGACTTTTCCTCTGGCTGTGAGCGGAGCCAGGCTGGTCCCATGGTGTTTCTCAGTTTTCCCTGCAGATATTGCCCTTGGCTGCTAACTTGCCTTCAGGGGTGCAGTTTTGTTCCAGCGTTCTTGCAAAGTAAACCTGACCGTCCTCTCAGCAGCCATCGCACAGCTCGCGCTGCCAAACGGGAGCAGTGGCAGCACCCCGACGTGAGCGTGTGCCCGAGCGCCAGCCACGGGGCAAATCGGGCACAGGCCCCGCTGTGTGGAGGCAGGTGGGGACCCCTGGCAGAGCTACTTTGCATTCGTGCCTGTTTATGCAGCCCGTGGTCTGTGCCTCCTCCCTGCACGTCCCCTCTGCAGCGGGGCTCACTGAGAGCCAGCCCGGGCTGCAGAGCGGAGCCAGTGCCCCACGAGAGCCCTGGGGCTGTGTAGCCCCTCCAGCCCATCCCGGGCGGGCAGCCTGGCTCAGGTGCAGGGGGAGGATCACTGAGCCCACGTGGAACACAGCTGCGGCCCTGGCACGCTGCTCCCGCTCACGGTGCTGCCAGAAGTGGTTGCAGATGGCGATCTGGCTGTGGCGTGTGTGCTGTGAACAGTTCGTGGGCCCGAGAAAACCTTCCTGGGTCACAAAAACAAATGCGTAAGCCTTTCATCCTCTACAAAGCCTGCGGCCGTGGGGCCATGTCCCATCGAGCGAGCCCGGCTCTGTCCCGGCCGTGATTCACCCCAGGTTGCTTTGGCTGCGGTTTGCAGAACGGATGTTGTCCCCGAGATCTGGCATTTTTCAGCGGTGATGGAGCGTGTGCCCCAGCCCTGCCGGCACGGAGGGGCCGCGCTCCCCGCGCAGGCTGGCAGCGGCTTCCCCCGTAGCTGGAGCCATCCTGGCAAAGCCAGCGCAGGATTCCTGGCCGGGGTGGGGAGAGGCACGGAGCTGCTGCAGGGGGAGGCTCCGTAAGGATGTGAGGGGGTTGGTGTCGCGGGCCAGGACACGCTCCATCCCCTTCCCACCCTTTTGGCTGGAACATGCTGCTCCCACCCCACCTCCGGGACCCCGCGGCACTGACACTGCGGTGAACCGTGGGAGGAGGAGGCCCGGCCAAGCCCGGCACGCTGCCAAACCCGCCTCGGAGGAGGGCTCGGCACGGCTGCCATCGAGCCCCACACCGGGGAGCGCCCCGGCAGAGCGAACTCCTCCTGACTCCCCACATCGGCTGGGGAGATGGGGCAGGACATCACCTGCAGTGCCGGAGCCCGTGGCACGGAGCGTCCTCCCAGCCCCGTGGCTGCGGCACCCACAAAAGCCCCACTTCCCCCCGGTTGCACCGGGCACGGCACGAGGCTGGTTTTGGGGCTTTTGCCGGGTCTGCAGCAGAGCCAAGTGTGGATCTACCGGCGTGGGAATAGCCCAGAGGATGCTCCAGCTGAGCTGCAACACCTCCCCCTTTCCGAAAATTCCCATCTTGCAAAAATCTGAACGGGTGGTCTGACCTTCATTTGTCTGAGATAAATAAGATCCTGCCTGCTGCCTCCCGTCTGGAGACATGAAAAGATCCGAGATGAAAGGGAGCCTGATGGAAGTGCTGGGAGCTGAACGTGTCTTTGCAAGTCGGGCCCTGTGCCGGGAGGGATTTGGGGCCGCAGGGCTGAGCACAGCCCGGCAGAGCTGCTGGCTGAGCCCCGGGCTCCCAGGCAGTCCCTGCCCTGCCCCGAGTGTGTGGCTGTTGGGAGACTGAGCAACTTCACAAAATTAGCTTTATTTTTCAAAGATGTTAATTTTAGCTGCAATTTCCTATGGAAAAATGTGTTTTCTGTTCTGCATGCCCGTCCCTCCACCCCAGCATTGGAAGGAACCTGCTCCCAAATTCCGGTAGAACCTGAAGCAGGCCTGGCAGGGATCTGGTGAGCTCACGAACCACGTGGAGCAGCTGACGGACTCAGGAGACCTCCCTCCATCAGCCGTGACGCTGGGCACACAGGCAGTGGCTGCCGGTCTCTCCAGCACTGAGGGTGCTGCCTGTCCCCCCATTCCCGCAGCTCCAGAGCTGGGCATTGTGCTGGTGGCACCCTCGTCCCTGAGTGCTTTGTGAGCCGGTGGGGCTGGTGGCCTCCAGGGTGCTCCAACACGCTCAACTTGGTGTGCTCCAGGAGGTCTGTGCTTTAGGCACTTTCCTCCTCCTGGCACGAAGGCTCTGTGCAGGGTCTGTGGGGACAGACCTGGCTCGGTGGGGCTGAGGATGCCTCTGGTGAGGCTTTTGGGAGGCAGCTGTGACAAGGACATCCCGATTTCCAGAGCATCCGTAGGGCTAATGTAAGGCAGAGGGGTCTCTGGCCACCCTGGACCGTGTTTCTCTTTCTCCAGAGTTCTGCTGCTCTTGGAGGGGCTGCAGATGGTGGAGTTACAGGGATCTTCCTGCTCCGGGACAGATCGGAGTGGCTCGGTGTGGATGGTGCTGCCCCAGAGTGGGAGCTGCCCTGTGCCCCGAGGTCTCCCTGTCCCACGGGATCCCACTGCCCTGGGACTGGCAGGAAGGGGCCCTTATCTCGTCCCTGCAGGCTGGGCATGAAGGTGGTGGAGGAAGGGGCCGGGCGGGAGCCGGGAGTGAGCCCAGAGAGGCCCTTTCCATCCGCTCGGGGCGGCGGGCGCGGAGGGGCCGCCTGCCAAAGCAAACTGCCCTGACAATGGCTGTTGTTACTAACACAGATGCTGCTTGCACGGCTTCATCCCGTGCTGGGGCTCCGGGGGCACAGCAGCCCCCCAGGCACGAAGCTACGCCCCCAGGCATGGGGGAGACCACCAAAACAGGGCAGTGCTTGGCTCTTGCAGCACGCTCTTGACACCCAGCTTCTAAGGGTTTGGGCTCAGGGAAATGGCTGCATCAAAGCACCTCTTCTCCTGAGCTGGGCTGTGTCTGAGGCAGTGTCCCCCTTGAGGAGCAGGGAGCCACCAGATGCAGTGATGTGGTGGCTGGATGGTGATGCCTCTCTCTCTTTCTGTCTCTCCCTCCCTGCAGTGAACCCCTGTTGCTATTTCCCCTGCCAGAACCAAGGGGTGTGTGTGAGGGTCGGCCTGAGAGGGTACGAGTGCGACTGCACACGGACGGGATACTACGGGGTCAACTGCACCTCCCGTAAGTCCCTCTCCCCAGGATCTGGCACCCGTGGGTGCCAGGGCAGCACTGTGCCCACAGCACTCACTGACAGCAGGTGTGGGTGGGCTGGCTTCTCAGTGGGGAAAGTGATTTATTTGGTCTGTTTCCCCCCAGCTGAGTTCTGGACGTGTCTCCACAACCTGCTGAAGCCCAGTCCTGCCTTCTACCACTTCATCCTGACCCACTTCAAGTGGTTTTGGGACATTATCAACAGCACCTTCATCAGGGACACACTCATGAGGCTCGTGCTGACAGGTGAGGGGTTGGAGAGGTTTAGCAGGGGTTTAGCAGGACTCGGCAGGGACCTGGCATGAGCAGAAATGTGGGTGGGGATAGCAGGGCTGCAGCGATGCTGAGCAGCTCCTGTGGGCAAGGTGGGCATTGGGCTTGAGTCACCTCACCAGGAGACCCAGAAGGTTGCCACCCTATCCTTCCATCACCCTGCCACGCTGTCACTGTGCCCGGGGGGGCTGCCCAGCCAGGTTGCAGTGGGGTGTAGGGGGTCCCCAGCACTGTGCCAGGCTGCCAGGTGGCTGGAAAACGTGAGCAGCTCTTGGCGTGCTGCGCTCCCCGGGCCCAGGGGCTCTTTCACAGCTGCACAGAAAGCAGCCTGTGGGAATACAGCCTTTGTTACTCATGTCCCCATATTCATCACTTTGCATAAATATTTAGGTTCCAGCTCTTGGAGCCGTAGCGACACGCTCACACGGCTCCGGCTGTTGGCTTCGCCCTTTCTACGGGTTTGTCATCTCATTCATCATCCAAGAATCCACTTAGCACATTAGCATGAGCCCTCCTTTTCTGCAGGGAATTGCAGCCTTTAAAAGGCTCGGAGCAAAGCCCAGCGTGCCCACATGCCTCCACTGCTGGTACCTTTCTGGTTTTTGGGGTGCCAGGGGAGGGTGTCCGGCAGCACAGAGCAGGCGGGGCAGGGACAAGGGGCAGAGCCTGTGGGGTGTTGCCTCAAGCCCCACAGTGGTGATCCCCCTCTCTCCTTTCAGTTCGTGCCAATCTCATCCCCAGCCCCCCCACTTTCAACTCTGACTATGGCTACATCAGCTGGGAGGCCTATGCCAACGTCAGCTATTACACCCGCGTCCTGCCGCCCGTGCCGGACGACTGCCCCACGCCCATGGGGACCAAAGGTATGTGACTGGCCCGGGGACCTGCACCTCAAGTGTTTGCCACCCAGCCATGGCCAAGCTTTCATTGCCATGGACACATCTGCAAGGCACCACTGGCAGTGCCACGTGCTACCACTGTCCTGCCCAGGCTAGCTCCACAGCAGGAGGAGCTTGATGGCATCTGAAATGCTGCTGGGACAGCTCAGGCTGAGCTGCTGGGGCATGTCGTGGCCTGTGTGAGAGGGCTGTAAGGTGTCAGTGCAGATAAGTCTGTGCCTGATGCTGCAGCAGACACAGCAGACAGCACCAGCACCGTTCTGGGTCGGCACTGGGCACCTGCCCTCAACTTCCATCCTTCATAGGGAAGCTGCAGCTCCCCGACCCCCAGCTCCTGGCGGAGAGGTTCCTGCTGCGGCAGAAGTTTGAAGCTGATCCTCGAGGCACCAACATGATGTTTGCCTTCTTCGCCCAGCATTTCACCCACCAGTTCTTCAAGACGTCGGGGAAGATGGGACGCGGCTTCACCAAGGCGCTGGGGCACGGGGTGAGGGTGCAGGGGCAGTGGGAGCGAGGGGGTGAGCGGGGCCCGTGTGCCCCCCGGAGCAGCCTTGACTCCCTGCTCTCTCCACAGGTGGACCTGGGACACTTGTACGGGGACAACCTGCAGCGGCAGCACCAGCTGCGACTCTTCCGAGATGGGAAGCTGAAATTCCAGGTACCCCCCCGGCACAACTGAAACACATCCCAGCCCTGTGAGCCATGGTTGTTTGAAGCCCATGTTCCTCTGGCAGCTCTGGGGAAGCCCCAGGCCTGACGTGCTGTGTGGCTGCTGGCTGGGGGAGAAGCTTTGGGATGCAGCTGCTCTGACGGCAGCCAGCCTTCGGGGCCGTTTGAGGGAGGTGTTTCCGTTCCACTCACCTCTTGCAAGAGAGCAGATGTGGTGCCCTTAGGGAGGCAGCTCCTGGCTGGGCAGGCTTTTCCTGGGATGTTTGCATCCCCTTTTGCCCTTTGTGCCATCTCACGTCCCCAGGTGGTGGATGGAGAGGTGTACCCGCCCATGGTCACCGACGCTCCTGTTCACATGGTGTACCCGCCGGGCGTGCCCAAGGAGCAGCAGCTGGCGGTGGGGCAGGAGGTGTTCGGGCTGCTGCCGGGGCTCTGCGTGTACGCCACGCTCTGGCTGCGCGAGCACAACCGCGTCTGCGACCTGCTCAAGCGGGACCATCCCACCTGGAGCGACGAGCAGCTCTTCCAGACGGCGCGGCTCATCCTCATCGGTGAGGAACCGGCACCGCCGTGTCCCACCCCCCTGGGCGGCCCCCCAAGGACTCACAGGCTGGCCAGCCTCTGCTTGAGGGTAATGGCCAAACTGCCTTTGAGGCAGCTCCTCTGGCAGCCTTCTGGGGATTGTTGGTTTCGGTCCATATAGCAAAAAACTGGCTTTGGTCCATCAAAAATTTAAATTTTGAAAAATGCTGTCATAATTTTGAATTATTTCTTATTAATGTTCATTATGGATTTGCTATCATCTCAGGAAAAAGTAATTTCTGATCAAAATCCAGAAAAGAGCCATGTCACCACAGTATCTCCAAGAAATATATCCAGGTCAGCTCCCTCAGGAACCCTTTGGTTTTGGCAGACTGACTTTTGCTGTTGAAAAATTAATTCACTGAAAAGTTCCCTACCAATTCAACAAGCCCATAGCCAGGAGGAGGTGGATGGGTGCTGGGATATGCTGCTGTGGTAGATGTGGGTGGCATCTCAGGTACAGAGCTGGTGGCTCCTGCTGCTGCCAGCTGCTTCTTTTCTTCTGCCCAGGGGAGACCATTAAGATCGTTGTTGAAGACTACGTCCAGCACCTCAGCGGGTACTACCTGAGCCTCAAGTTCGACCCCGAGCTGTTGTTTGGGTCACAGTTCCAGTACCGGAATCGCATCGCGGTGGAGTTCAACCAGCTCTATCACTGGCACGGGCTGATGCCCGACTCCTTCATCATCCAGGGGCAAGAGTACAGCTACAAGCAATTCCTCTACAACACCTCCATGCTCACGGACTACGGCGTGGAGGCGCTGGTGGAGTCCTTTTCCAAGCAGATAGCAGGAAGGGTAAGGTCCTGCTCTGCCCTCCCCAGGGGGGACACTCATGCAGTGGGGCACATGTCACACCGAGTCTGCCCAGGGCAGCACCTCATGGACACACCAGGAGTCCTCCGCACCAGCACCGTGGCAAGGCTGGCCCTGGCAGCCCCAGTTGCTTGCCCTGGGTGCTCTGTAGGGAACATCCCGGCAATGCCAGGAGCCGGTGGAAGCCGGGATCTCCCCGGCTGTGGAGCAGCAGGGCCTGGAGCAGCTCCTGGCACTGTTCTTTGCTGCCATCGCATGGACGTTTTCTTCCAAGCGATTGCGGCTCCGTTCCTGACCCTCTTTGCCTGTGCGAAGTAGCCCAGCTGAGGCTGAGCCTGAGGCCCTTGGGCATTTGAGTTCTCACTGTGAGCCCAAAATCTCTCCCCTCCTCCCACGTCACTGGGTCACTGTCCATCCAGGACTTCTCCTGCACTGTGCCCTGCCCTGGGAACAGGACTGGCCTGACCAAGCTGCTCGACAGCTGGTTTTTGCACTGTCCACTGGTTCTCCTTCCTCTTGCTGCTGCAGTGATGTGCTGATGTCCACAACACGAGCCCAGGACATGGATGCTGTAGTGTGGTGGCTCCCTGGAGCCGATGCTGGTGCTGCCTTGTGCCTGATGTGTGCTCCTCGTTGTGCTCTCCCCTCCAGATCGGTGGGGGACAGACCATCAATGCCAATGTCTTGCACGTGGCCGTTGGGGTCATCAAGGAATCCCGGCAGCTGAGGCTGCAGCCCTTCAATCAGTATCGGAAAAGGTTTGGCATGAAGCCCTACAAGTCCTTCCAGGAGCTGACAGGTAGGGCTGCTGTGCTGCTCCTGGGGCTTTGCTAGGGCAGGGCAGATGCTCCGTGCCCATGGGTGGGTGCGAGGCCATGAGCTGCCCCTCTGCCACTGGGCTTGCCCAGCAGAGCAGCCTCTCCTGCCCATCCCAGCCCTGCCTGCTCCTGGCCCCACAGTGGGGAAGGCTGGGCTGATGCAGGGGATGCAGGGGTCCTTCCTCCTGTGGGCTGGAGGACTGGCCCAGAGGACAGTTCCTGGCCTGGAAGTCAGGCTCACCGCTGCCGGCGAGGGAGCCACCCTCCCTTTGCCCAGGGCAAGGCCAGGTGTGATTCCCTTGCTAAAGCACTCTGACGTTCACCCGGTGCAGGAGAGGAAGAGAAGGCTGCAGAGCTGGAAGAGCTGTATGGAGACATCGATGCTCTGGAGTTTTACCCAGGCTTGCTGCTCGAGAAACCACAACCCAATGGCATTTTTGGGGAAAGCATGGTGGAGATCGGAGCTCCGTTTTCCCTGAAGGGGCTTTTTGGAAATCCCATCTGCTCCCCAGAGTACTGGAAACCCAGTACATTTGGCGGAGCGACCGGCTTTGAGATTGTTAAGACGGCGTCCCTCGAGAAGCTCGTGTGCCTCAACGTGAGGAAGTGCCCGTACGTGGCGTTCCACGTGCCGGACGCTGCGGAGCACGGCCGCCCTCGGGCTGCTGGATCATCTACAGAGCTCTAGCACCAGGATGACCTGTCCAGGTAGGGACTGTCCTTGCCCTGGTGCAGGCTGAGCTGAGCTCCCAGCCTGGTGCTGAGCATCCTTCTATTCCTTCCTGCAGGGAACAGCAGGGACACAGGGACCTGCCACCCCTGTGCTGAACAGAAACAGGACAGGAGACGGTCCCATCTTGGGTGTCCTCCATGCCAGCCCTTGAGGAGAGGCTGCTCCCTGCTCTCTGAAAAGCTTGAGTGCCTCGGGAGTGTGGCTGCCACCGCTGTCCTCAGCAGACTCAGCTCTCTTGCTAGTGAATACCTTGCACGAAGCAGCTTTGGGGCTCCCCTCGGACACTCCGGACTCCCCAGTGCTTCGTCACCTTCCATCCCCACTGCCTTCCAGCACCAGGCCACCAGCAGCCCCTCTTCCAGAGGGGTCATATACAGAAACCCCTGAAAACCATTTTTGGAATTAGTGAAAAGTATAAGACTGGAAAAATTTCATTTTAGTTAACTGGCTAGCACTGACTTAGTTCTTACTCACCAGGAGTCCAGTATTTCTTCACACAATGTCTGTTTCCATTAAATAGACCCTCTTTCCTGCTCAGAACAGAGGAGCCCGGAGCCCAGGGAGCACTCCCTCCTCCCCTGCTGCACCTGGTGAAGCGATGAGCTGCCTGAGGGATGCAGAGGAGGAGACAGCAGCATGTAGAGGGATGGGGAGGACAGTGTAGGTGTTCATGCTGCCCCAGCAGTGGCTGAGCTTGCAGTAGGAGCCTGTTCTGATCCAATCCTCCTTCAACAGCCTGCCCAGCACACATGCACAGCTGGGAGAAGGAACCAAAGCAGTGTCTCTCCTAGAGGAGACTAGAGAGAAGCACGAGGTCCTGACCTCCTTCGTCATGCTGGCTTGGACCCTGGCATGTGCCACTGCACCCGGGGCTGCTCAGAGTGAGATGCTACCTCTGCACACAAAGGGATGGAGTCTCTTCCATCCCAGCATCATCACCTTCCTCTGCACTAACAGCTCAGCAAACACATCCTCACAGCACACAGAGCCTGCTTCTGTCCTCCTCCTGAAACGCACGCAGACCTCAGCCCTCGCCCAGCCCGGCCACGTGGTAGCTGGCAGCCGCTGTCACTGGCCTTGATCCCCATCAGATCCTGGTTAAGCCCCAGGGAAAAGGACATTTTCAATAATAAATGGTTTTTAAAACTCCTCTCATTTCTGGCTGTGCTCACTGGTGCTGTGCTGGGCCACTGCTGACTGCTCCTGAAGCAATAAATGGAGCATCCACCCTCCCTTAGATGCTTCCGTGAGGGTCTCTGAGTGTCCTGAGGGGGGCTGAGCTTCACTCCCCACCAGCCACCCCTCAGCCCTGTGCTGCTCCAGTGCCACAGTTCAGAGTGTTTGGACAATGCTGTCAGGCACAGGGTGGGATTGTTGGGGTTGTCCTGTGCAGGGCCAGGAGTTGGACTGCGACGATGTTTGTGGGTCCCTTCCAATTCAGGATATTCTGTAATTCCATGGTGACACAGCGCTCAGACCGACATTGTGTATTTCTATCACATAAAATCTATCCACACACAAATCTGGCTGCCTGGGTGTTTTAGAGACATGAAACAGCCACAGTCTGTAAGAGAGCACACAGCTGCAGCTCCCTCCTGTGCTGTCCTGGGGGAGGGGACCGCTCCCGAGCCTCTGCTCCACCCCAGCAGGACTCCCACGGAGGTGTGACAGGAATTTTAAACTAGGGAGGTTTAAAGGGCTGGTGCCTCGGCAGGGACCTGTTAGGAGAACACCATAGCAAGGAAGCATCTGCGAGCAGGGACTCCCAAGGCACGAGCCTTCTCACTCGCTCTCTTTAACCCTTCTGAAGCGAGATGGCGTTACCAGGATATCATCTGGATTTTAGCTTCCTGCAGGATGTGGGGAGGCAGAGAGGCCGACACGACCCCCGGAGGCACAGTGGGCAGGTTCAGCTGCTCTGTGCTCCCCTGGGCTGGCCCTGACCAGTCCTGGCACATGGACACCCCAGCGCTCCCACTCCCACCCGTGTCGTGCAGAAGGTGCTGAGCAGCAATCCAAGAGGAGGACGCGGTCCTTCCCCACCCACACGTGCCTCCAGCCGGCCCAGCACACTTCCAGCTGTGTGTGTGGCCGCCCTTCCCGGCGAGGAGCTGCTCCAGCCCCCAGCATCGTTCCCATCCATCTGGCGAGAGGCACAAGCTCGGCTCGTTTCAGTTAAACCACAAACATCCTGTGTTTGCTCGTGGCTATCGCCGGCCTCCAGCGCTGCTTTGGGACCAACCGATAACTGCACGAGAGCCCCTCGGGCACGCCGAGAGCGGCCTGGGCGCTCTCTGCCACCAAGGAGGAATGTTCCACTGGCAACTAGCTTGGCTGAGCCAGCACTGGCAAGCCTGGCACCTCTTCCAACCAGTCCGGGACAGCAAAGCATCTCCCTCCTGCTAGCAGGAAAAGCTTTGAAATGGTTTCCTTGAAGGACCAACACTTACCAACCCCAGGCACAGCATCCAACACGTGATTGAAATTTCTCCCAGGAGCCTGGGCACCCACAGCCCTGTGCACAGAGCTTCCCCCAGCCCAGCACTGCTGAGTTCTTGTTTTCTGTGCTGGTTTTCCAGCCATGGCAGTTTGCAGAAATCACTCCCACCCTCAGCACTTCGCCCAGCACAGGGTGCAGCCACATCCAAGGCAGTGTTTGCATCCACACATGGAGTAGTTTGGTGTGGCCACCAGCATCACCCAACCATGGCGAGGGCTCCCTGCTGTGCTCTGGGGCCAGTGCAGGGGTGAGTGCTGCCAGACCTACCCTCAGTTTGAGCCCTTGGTAAACACAGCTCGTAGGACATCCTCTGAATTTTTAAACAGGCCCCCGAGGAGCCCAGCTGTGGCTTGCCTGTGTGGGGATGGACAGGGACAGGAGGATGGGGCTGCCTGGGTTCGTGCAGCAACAGTGAAAACATCCATCTGGGGTTGTGTGGCCTCGGAGGAGATGATTCACTGAGCAGGAGGTGAAGGGCCCTGGATGGAAAAGCAATCCCCCCTTGGAGGGAGTCTCCAGACTCCCAGCCCGCCCCAGCAGGCCCCTCTGCCATGGGAGCCAGGCCAGTGACTGCACAGGAAACCTTGTTTGGATTTTCAACAAAGGCACATGTTGAACATTTTACAAAGAAGAGGCAGATGGGAGGCCAGAAAAACTCAGTATAATCTTTTCTTTGCTAAATCTTGTCCTGCACAGCCTGGCACCCATGCTGGCACCATGATTAAATGTCCATGTTGAGCTCATCCCAAGATTTCATTCCTGCCCTCGCCAAGCAGCTGTATTCCATGCCCAAACTCTGCTGTTTGTATTGGAACATCATTAACTGTGAGCAGACCCAGGTGATGCCACGACTAGGGCCTGTAACACCCGGCTGCCTCCCTGCACTGAGCTGCTCCTTCCAAAACTAAACATTTCCCAGAGGCAACACACCTACCTGACAAGGGCTTTTTCAAGTCCTATTCATAGAACTCCTTGAAGATTCAGCTTCAAGCAAGGGCAAAAGCAGCAGCAGCAGCTTTTTCCCAGCTCAGCCTCCTCTCCCTGCTCACAGCTGTGTGGCCTGTGCACGAAGGAGCAGCAGGGTTAGGGCACAGCTTCTCTCCCCTCCCTCCCTTGTGCTTGTTACGTTCTTCCAGATCAATGATTAATTGCATTCAGACCTTTTTTCTTCTCCTTTTTGCTACTGGCACTGCAAGCCACCTCTCCCATACCTGAGCACAGGAGGTTCCTCACCAGGAGTCACCTTGCTCCAGGCCATTGGACACGGAGCAGCAGGACAGGGTTTGATCCTGTCACAATTTTGCTGCCATAGGGGGCAAAAAAAAAAAGAAGCACTTTATAAAAATAAAACTTCAAAGCAACTCAAGCAGACAGATCTCCCTTGATCCCCTCTCCAAGACAGGTTTTATGATGATGCTAAAATGCACCCTGTCTGCACAATAGACTTCACTGAATGTCATCCTGGATATGAGTTACAGTTACTTTGATATTTTCCTTAAATGTGCTGATATCCACACTCAGTGATTTAATTTCATATAACTTACATGGGGTTTTTTTCTGCAGTTCTCAGATGAAAAGAAATAATCTCTCACCATATTTGAAAACCTGGATTTCTGCCAGTTTCCTTAAAACAGCTACAATCTGTGCCAACTCAGTCATTTTAAATTACAGACTATTTATTTTTCTGCTCATACTACTTTTAAAAACACAGTTCAAATAGATACAGTTAGAAATTCTCCTTTTTCTAGCCCAAGATCCATTCTTATTAAGATCCTATTAAGATCCACAGACACATTTGCATTTCTTCCTGGTCTTCCAAAGTGCTTTACATAAAAATTGCAATTAAATTTAATCATTAAACATGGCATTACATTGGGTCATGTATTTAGGTAATGATAGTCTACTTACTACTACTGAAGGCAGACAGAAAAGAACTTTAGCACTGATTTAGTAATTTTAGCATGAGATGAAATCCTAAGGTTATTCAAGCCCTAATTCTGCATTTTGCCAACAAAATTCTCCTTGCTGCTGTTCAGCACACACGTTGGAGCTCTTTGTAGCAGACAGTCTCTCTGAAGAGGCAGAGCTCATTTTCTGATCAAGTGACTACTATGAACTCCAAGGATGAGTATTTTAAAACCCAAGAACGTATTAAGAGCTGTAATTGCATTTATGTCTCAGGGAAGGTTAAGGGAAGAAGAACTCTCTCCAGCTGAAAAGCAATTTTCAGGATGAAGCCAAGGGTTGTTGTTATTTGTAAGTGAGAGAGGAACAAAAATTTAAGGCCAAGTGTTAGAACGAGATCCTCCCAGGAAGGAGGCTGCAAACTGTGGAATGGAACACGGGACCTCACACTTTTTACTGGAGCAGTTCAGCACCAGGTTAATAAGTCTTCAATTTTAAAACCTCTTTTATCTGCAGTCTCAGTTCTTATCTTAGGGAGTTGGTGGCCACATCTCAACTGAAACATGTAAGGACACTGAGACATGACAGCAGCCAATTTCCTAAGCTGACTGAATCGTGTTAGAACTCCGTGGTAAGTAAAATACACTTGAATTGCATAGAAATGAGACTGTTTTAGTTGTACATATGGAATTAATTTAAGAAAATGTTAGGAATTCCTTGCTATTTTTAATGAGCAAAAGTCAAAGTGCATGAAGGGGAGGAATACATACCCACATGATGGAGGAGAGAGAACAATCCCTAGCACAAGAACATCCCACAGCACAACTACACCTACGGGCCCTTGGCATAAATGGTTCAGTCTATTTCCAGATCACTGTCTTCACTGTAACATGCAGATGGATTATGTATAGAAGTCAGGAGCAGTAGGTCTTTTTCTGGCAGCAAACCACACTCCTGCAGAAAGGCCTCCAGGTCTACAGCAAAAAAATCTTCCCCAAGCTGGTCAGTGATGCGCACGAAATTGCCAATGAGCTCCCCTGCCTTGTAGACCAGCAGAGCTGGCAGGGCATTGTTAGTGAAGCGAGTGCTGGCACCGATGAGTGAACTCTTCACTCTGCAAAACTTCACTGCTGGGTACTCAGCAGCCAGGCAGACCATGCAGCCGTTCAGGGATTCGGTGCCAGGGATATCATCTTCATAAATATGGATCATGATCAGAGTGCTCTTATGCTCTTTGTCCACGGTGTCCAGAAATGCTTCTCCACTGGTGATCTCAAACACCTGCTTGAACTGCTGCCCACTGTACAACTGCTGCCTCATCTCCTCCATCCGCTGCTTCCTGTAGCGCTGCAAGAACTCCTCGTCGTCCTCATCGTCGTGGATCATGCTGTATTCTTGTAAAGTCATCTAAAAAACACACACAGAGATTCCTGAAAAACATCTGCACCACTATATGGGTCGCTTACATAAGGAGAATGTAAATCAAGAGGATTAATGTGGGTCACCCATCTTTAATAACAGCGAAGTGCAACCCATGAAGGCTCAAGCACCCTGTGTATTACACTCCATTCTGATCTAATTAGAAACCGTGTCCAGTGGGAACAGTGATTTCAGCCCCGGGTATTCCAGTTTCCACAAGCTGCACTAATAACACAAGTGGCTGCTCCATGCTCCCACTTTAATCCAGGTTAATGGTGGACACGTGCTTTCACTGAGCTGGGAGCGCTGATCTGAAAACTGTGCCTGACCTACGATGAGCTTCTTTCTCATCAGACTTTCATTTAGCTTCCCAGTTAACATTTCGTGGCACCATTGTGCCTGTAGGACTGAAAGTAACAGGATTTTATGTATTTCATATCCGTTCACTTGCTTCGTTAAACTTATCTGCATCAGTCAAGATACAGGAGAGCACAGCCAGCTTTCATCATCTGAAGGCACAAACACGTCTGCAAATTAGTAACTTCTCTGACTGCTACTCAGGGCTAGTTTACAGCCCAGCTGATTAAAACCATTCACTACCTCCAACATCTTCAATTTCTGGAGCTCGGAGTTGAATTCTCAACACCCACTTAGTAAATACTGAATCAATAAGGGCTCCTAAGCTTGTTTCAGGCAGGGGAGGCAGCATTCATAGGTTTGCTGTACAACCCTTCATATTAATCCCCTGAAGCTGACTTATTTGATCAACAGATGAGAAATCTGGAGACAGGTTTTGGACTTCTTTGGCATTGCAGCTAAGACACTTATTTGTTACCACAGGCAAACAAAACTGTCAGATACTTAGGCGGCATTTTAATTCCTCTGTGCCAATCCTACCTTCCCATTGATTTTTTCCTGAAGCTCTTTCTGCTTCTGCTTGTCGGCCTCGTCATCCAGGTGAGACCTGCATGTCATGGACAGCTTTTTAATGAGCCGCTCCATCTCCCTGCGCTGCTCCTGCCTCTGCTCCGTTTCCAGCTGTTTAAATCTTCGCCAGTCGTTAATGACTCCCTTGGGACCTGGAATTAAGTGTGTGGGCATTTGGTACAAAAAAGGCAGTACAATTTTACCTATCATTTAGGAATAATTCATGAATCAGTAAAACAGTGACCCCGTCATGAAGGTTCTTGTAACTAGGCAAAACACTGAAATGAAATGAAAGAAGTCATCTGCCATTTGCATGTCCTTGAGCATGTATCTATTTTTTTTTTTAATGAGAAGACTACAGTTTATTAAACTAGGCTACTCTTGTAATTGTCCCAAAGATTAATATCTGTGCTCTTGAAATAGAACCCAGCCCACAAAACTTCCCCTATTGTTAGCATGGCTTTAATCGGAACAAAAGTAATGATATATTATCAACCAAACTGATACAAATCAGCCTTGTCTCAGCTTTCTATCCAAAGCCTGACTGCTTCAGATATAATGCTGAATTCTCTCAGAGGAGAAGTCAAACATTAAAAAAAGAACAGCTACTCAAAATAAGGTTAGACAACAGCCAGGAATGATCACTCTCTGACTCAAATATGCATATACCCAGGAGTTTCATTTCAAAAAATGGATTTTAGAAGAACATACAAAATTTCCAATAAACAAAGGATTAACAAAAGAAGTACATTGATATGAAGATACCTGTGTTGACAGCGCTGCCATCGCTGCTGAGCTCCACCTCGCCCACACTTTCAGGAATGCTGCTCTCTCCTTCTTTATCCTCCTTCTCACTGTCTTCATCCTCACCCTCACTGCTGCTGTAATAATACTGCAGCTTCTCACCAAGCAGTTTATCATCTGTAGTAGTCATTATGCTCTAAAAATAAATTAACAAAACAGAGGATGCTCTCTGATCAAACGTGCATCGCAATGGTCCTTTACTTCCTCGGGGCAGTTTTTAACCCCAGGAGAATACAGCCCGCTCTCAAACAGCCCTCGGTGCATTCAGTCACCCAGGTTGATTCTTAGGCCACAATTTCAAACTAAATTTAAAACCTTAGAGCGTCATTGGACAGCTCCATCAGGCCGATTCCCAGCTACGGAGCATTATTTGCGTTATTTAACAATAATTTAGTTGAGCTGAAAAACTATCAATGTAATTAAGGAAATTAAAATCTTCTGACCTGTATTCCTTTCCAGTCTTTCAGAGAGAAGCTTCTATCAAGACCTGCAAGAAGAAATTTTAATCAAATCAAGTTTATCCGCGCTCACACTCAACTGTGCAGGGGTCTCCCAGGCAGCCCAGGCCGTGTGTGTGACACGGACCCTGCCATCAGCGCACGGACACAGCCCGGCTCCCGGTTTTGCTGCCGAACGCTGCACGTTCCGCGGGCGCTAACCCCAGATTCAGCCGCTTACAGCGCCAGATGGCCCGGGATTACCAGGATCGCCCCGCAGAGGGGCCGGGCCTGGGGCGGGACACGCTGGGCCGCGGCCGGTGAGACCCGCGGGCCCCGAGCGAACCGGCTCAGCTCCCTGCGCCGTCCTGGCCGCCGCCACCCCTGCCCCCGGCCGAGCGCCCGCACCGCGCCTTCCCCGGGACCCCC
>VZRR01003127.1:17133-43679 GCA_013398015.1 Oreocharis arfaki
GCAACGGCAACGGGAACGGCACCAGCGCGGGCCGGATCCTCCGCCCCGGCAACGGGAACGGGAACGGCACCGCCCGGAGCGCCCGGCCCCGCTCCTCCCACCGCGGAACGGCCCCGCTCCCTCCGCTCCGCCCCAGCCCGCACTGACGACAAACAGCCCGTTAAGGTGGACAAATAATTTTTATTCGTGCATGCAAATACATGTCAATACTGCAAACTTCTTCCATCGAGTCTCTCAAACACCGAACCGGGATGCTCTATCCGTGCCCAGCCAAAGCTACAACCTCTGCACGTCAGTGCTACAGCGACACACGGGCCCCGCCGGGGCCCCCCTACTCTAACACGAAGGGAAACATTACCATTGGGAATCAAAACCGAAATAAACGGAATAGAATTTACTCCCCCATATATCCCCATTTCATTTTACAGATTTTTTTTTTCTTTAAATTATAGTTTTAAATAGAAGCTGAGAATGCGCCATAAAAATGAGCATTAAATCCATCGTAGCGATGGTGCCTGCTTTATACATGATGGGTGTACACCATCTTTTATTTCATTTACATTTCAATCGAACAATAGATTTGCAAAGAAAATGTCTAATACAGACGTAAAAATATTCACACTAGAGCTTCACAATCGGTTGTACAATTGACAAACAGGCCTCTTTTCCCAAACTTTCCAGCTAAGCAAATTTATAAAATGTAATCAATGCAACAAGAAAAAAAAATTTTCCTTAAAACTTCCAGGGAAAAGAATACGCAGTAAACAGTATCAATGCGACAGCAGATGCTGCAAGCTAACCACAATACTTCGGAGTGGCTGTACAGTGGGTATGTGCAGTACAAATCAAAGCCACGTGTGTTGTATCACAACTACTGTATAATGTACTTGTTTGCCCAGCTAAGAAAACGCATGCATTCCCATGCCTTGGGTAACGGAGATCTACTCTGGAGAAATCCATGGGCTATGTGCAAATGACCTTGGCTTTTGGCAGTAAGAAACGCAGCCAGGCTCTGCTTTATTTCAGCTTTTACAGCAAAATCTTGAGTGATTAAAAGCTTCCACAAGCATCCTTAAATAACGGGGCCTAGAATCATGTTTGGGCATTGGGCACTTGGATTATTCAGATTTGTTTCATCTCATTAGTGACAGTTTTGGGGTTTTTTTTCCCCACCTTGTCCTGCTCCCTTGCCAGCAAAGAGATGCAGGGGGATGACTACTGCCAAAGTCAGCTGTTCATTTATACTGGGAAATTGGGTCATTTAAAAAAAGCACTTTTATTGTGTTCTGCTTGCAGAAGACGTCCCTCAATGAGAGGGAACTTCCTAACAAAGGGATTAAACTACAACATAAAAATGGACTTTTACATCCTATAGATCATCTGATCATTTCTCATTTTGTTACACTCTCAAATTCAACACCTTCCTTTAATACCAGTCTAATAATTAATGAAAAGTCTGTTCACAAATATGATCAAGGAGCTGCTGGCATACAGTGTTTTATGTACAGCAACAGGTACAACTTGACAACTTGTGCTTTAAAAAAGCAAACAAAACCAATGTTTGGAACTATTCTGAGTTTAGATTGAGTTATTTTAAGCGTTCTTTCCTCAGCTGTTTCTGACCACTGTGCATTATTTTGTACCTCATCCAGCCTAGTACACTATTATACAAGAACAGCATTCAGCTCTTGAGTACAGGAGAAATTAAAATTTCAATTGAGTTATCAAAGCACTAAAACCTTCCAAATTAGACTTCTACAAAGAGCTTAATTAAGAGCTTATTTAACATAATCAGCTGTGTACAACTGTTTCCTTTTTCCTAAATCAAATGTCAAACTTTAGTGTCCCTGTACTAGACTACCAAGAACCAACGCCAGTTTGCTTTGCAAAGAGTCTAACCTTGCCTTTGAAGGGTCTAGTATACATTCTACAATGCAAAATCTGCATAAACACTAAGATTCATTTCTTGTCACCTGTTTACAGGAACAAAATATCAGTAGCAGGGCAATCACTCTGCTCTAAGTATATGTTAAGAATGTACAGATAGTTACTTTCTCACACAAGCATTCTCCCAGCACAAGCATTAGTCTCTATTAAGACCTATGTGGGAAATGAGGCAAACCAAGGAATGAATCCAGGTAGTGAGGCAACACAATTAACTTAGATACTAATAATTCCTGTCTCTCTTGCATGTGAAATCCCTGCTGTACCCCTAATGGGGGAAAAAAAAAAAATTAACCAAACCAAACCAACCCAAAATGCTTGTCCAAGCAAAGCAAAAGAGCCAATCTCTTTCCCCGATCTGCTATGGGCCTTCTTTTCTGACAGCACAGTAAGTTAGGCCAAAACCTAAATGGGCATCACTGCTATTGACACACAAAGGTAAGTCACTCTCTCTCAATGTCAGAAAATAAGCCCTTCCATAGCCCAAAGGCACCTGATTTACAACTAACAAATGAATACATACTTGTTTGTAAAGGGTCAAGGGCTGAAACTTCAACGAAGAAGGAAGCCAGAGCCAGGTGTTCCCACCTGCAGCTTCTTCTCCCTGTCAGGGCACTGGAGGGCATTAGTTTCATGGCAAAAACCACACAGTCAGTGTCAAAACCGTAAGACAAAGCTGGCGTGCTGTTAAACCCCCAAATAATTCTTTTGCCTGTCATTATAGGTTAAAAATTCAACTAGAAAACTCTAGCCTCAGTTGAGAATCAACTTTCCCTAAGAAGTGTACGGTCATCCTAGAGAACTGCTCCATCACGGGACCTCCTGCTGCAGACAAGAGTCTAGAGATACATTTGTTCTTAAATATGCCAAGATCTTGGCAGGAATATGTCAGGCTTATGTCATTTCACTGGACAAACAGGCAAATGTGTGTAAGCAGCTTATCCCAACCCCCTCCAGCAGAGCACAACCAAGTTTTTAAAATTGCCATTTTAAAATTAAAAAGTTAAGGTAAATACACAATCAATTTATGTAGTATATATTCACCCTCAGATCATGCTGAAGATGTTCTGTGGAGTTCTGGTGCACAGAGGGCTCTTTCCCTGAGGGCAAATAAGGACTTCTCAAACCTTTATATTTTCTCTATTTTTGTAACAAAATAGCAATTTAAAATTTAAAAATCTTTTAAAAAAATTACATCACCTTCAACATGGAAGATCTCACTGTTTAAATATCCATGAAAGAGACATACTTGTTTGCATATCTGTTTTGGAATTACATTGTACAGCAAATAATAGTATCTCAGAAGCATTTCAAAAGTAATATAAATTCATATTTACAGAATGGTCTTGGTATAAAATATACAACAATCATATTTATGTCTAACATTCTAAGTTAAAGTTAACACCAATAGGAAATAAGTTAAGGTGACAAAGGTGGTCTGGTTCTTGTATCCATTCACTTCATGTAGCGAGTGAAACGAAGCGTCAGTCTAACCCTAGAGTGAGGTGGCACTGGCTGGAGAAGGTACAGCAACAGCCAAAGGAAACTAAGAAAAGACTACTTGACTGTTTTTCTACATACATTCCTTGACATTGGAATATTAAATAGATGTGTAAGATCTTCCATACTGACACCAGAATATCAAAACTAACCCTTGGATTTGCAGGTATATTTACAACATAATTATTTCATGGACAGGTTCATTAGGAGAGATATCAAACACCAATATTTACTTAGTCTAATCAGTAACCCTCAGGGAAATGCCAACCCCCACCCCCCAGAAGCGTGCACAAAACAGTTATCAAAATCTTACCCGACCACATAGCTGTGATTTTGTAAAATAACAACTCAGACGACCAGTAACATGATCCTCTTTAAGCATTTTGCTAGCAGGAAAAGCCCTTACATGCAGTACACCTGGTGAAAGATCAGCTTGGCTTAAAATATTCCAGTACAATTTTCAGAGTAAACAACTTCACAGAAGTTAATAAAAACATAAAAAAATGTAAAACTTGTCACAAAGAAAAGTAAGAGGACAAACAAGAAGATAGTAATCATCAGGAGGGAGAGTCCTGCTTTCTTAAAAGAAAAAAAAAAGTGGATTTTTAAGCTTCTCAAAAAAATATGCCCAGGGCTCTAGTTCACATGTATTTATGAAAATCAATTTTCAGTTGACATGTCTAACATGATTCTCAGTCACCTCTTAACAGGGCATAAATTCATACAGTTTTCAGTACTCTGAAGGTCAGATAATGCTATCTCATTGTATTTTCAAGGTCTTTGAAAATAAGTTGCCACTGAATAAACAAAAATTAAACCTGAATACAAGATTATGATTAACAACATTTAACAAAGGTAATTACAACCACCTTAAATTCCCAATATTTAGTTTAAATTAAAAACAAAACAGTACAAAAAACAGCAATACCATCTTGTTAGTCAGTGCAAACACTAGATACAGGGTTTTCAAATGAAAAGCCAAGAGCACCTGATACTTTTTGCCAAGTCATCTGGATCCTATAATCTCCAAGTTGAGAACTATCAATGAAAAAAAAGAAAAAGAAAGAAGAAAAAAACCCAAAATTGCTGTTACATTAGTGCATAACCTCTCAGAATCGTTGAAAATTGTTTCATGTATAGCTTGGGGAAATCAATACCTAGTACATCAGCTGGAGGACTTAGGCACTTGATTTACTTCTGATAACTTTACTTGGACAAGTAGCCTGTGTATGTGTATCTACAGTACTAAAGCAGAAACTTGGGGGGGGAATGGAAACCAAAAGCTGCAGCAAAGCACTGCCCCACAGACCTGCAAATAACGCAGCAGTGCAAAGCTAACGGTGTGTTAACCCTGTAAAAGCCTCAAGTCCAAATCTCCACCTCTCAGTCTTCCCAACAGGAAACAATACTCCATGCAAAGTTCCACAACTAAAGAAAAAGCAGCTGCAACAAGACACAAGTTCTTCTCTCGTGAAACAAAATAGAGACAAATAAGTTAGTCTTCCTTTCACTAGATGTATCATCGTAGGATCCTGCTAGTTTAAATAACTGAGTTGTTAGTTTTCTACAGAAGCCATTTTCAACAAGAATGGCTCAGATACCGCACCGGATTGCTACAAACTCATAAAAAGCTGCTTTAAGCTTAAGTAAAACAATGTCCAAATTCCATTCATTTGTGGAAAGTGAACGCCTTACCCTACTAAAGTAAGTTTTTTTTTTTCTTCAGAATGCTAATGCGAGAGGGGCTTGAAGTATCAAAGAGTCCACAGGAAATGCATGACCCCAATATTATTTTTTTTAAAAAAAATATACATTATATAATATATATTATATATATAAAAAGCTAGTGTAAATGCTTCCATGGTGTGGTCACAAGCTGGAAAGATGAATGCCTTTCAGCTGTTAACCATCCTGCCATTTGCAACAGGCTTTAAAAAGTCATTTTTATCCTCAGACATAATGTGAGCAGTTTTCAAAATGAGGCTGCCAACACTGACTGATGTGCTGATGGGCAGGCAGCTTGCATTGCTAACAGATGTTGTGATCGGCTGACTGAAGCAAGAAGTTACGGGCAGGATTGTTTTCTGCTCCTCCCTGAGGAGAAAAATAAGTTACACAAATATTAAACAAGGACATGCACAAGTATCCGGAACTGAATTGTGTGCATTAAATAAATACTGACATAAACTCATTTTTAGCAACAGGCTAAACATCTTCCTCTGGAATGGTACGCTTGAGATGTTAAAGTAGTCTGCCTCATTTTCAAAGGCTGCTTTACTCGTTAAAGACTACAGAACATATAAACCTAAAACAGTGTATTTCAAAATCTACCTCTCCACGGAGATTTGTGCAAACAGTCCGCCACTTAACCTTTTGAAGTTTTTCTTAATTTCTGTTAACTATAAAAATATTCTGCATTTTTTGCTTACTGACTGTGAAAGGTATTTTGAACAGCTGTGACACGTTTCAGTGTGTACGATTACAACAATGCATATGAACAATGGTACCAGCCTGGGACTTTGAGCTTTGTGGCCTAATTCTATTTCTTAACAGGTTCTTCTCACTCCACCGTGTATAAACAATGCAGATGTCTAATCCAAGTCTGAGCAGGTACGTAGTTCATCCTTACACAATCATGCTTCCACTATTCTGATGCTGCTGTTTGTCTAACATTGGCAGACACTGCTGTTTTGTCTAACACTCACAGAATCACAAGGTCTTCACCTAAACTTTGTCTCTTCTGTTCCATAGATTCTTTCTGGTGCTGCTTTAGCAGATGCCCATTCTCAACGGTTGTTCCATTGAGCAGCTGATCCTCTTGGGAGCTAATCCCTAGCTGTATGTCCAGAATCTCCTACAAGGGAAAAGAAGGAACACCCATCAACTCTGCCCCTACCAGCTTTACGTTTTCCTATTAAGTTCCACTACATTAAGCTAACAGAAATGGGAGTCTGGTCATAAGACTCCTTAATTTTATGTCATACTATTGGAATGTCTACCACATTTCACTAAAGCAAAAGCCAATTATTCAAAGATGGCTGTGAATGACAAGAGCAGTATAACCTGTGAGCTGTTTTTAACTTCACTAGTATTAACTGCCAGGTATCTGACTGAGAAGCACAAGACCCCAAATGTTAAAATAAGGTAGATGTTGGATGTCATTACTAGGACTAAAGCCAAAAGGCTTTACTTTCAACATACTGATCTATAATGACTAATGAAAGGACCCAGAGACCTCTTTAGGCATACAGATTTTTGTACTCACTTCTATCTGTTCACCTTGCCCATCAGGTTCGTCTGTGTCAAGGGCTGACAGCTCCAGTTCAATGTCTCGGTCTGGTTTTGTGTCTGCACAGTCTTCAGGATAATCAGCCTAAAAAAGAATTAACATGCTCTCTAAATATCAAGTTGGCTTTTCACCTGCTTCACACAACGCTGGAGTATTAAAATGAAAACAGAAGATGCATTTCTAGCACACAACATTTCTACAATACAAGAGAGCTAGTCAGACAAAAATGAACTTCAGCCGTAGACAACATGGGATACAAGGCTAAATCTGATCACAAAGTACTATAACAGAGAGATAAAATGAATACTGAAGCAGAAATTTGAATAGAGTCCACTGGCAAAATGTTTAGATTTATAACGTGTACAAATAGACAAAAACTAATGATTGCATGAAAATGGTTGTCACATTCTTCCCACTTTGTAAACGTCTGGAGCACGCAGCATAGCAGGTGAACCTGCCTAATCTCAGGGAAATAACTGAGTGAAACAACAGTGACTTAACTTGCACAGAATGTGCTATAAATATTTGGGAGTGTTAAAATTAAAACTAAGTTTCAACTCTTTATTAAAATTCATGCGCTTCTGTATATATATAAACACCCTCAAAGATTTGTTTCATCCCAGTTACCCCTTTCTTTACCTCACCATTCCTCAAATCAATTTCCTTGCTTAAAAGATTTAAGGTAAGACGACTGCCTTCATCTAGAGAATTCCACTTCTGCTGCATGGCAAGGGCATTTGCCTCTCTCTGAAGGAGTAAGGAGTTGCTTTTGGCCTATGGAAGGAAACAGATCAGTTACCAACCACTACACCTAAACCATGTGTGGTCAGATGGCAAAATATCCCACTCACAAAAGCACAGATCCCTTGCTAGATGGAGAACCATGTGTTCTCCTAATGCACTGCACTTACTTCTTTCTGCATTTGCTGACATGCATCAGATACAGCACTTTCTCCCCAAAACAGCCTTCCTGATGCCAGTGGAACAGCTCTCATTTGCAGTCCTACTGCAGCATACCAAGTGCTACTTTAGCCCTTACCAATCATTTTGTCATTTGTACTATTTTCCATAGGCTACACTAAAAAAATGTATTTAAAAGCACTTTACTAAACAATTTCTTTAAAATTAAAAAACCTCATGGTATAATAACTGGTCTTACCTGCTGTAATTCAATACTCAGTAGATCTCCAGTGCTGGAATGCTTTCTGTGACCAGACAAATCTGTAACTATGAACCTGTCCCTTTAAAAAGAAGGCAAAGCTAGGAATTAGAAACAAGTTGTCTACATCAAACACCCCATAACTTCATTAGTCTATCAATGTTAGATTTTTGGACAGAAACTAGATGTGATTAGGACATTGTGTTCTTCATCTTCACTGCGGTTCATAATACTTCAAGGCATTGTATGAAGCAAACATCCTTATTTTACACATGGGTAGGATGTGGCAAGAAAACCTGAAGCTACTCAAGATTTTGACATGACAACTTGGCAGTACCTGACTCCAGTTCTTTGACAGGTCTCCCAAGGGATACACTGCTAGTAATTGTGCACTATTAACTGCATTAAGTATTAAAGACTACACAAGTTTTAACCTAGTTTTTTCCAAGGCTTTATGCTGGATAGGTAAGAAGTCTTTTACTTTAAAATTAAGAATGTCTATTAATAGACATTCCAGGTTCCCCACACACACACTGAGGACTTTGAAGAACTGCAAGCTACAGGAAAAGCTGTGAATAGAGCTTGGGAAGGAGTCCATACCGTTCTGCATAACGGGCTGAGGAAGCAGAATCCGAGCCATAGGCACTCCATCTTGAGTCTACAGCATTGACATAAGGGACATAATCTGTAAAAGAATTAAGATACCATTCACTGTCTTCTCTGTTCGTCAGAGGGGTATACATGTTCTTTAGCTCTTTGCATTTCATAGCTATAGTAAGCACAAAGAGGATGAAACGCTCACGGTGTGTATGAATGATGAATTACTGTCACACAAAGCCTGTACTTGTACCTGATACACTGATGGGCTTAGTAGCACTTCCTTGGGAAGCAGTGGCCTGGATTGGATCTGTCGTGTGATAACCTGTGCGGGATGACCTGGAGATTGCACCCCACTTGGAGATGATGGGTCCATCGCTGAATGGGATTATAGGATCTTCCTCCTTTGCCCTTCTCTGCGTTTCAAATAAATGCACTCTCCTTTTGACATCCCCGCTGTCCAAATCCTGCATATCCAGGAGACAGGAGATACGTGGACTCATTTGAGGTTATGCACATTCTTCAGCTGGCCAGTAACTGTCTCATTATTGTTGCCTATTTACAAAACTGGGAAAGGATATTCCAAACAACTTCAAATGAGCAGAACTACTTTAAAATACTAATAATGGAAGCTATCACCTTTTTTTTTTTTTTTTTTAAAAAAAAAGGCTGGTTTAGCCAAACAGAAGACACTTCAGCATGTAAGGATCATCACACTAATGAGAGAACATGCAGAAAACCCCTACCATTAACACGGCATTGGAATTGGCAATCACATCCTTGGGCTCTGAGTCGATAGCATTTATACAAGAGCCAATAGTGCCACAAGACCACGGTGAATAGTGAGAGAGATGGTCTTCCTCAAATTTAGTTCCACTCAAATCACTGACACTCTCTGAGAACTACAGAAAAGGGAATAAATAAGCAATGAATAATAAAAACAGGGAATTCAGTTTTAAAATGAGAAGATAATTTAATTAAATAGCAGTAAGTGTATCTCGGAAGTCAATCAAGGAGTTGCAGCCATATTCAAGACTTGACCTGGGGACAGCATAAGCTGTTTTGTAAAACTTTAAACCAGTGCCCCTGGCAGCTGTCAGAGGGCAAACTTTACCATACAAACAACTGCCTGGCCTGCCAAGATGAGAGACTGGAATCTGTGTTAGTGTCAGGTTTCTTTAGGCAAATAACTAACTTAACTGAGAGGAAGCCGTGCATTCTCCTTTAATGTATTAGCCAGTGGTAAATAGAAACACAACTTACAACTCTCCAACCTGGGTAAAAATGACTAAATCCTGATCCACCTTGAATGCATGCATAAGGCACTTCAGGTACACTTACAAGATCTGTTCTGAATAATCATTCTTAACACCTCAAATATCACCAAGAAAACTGTCAAACCACAGCTAAGAGTGCTTGGCACAGTGGTTTTCAAAGTAGTTTCTTGGAGGCATCTGATTTAGAGAGATAGAACAAAATATTTTAAGGTTTGGGGTTTTTTTCTTCAAAAGCTCCCTATTGCTATTTCTTGAGTTCCCATTCTTCTTAACAAGACTAATACAGAAGTACACAATGTCCTACCAATGCCTTTTACCACTTTTAAGGGAATGCATCCTTTGGGACTTGATGAGCACGTGAAGTTTGATTCAGGCCACTCATCAAGCCAAGGCCATTCAGAGTATCAAAGGCAACGTACTTTTTAATGGAAAACACAACTGCTGTTTCCCACACAAAAACCTGAAGGTTCACAAAGTGAGTTCAGTAAAATCATATTTCATTTAGCGAGGCTGAATTGGAACCACTTCACTTCTTGACCTTTTTTCTGCAGTCATGTTTAGCATCACCTTAATACCTAATTGAATGTATCATTATTAGATATCACTTTCCTTTTGCTAGAATATTAATCTACTTTTATGAACAATAAATGGCAGGTAGAAAATCTTTACTAGAAACATTAAATGGCATCTTACAGAAACAGGAAGGGAAAATAAAGAGGTTCTTTGGCTTCCCACCTCTGTGCTGAAATCTACACTGAAGAGAGGAGAAGGTGGTGTTGGAGATGGTGTTGCCATAGGAAGGGTTGACGATACCAGAGGAGTTTTCTGTGTGTGGTACTGTGCCCATTGCTCCGGCTTCCGTCTCAGCTGCTCATCATAACCAGTCTTCAAATGACCACAAGGCTCCTAGAAGGAATAAATACAGGACTGGATATCCCATCACACTCTAATCAGAAGGCAAATACTTGCATGGGACACACTTGGATCCCCAAATTTCCTTGGGTCTGTAATCCTCCACTGATATCACTTGAAGAATTTCACAAGAATTTGTAGGCCCATGCATGGCAACTCAAATCCTAAACATACAACTAATTCAAGCAACATGCATGGGCATTAAAGAGGCAGAGGGGTTCTGGTCCTGATACAGATTAGAGTGCTCTGTTTCCATTTTAAGGTTAAAAACAAAACAAGAACTTTGTCCAAGTCACATGTCTCGGTCACTGTAATAAACAGGTCTATGCTAATTGTTTACCAGCTTTCCAGTAATGACCTTCAGAACCAACTCTGCATAGAGCCTTCCCTTCCTGGCTCTCACTTACCCTTGGTAAAGGCACAGTCCTCTGCTCGTTTGGAGGTTGACAAGCCACAGAGTAATACCCATCCAGAGAGTTGTACCTCTCCCGTAATGATGTCTGATAGACAGATGAGTGCATCACATCCATGGGAGGTAAAGAATTGCTCCTAATAATATCATCTCGTGGGTACATCTGTGGGCGCCAGATGCGCCTGCTGTCATAAACTGGAGCATACATTCCAGAGGGGACAGGAGGGACTGGTCCATACGGCTGTGGAGGAGGAGGTTGGTAAGGAGAATTCAGTCGATCTCGAGGGGGAAATGTACTGTAATGATCGGCATATGGCACGGAAGCAGGTGGGAGGGAGGATTCTGGAACGTTATTGGACCTCACAAAGCGAGGAACACAGGGAGCCACACCAGCTGGTACTGTTGGAGGTGCTGGATAATACCCTTAAAAATTGGAAAAAGGCATATTTAATGAAACCAGAAATGACCCAAAATTTTACACCTTCTAAAACTGTAAATAGCATTGATAAGTACTTTTAGAGAATGAGGAGTCACACTTTACAAACCTCTTACTGACCCTACCATGTTTCTGTTAAATATAATTCCATGTATGACAACCATATTTGCAGATGCAGTGCTGGCCCTTCACCACCTGGACCCAGCCTGGAAAATATTGCTCCTATGCACTATGGTGTAACTACATAACTGAAAACACAAGATCTTAAGCAATTCTTTATATAGGAAGTTAAAACAGTTCTCTCTAAAATAAAAAGCTATGTTGCTAAAAAAATAAAAAGTCTGTAAATAACCATTTCACACTTGACTTATTCTTCTTTCTTTTGAGAGGACTGCCTGAACACCTCTACCTTTTGAGAGCTTGTGAATGACTCAGTGCTGTAAACCACAATTGTTTGCTCGAATATAAACACGCACAGTGCAACCTAAAAAGCTAACTGGAACCTTTCGAAAACATTTCAGCAAGCACAAGGACGTGTAAGCCTCCCAGCAGAAGCAGGCTATGCCTCTGAATCCTGCCCATGGACACCCTCACAGAGAGGCCATGGCAGGAGCAAGCCTAAATAAAAGCATTTAAATGCTAACAAAGGAAAAAGGAGATGAAAGACCTTGAGGTTCAAGTTCTTCTGGAGGCTGACGTGTAAGCTGCATAACATACAGCACACAAAGACAAGAATCATCAGCACTGGGAGCAAACTGCAAGTCCCTCACATACCCAGCAATTAACAAGATTAGTATTCCATTAAGTGAAGATTCGGCTGATATTTAATAAAAATAAAATAAAATGGACGTTAACAAAACAGACATAAAAGTTATTTCTCAGCATTTAGGCTTTTCCACAGAAAAGTTCAGAGCGGTTTTTTACTCAGTGCTCATCCCACTCACCTGTCTGTGGGTACTGTGGAACTTCATATGACAGCTGAGTCCTGGGATCTTGGAAATATTGAACATTATCAGAATGTGGAGGGTAGATGGGTACTCTGGGAACAAATGGGCTGGATTTTGGAGGCACAGAATTAACTTCTGTTCCAATATTAGGAGGACCAGCTGAGGTAGCTGCTGCCTGGCTTACAGGAGTCTTGGGTGGAGAACCAATTTTACTGAAAAGAATTACCAAGACATCATTAAGCAAATCTTCACTTATCTCAGTCAGTCACCTCTTCATGTACACTCCCACATAACACGGAAATTTGGGCCTTGTCATTTCCTCTGGAATTTTGTTTTTCATATCCCAAACTGATGCTACATCCTACACTTTCTCATAGGAGAACTCAAAAGTGGACATAAGTGCTTTGATACCCTTTGTAAGTGTATTCTGGTAAAGACAAAGGCTTTGAAAAGCTGTTCAGAGACTCAGTATTTCCTGCAGAATTATCTACAAAGTTTTAAGTGAAAACCCCAAAACTAGAAGGTTTCTAGGAAGTACAGGCTATGTGCATCCTTCTTGGCTTTAGGAAGTGTAAAATTCTGAGTACAATTTATTGCATGCAATAACATATTTGTATGTAATACGTATATATTTTATTTGTATGCCATAACTTTTTATTATTATCTAATAACCCAACAGTAACTAAGATACCAGGCTGAGAACAACTGAATAAGAGATAAAGGGAGAGATTTACCATTTTGTCTACATTGCACATGAGTACTGAACAGCTAAAACAACAGGTGCTGGCTCTGACACCCTGAACCCACAGGCTTTGTGTGACTGTACCTGCACTGCAGTGCAAGACCTTACACAGCTCTGCAGCCACTGAGCACCAGCAATTACTGCAAGCCAGGACCACACTTCAGTACCTGTTGGCCACCCACCAACTCCATGACAATCTAAAAGCAAAATGTTCTGTTTAATTGTCTTGATGTAAAAAAGTCACCTACTTTTCAGGGAGTGATTCTGTGGGGGACCCAGAAGTGTTCTGGCCATTGGCTCCAGTCTTCCCTCCCTTCTTGGTGTTCTCCAGAGCTCTCAGGGAGGTGTCTGCACAGCGGGGGATCAGCTGGGGAACCCCAGTTTCTAGGTTAGCTATTCCATTAGTACTTGGCACCATCTTGCCTGTTGCCTCAGGGCTTCCTATGACAGAGATCACGTTTCCTGTTGTGGTTGAGACGGTGCTATTTACGCCAACTTTATTTAGAAGGGGGAATGTTCTCACTGTTGCACTGATTTTTTTGTTCCTCAAGCGATATCTACAAACAAACACGTGCAAACACACAAAAGACAAGATGGTATAAAGAGTGCTTATTGTGAAGTTTAATGGACTTGCAAAACTAGCAAAAAGAAGAGATTGAGAGGAACAAGACACCGAAAAATGACAAACTTATTTTCAACAACTGGAACCCCAAATCATCTCTCCTCTTGTAAGATCCATTTTGCAGTTCTTTGAAAATGCATTTGGGTGAAAACAGCTTCAAGAACGCAGAGCTGCATATTGTTCAATAACTCAGTTTACTCCTTAATCAATTAAAATGTAATTAATGTTCTCTCTTGTAGGTGATATAATCAATCCCTGAGAGACACTGAGCTTAGACTCAGTGTCAGGAAAGGAAATTTTACCTCATATAGGGTAAAATAAAAAAATAAAACTGGAATTAGTCTGCAGACGTCGCTTTGCTGTACCTTCAATTTCAAATAAAGAATTGTCACTTCAAGAGAGTCACAAATCCTTCCAAATGAATGAATGTATGAAAGAGAATGTTTTCAAAAATCTCTGTAGATTGCTTGGATTTAAATTAAAAGGAGGGGGGGGAAAAAAGAAAAAGGAAAAAGTCTCCCACACTCACTTTTCAAGCTCTTCCTGAGAATGAGCAAATGTACAGTTTGTTCCTCTTGGACACCCCCCTTGCTGTCGAAGGTCTCGGCACATACTTGTTTTGTATTTGCTATTTGGTTGTGGCTTTAAAAAAAAACAACAAACAAAAACCACAAGACATTCCTCTTACCATCTATCAGATATTCACACAAAAACAGGCTGAAAATACATCCATGGTATGTTTTTACATTTTGCATTTTTCATCAGAAAAACAAGGACATTCCTTGTTGAGGGGCTAAGTTGTCCTTGTATGGATTTCACTATGGCCAGCTCTGCTGCATTCCATTTTCACAAATACTAGGTTCTCAAAATGTGAATGCAGTAAATAACAGTATCATCAATTATCCCACAGGAAAGGCCATAAATATTTCACATCAACAGTAATTTTTCAAAGTTGCATCTCCCAGAAAATATACATTAAGACATAATGCAATGATCAAGTCTGGTTACCTGTGGAGTTTCATGGCCTTTTCTACTGTAATTCTGAATGAAATCCACCAGCCCATGGACCACAGTCTTTACAGCGACCATCGCATTTTCCAGCTGCTCCCATGTTGGAGATGCTGCATCTAAAATTATTAAAAGCAGGGTTGTCACTCTGTCAATAATTCCAGCAGTATCACAAATAAGAGGCAAGTCTTGTATTACTTTGTAACACCAAGTACTAGGACAGAACTCGGAGAGCCCTGAAGAAGAGTTTATTATGTTAATGGGAATTTTGAAACCAGAAATAGAGGTTATCATCTTAATAATTTATTTTGCTAGATAGGAAGAATACCAAGAAAAGTTTAAAATGCTTGATTTGCCTACCTGGATTTGGATCTATGTTTGCCAGGAGCTCTAAATGAGGCCTCAGCCTGTTTAGGTTTGCAGGATCCCCCGTGCGCTGCAAGACAATTGTCAACTCTTGTACACTCTTAGCAAAAGATTCTGGAGATTGAAGCTGAAAATAAAGGGAGAATCAGTGTGCTGCATCTTACAAGTGTGAATTACTAATCTTAAAAAGATACTCATGACACTGGTTCCTAAATGCAATATATAGTGTCTTCAGATGGCATATAGAGAGGATCAGTGGAGAGAAATTTTATTTCTCAACTCAGAATCTGCCCTATGAAGCTTCATCACAAGACACCAAAAAGTTACTTAAAGCACTTCATATGATGAATATGCTACATCAGGGAAAAAAACTTCAATCTAGTTTTAAATAATATTTGATATGACTATAAACAAACTTAATTAATGGAGTTCTTTGATTTTTATTGTAACATTTAATAGTCAAAACTAATCCTACAAAGATACTAAAACCATCCCTTTGACAAACCTTGTCAATAATGGATTGCATGTGTGATTTATGTGCCAGGTCTCCATACAGAAGGGAAGACCACTGCTCTGGTGATATTCGAAGTCCCGCTTCCATGGCAATGTGAACAATTTGGGCATCGTGTTCTCTCCGCAAAGCCTCATAACTCCGGAACTCTTCTTTAAGTTGCATCAGAGAAGAATCTTCATCCCTTTTAGTGACCTAATAAAGAGTAATAGTTAAACATTCCTTCTTTAACAAAAAAATCTCCATGTCCATCATAAAAAGACAGTTACACAGCACAAACCACAATACTGGTGTTTTACCTTAAAGCATGATGCTCTATACAGTAGCTGCACAACATGACCAATGCTTGTTTTAGAGGCCTGAGGAAATCTTGGTTCCAGCCTTTGCACAACAAAAAGTACCAGAACTTTTCTTGAGAGTGCAGAGCCATCTTCCAGTGCCAGTAATACAAGTTTCAGTGCCTCCTCTTGCATAGCTTCAACACACAAAAATGAAAGTTAAATATATTCCAGAAAACAGCAAGGCTACTGTATTTGAACAGATAAGCAGGAGCATCTGAATCATCTCGAATGTAATTCTTTACTGCTTTTTATCTTAATAAAAGAAAGCCTTGCAAACTTTTAAAAGAAGTTGCTAGTTTAGAAGAAGTATTTAGAATCACTTTAAGCACAGCAAACTTAGAGCTAAGACTAACTTTCAGTAATAAACACATCAGTAGTGCAGCTTTTATACTTTTCTCCACTGTGCAGTCTTGTAGCCATTGCCCTTTTGGACACCTCATCAATGCCACACCATGAAAATATAAAATAAATATGGGAACAGTACTGGAATGCTGTCAACAGTTACCAGAATCAAGAGAGGACAACTTCCATTTTAAAGAGAATTTCCTTCTTGTTTCTGTGCTTGCTTCAGCAGCATTCTTAACTATGAATTTGTTGTTTTCTATCAGAGATATAAATGTGATCATTATAAATTTCAAAAGCATGCTACAGCTGAGGTTAGGCTGATTGTATTGACAGCTATTCAATTCCAATCACAGGCAGCAGTACAGCCAGCCTGCTATACATACACTGCATTACAAACTGTGCACATGTGCTTACTGACTCCTCTTTGCCAGGATTTTTGAAATACTTCCTCCCAGTTTCAAAGAATATTTAATGGAAGGGCGGGGGAAACAACCAAATACTTTAAGCCAGCAGATTTTACTAATATTTGGGGGGGTTCTCACCCCCTTCTCCTTTCTTCCTGGCAGAACATCTTTAACTGAAGAAATTTCATAAAATTTTTTCTTAAGAAAAGGTACAACTAAATATATTCTGTTGCAGATGTACAGGTCCCTTACCTGGTCCTAGAAACTGGCACCCTCGTGCCCTGACAGCAGCCCAAAGATTGGCAGAAAGCTGCTGAGGATTTTGGTGCTGCAGGATGAGTTCTGTAACAGTTCTCTCTCCCAGCGACCGAGCTGCCCTCATGGCTCTGACCCGACCCTCCTCCTCCACCAGCTGACAATTCACCAGTGTCACAAGCTTCCTCTGCATTGGACGGCTCAGTGCACTCTGATTCAAGCTTGCAACACCTTCAGAGAAAGGGAGAAAAGGCTAAGCAGTGCTTCTGATCAAATTCATCAGTGAGACAAAAAAAATGTCTAAAAGTGTATGTTTTTTTCTAGCACTTGGATACCAGTCACAGTTACCTTCTCTTCTCTTAGGTAACTCTATGTAATTCTTTATCAAATACAACTTTAATTAAAATCTTAAACTGACATCAAAGCCATCCTTTGGGGAAAGTTCAGCTTTAGTACAAAGTTAGCCCCAAGGCAGTATTATTAAACAGAGTATTTTGTAAACTTAAAATAAAAAAAACCACAAACAAGTGTCACAAGTGTGAATAAGCTTTTAAAGACACAAGGGCAATTTTATTAGAAAAATGAGAGTATTATCCCACTGACATTTACAATCAGTGCCGAAAACACAGCGCTGTTAAAAGCAAGCTGCATCAAAATTCCACTGCTCAGCAGAGACTCACCTTTTCCTCCACTTAATGGCTTTAAGTAGAGTGCCAAATCCTCAACGCATTTCTTTGCTACTTCATAATGTTTGTTCTCTCCTACATTACTCAACTTTACTGTCTGATGATCAGGTACCTAAAAAAATGCAAGGGGGAGGAAGGGGGAGAAGAATTACAGACACCTGGCTGACCTCTCTGATGGTACCCACATCACCATCAATTACATAACGCTGCAGATGTGCACTGCTCTGAGAGCAGGGAAACACAGGACCCACCCAGGGTAGTATATGGCAAAAGGAACAAAAAAAAGGGCCCAAGATGAGGATTAGGGTGATGAAAGATGGTTTTGGTTATTACTCAACACTTTAAAAACAGAAGTAGGGTAGAAAACAATAACCAAGGTCTGAAAGATGAAGAACACAAGACCTGAGAGGGTGATCAGTACACCAGATCAGCACGATTTACTACAGACACGCAAAGGAAGCCATAAGACAGAATTAACCAGCAAGAATATAAGAAAGCAAAGTTAAAAAAATAATTTAAGCATCATTTGGGCATGCTGGAACCTTTCAAGAGAAGAAGCAGGAAACTTGGTGGAAAAAAACTCAGAGTAACAAGGTCAAGTAAGGAAAACGGAGGGAGTGTTAGTCATAATAAATTAATTGTTTGAAATAGGTTGCAAGAAGTTAGGAGACCCTGAAAATAAATGTTTTAAGATCAAGGCAGCGATCTGACACATAAAAAAAATGGAAGGAACACATGAACTTGAGAAACAAAACCGCTCTGACATAGTGTTATTATCAATAGCTGTGTCAAGGCACGTGATAGGACATTAAAAAGCAAAGTAAAAGACATCTTCTTACTGCATCGCCAAGGTGTTAGAGTAACACGAAAAAGCACATGAATCAGCATAAGGGGAACAGACTTATTTAGTCTCCATAAAGCGCAGTACTGATTATATAATCACTGTTTTGCCACTGCTACGAGACAGCGCAGGGAACATTCCTGGCCTGATTAGCCAGTGTCTGCAAACGCGAATGAAAAGCCATCATCAGGCATATTTTTAAAAAAATTATACACGCACTTCTGGAACTTGGTTAAACAGCCACTTCCAAACATGGGACATTTAGAAATGAGATTTCTCACAAGGCTACGATGAACGAGTGCAATCTGCAGGTTCACTCATTCTACTGACAATTGGGACAGATAATT
Source organism: Oreocharis arfaki (assembly GCA_013398015.1). Lineage (NCBI taxonomy): Eukaryota > Metazoa > Chordata > Aves > Passeriformes > Paramythiidae > Oreocharis > Oreocharis arfaki. Next base: position 36,075 of record VZRR01003127.1, read on the forward strand.
GTCTGTTTCCCAATGGGGATTTTTCGCCAGTCACAGTGCAAGAGCCTTTATAAATCAGAATTCAGGTTACAATTAGAACACGTTTTCATTTTATGAGAAGATGATCCTGAAACGGTGCAGCTGCTTCTAGAGCATGTATGGACTCCTAGATAGTCCAAAGTCAAGCCTTACCATTTATTTGGGCTAAAATGAGGAAGAAAGAGCAGCACACGTATTGCCACTGGCACGGAAAAGGTAACAACACGAAGTGGCAAAACAAAGACCTGCTTCAGTCATACCTGGGCTCCAACCAGCTGGAGGAGTGCAAAGTTTACAGGAAGCACATCGATGTCTGTGTTGATGGCAGTCTGGTCAAAAGGACATGCCTTGCGATGGAGCTTGTTCAGGCAGGTCTTGCACACGGTGTGAGAGCAACCTAAGCTGATGGGTTTGTGCACATTCTCATCAAACTCGTTGTAGCAGATTGGGCAGGACAGAAATTCTGTCCACTGAGCTGCCTGCACAGGCATTGTGGAAGCTGGACACTTGTTTAGCAGGCTAGCAGACCATTATTTCACTGTACTATGTTTTGGCAGCTGTAAGTGAATAACAGAGTATTTAAAACATGCTTTCTGGCAACTTAGAATAATTTTTAATTTAAAAAAAGACCACAATTTCAATCTTACAAAGAATAAAACCAAATCCTTATGCTGAAGTACTCAAAAATCCCAACTCTGTGTTAGTTTAACAAGTGTACCAAAAAAGGCTCATGAACTAAATTAATGCAGACTACTGTAAGTTTAACTTATTCACAATAAATGGCACTAAAGGTTGGGGTTTTCTGGGGGGTGGGGTGGTGGTTTAAAATGTTATTTTCATTTGAAATTAAGTAAACGCCTTCCTTCTGCAGATCTTATTCAGACACCAACCTAAACCCAGCTTTCCTTTTTTAAAAACACAATTTTTCTTTCTGTAAAATACAAATTGACTAACAAAACTCAAGAACCATACAAAAACAATAAAGAATGAGAGATCAATTTTTAGTTTTATGATTCTCTCATGTTACTTCCACCTTTTCTCACAAGAACTGGAGCACTCAAGGGCAGAGATTGCTGTGTGCAATTTTGCTTTTCACGTGTCTACCTTACACATAACTATGTCCATGAACTCACAGCGAGAAAATCTTTGACGTATGTAAAATCCAGGTATTCAGGACAAAACCTATGATAAGGCAAGCAATAACTTCAGTTGGCTTCCTCATCTCTTGAAACATCTCACTCTGTGCAGCAGTACCAAACAAATTGTTTACATAAGTGTATTTCAAAGTAAATACGGCTCTATGGACATTATTCTCATATAAGCCACATTCCTGAAAAAGGCACCAGGCCTAAGAAGTTCATCGAAACCGTTCTCATCCAAGCTCTCGTCATCACGATTTACATTCAGAGCTCCACCCCGGAGGGAGCAGCCCCACCCTGGGCTGTGATGTGCCACCGTGCTGGCTCTCTTTAGGCAACCTACAGACCAGTTGGGTCACTTCGAGGCTATGAACAAGCTTGTTAAAAATGCAAATACACAAATGTTTTAATCACATGTTTAGCATTCTGTTTTTTTACTCTGATGACAGAAAAAAGGTAATTGTTCTTGAGGAAGCTGAGATCTCCCCTCTGTGCTCAAATTCAGAAACTCTTTACTGCAATTCCATTGTTGGCTGTGCTATGGTTTAATTAATGCTAAAGTATCAGACCATTGAAAGAATTACCAGAACACCAAATAGACTCTTATCTTTGGATGTATTTTATGTTAATTATGACCATCTGTTTAGAAATCCTATTTAGTACTATGAACATTCAGTGCCCTTTAAGTAACAGGATACTTGTACAAGATGTCCTTATCTCAGTGAGCTTTTCAATATTATGCAGCAATTTTAGCCCCAAATGAATTCCCATAGCAAAACACACCAAACTGAAAGTTGAACCTCTCAAAACCAAACTGCTGAGGTTACACTTTTAACATAAGCCAGAAAATCCCCACGTATTGGACAAATCAGATTTTCATCCAGCTTCTAGGAAAGCACAATCAAAGCTCTAGCAGGGATGAACAAACACAGTTGTCTTTAACGTGCCATTGCTACATGTGTCTTCCAACCAAGGAAATTCAAAAGCAAAACAAACACGAGCAAAACCAACCAGTGAGCCAACAGGCTTAGGAAGATTTTTGATTCCTCTGTTAAGAATCCCACCATTTCCTTTAGCACATCTGCTTCCCTTCCGAAACAGCAGGACAAGAGATGCACAGAACTGCAAAGCCTGTCTGTAAACACCTTCCTTAAAGCTTTTAGCAGCATTACCAGAAACATTAAGATACCAACACCAACATAACTGCTGACCTAGGGCTGATAGTGGTGCTTTTTCACCTGACTGCAAAACACAGGTAACAGCACAAACTAGACCACTGTGGGAAGTGTGTGACTGTCATGACTCACACGGGGAAAAGTTTAAGAAGAGGCTGGTACACAGAGAGCTCAACTGCTGGTATGTCACTAACGAGCTCCTAATAAACAGCCTCTACATCCACACTGCTCATTAATTATCTCAAACACAAGGATCTCTGCTCTGAGACAATACCCACGTTCGGTTTCCACAGGTGCTTCAGAGACTTGCAAGAAACCACCTCTCTGTTTATGAGGTTTTAAAATACAGTTGTTTTCCTGACCAGCATAGAAATAAACACAGCAGATTCTTCAAGTGTGCACCACCGGTTTTTAAAGATCTATCTCGGGGTGTTTAATCATCCCAAATGACAGATTCTACTAAGCATGTGTTGACCTTCAGATTTCTTGACAGGAAAAAAAATCTAATTAAGTCAGCAAACAGCTGGGAAAAGCTCTCGACTCCCAAAACTTCAAGCAGCCATACAGGGAGGAATCTCCATACTATATTGAGCCTGCCAGCTCTCCTGCCACTCTTGCACCCCAGTGTGCAGGAAAACAATCTCATGTCTCCTAATTACCATGTCGACTCCTACAAAAGGCATAAGCCAAATGTTTAATAGATTCTTGCTCCTTGTCAGAAACAATGTATTTCAGGGATGTCCTCTTGAAGAACAAATGCTCCAGCGCTCTAAACTGAGCAAACACAAGGTAGGGAGCAAAAGAAAGAAGGGAAACTAGAAACCTTTTGGATTTTAACAGGCAGTACACTCCATTAGAACAATTACCCTTGGTCTGTCTGTTCATCCTGGCAGATGTGTTCTCTATCTCTACACATACACAGAACTCCTTTTCTCAGTCAAAATAGAAGCATCCCGCAAAAAAAATCCCAAAGAAATGGCTGATACAGAAACTGGCCAAACATACAAGAAAACAGCCTGAAAAGTCATGGCAGTTGCTACTTAAGAGGTCATTACATAGTGAATTGCAATTAGTTTTATAGTGTTGCTACCAGAAGCAATACTTTAGATGACAAACTGAGAAATGTATAAGCCTAAGTTCAGAAATCATGTAGTAATAAAAACCAGTACAGCTGAGTAATTTTGTGTTTCTACTACAGTAGTATTTTCCTATTGCAGTAACGGCTGCAATGGATCAGAGTAACAATGATAACTGACTGATTTTCTCATTTTAGACCAGAATATCTGATGACAGGCAAAACCTCAAAGCCTTCCTCAAACAGCTGTACCACTTACAACTGATGGAAGTTGTGAGGTTTAGATGTTCTTATTTTATATTAATTTACAGCTACCTAATCCCAAGACACTCTCTACAACTAATCTAAATCATTATGCCTACCCAATAACCTCTGGACATGATAAACATAATTCAATTCTTATTTTCTGAAGAAACCAAGCTTAGGTGATCTTGCTTGTCTGTTAGTCTGTTCCTCTCCCATACTGCTCAGTCAGGGCATTTGCCAAAACACGAGACAGGCAAGTTTCACCCCTTATCAAAGAAAGGGCTGAAGGCTTAACTCGGTTTCCCCACAGCGTCAGCTCTGCTCTGCTCAGGCTCACTCCATCAGGTCCCTCGTGGGCCACAGGCAAAGACAAATAAGCAGAGCTTGGATGAGAATGAGACATGGAATAATTCTGTCAGTGCTGAACAAAGGGAAGTCTTCTCTACAGATGAAGGAAACACTTGGAAAACTTGTGAAATCATATATCATTTTCACAACTGAGGTTCAATTACAATCTTACTGTGGATTTAAGCCTAAATCTTAGAATTCAATTGATTTTTAATCACTAAATTAAAGAGTCATTGATATTGACTTGCTCTTAATGCTGACTGCAGAGATCACGGTATTTCCTTTCCTTTCTAAATTGATCTCCATTAAAATTTTTCATTTATGCAGATTAATGGCTGGTTTGCACTACAAGGAGGCAGCTTTTTCAAGCTCTCCTTCCTAAGTTACATAGTTCTGAAAGCATCCTGACTGGGTCAAAAACCTACATATCCACATAATCAAATTATCAGTATTAATGTATTCTCTGGAAGGGCTAGCATCTTTTATTCATTTCTCTTCAACAGCCATCATCTACAGATCTAAAAAACTGGCTTCATTAAAGGCTTAGGGAAGGGCCATCTCCATAACAGCTTTGCATCATTCAGCTATGACGGCTTGAAATTAAAATAAATCCTCTTTACAGAACAGACTTGCTTATTTCTACACTCTGTAATATCTGTCACATGCAAATCTCTTTACATCATGTGAAAATTCTATATGTAAAGTCTTTAATGACCATTAAATATAGTATTTCAACACAATTCTTTCATTGAACATTAATGCTCTTGCGAGTATCTGTAGCCTAATTCAAGGGCCAGAAAAGTCACCAACAGAAATCCTGGGGACACACGAGAATCAGAGAGTATCTCAAGTGGGAAGGGACATATCGTGTCCAACTCTGCTTCTCACAGGAGTATCTGACACTAAACCACATGTCCAAGAGCATTGTCCAGACACTCCTTGAGCCCTGGCAGACTTGGTGCCACAACCACTTCCCTGGGGAGCCTGTTCCAGTGCCAGGCCACCCTCTGAGGGAAGAGCCTTTTACCAATGTCCAACCTGAACTTCCCTGATAGCTTCATTCCATTTCCTTGTGCCCTAAATATAGATCCAAACATTTACATGTACCCAGACTATGTTTTGCCAAAACGCCTACGGGATTCTCTTATCTGGTTAAAAAAGTATCAAAGCTTAAATGCCCTCTGCCTCCTTAAAACATGTGGATGAAGAGTAATTCCTATCAACAGGGGTACAATATAAATTTAAGCTCGTGGCTGCTCAGTGACTGCCAAAGTTCACTCAGTTCAGGGTTAACTCCCCCCAAAACCAACACCAGAGTCGGTGTATCCTCAGCAGTTCACACCTGCTCCTCCCTGCTCAAGCCTTGATACCACAAATAGTGTTAGTAGATTTTAAAAGTTTCCTAAAGAATTATGGAATGCCATGGTGGGTTTTTCCTTGTGTTTCAGAGGTGTTCCTGAAAGGAGAGCCTGTCCTTGCCACCAGCCTGATACCAACTCAGCTTCTGTAACAGTATTGACTTTTCAGGACTAACTGAAGGGCAAATAAATGAAAAATCTTCTTTGCCACTCAAATCAGTTGAACTCCCCCTGAATGCAGAGAAAGGGAATCCATTCCTATGCAGATCTACTTTGACACAGTTACTTCATGAAGAGATACAGTGTAGAACTCCTTACTCTTCCCTAATATTTTCATAGAATAAGGACTCTCATGCATGGTTTAGTTCTCTAAGCTTTTTTTTTTTTTTTTAACATGACCTCCATGTTTAAACAATTCATTTTTTAGAAGAGAAATTCTATTTCCTAATATTTAAAAACCTATTTGAATGAAATACTAATTCTATTCTGAGATGTAAGGCAAGAAAACAGAGGGCTCCACAGGAGCTGGAAAGCCTTTTTAAAGGTTGTACAGAATGACTTAAGATGCCCATGGACATATTCTTTTTCTCCTTTCCTCAGGGCTGTCCAGTCAGCAAGGAGAGAGCCTGTACATTCATCCCATTAAGGGTATATAAAATATCACCAAATGAAATGTAACATTCTCCTAACAAATGTTGCTAGCTATTACCATCTGGATATTGTAAATATTTTATCTACTGTAAAGCAACAAAGCCTTAAATATATGAGATAAACACTCAAGACTACGAGTTCACTTTGGGATATCTAAGCATTGACACTAAAATTTGTTGGAATTTAGTATTTTTGAGAGAAATGGCCACAGCCTCAAACAAGACAGAAACACAAGTTAATAAAAATACCTTTTCTTGGGGAAAGCTTTGCTTACAAAGCAGAAACAAGAAAAAGTTCACTAAAAAGGCATGAAGGTCTTGGGAGAGCAATTCAATATAAAATTCAGAATTCAGTGTTTCATGGAATAATATTTATATCAGCAACAGAAGTTTCAATTTCTATCATTTCCACAGATATTTAGGACAGACCAAAGATCAAAGAATAGTATTTTGATTCTGAAGATTTACAACTGTACTGGTTGGTTCTCATTTAAAATTAGATTTCTTCTGCCACAATTGCAAATTTATACCCTTGTAATCCAAAGGACTGTTTTTAATTTTAGTTCCATTATTCTGATGCAGCTATGATGGCTGTGAGAGAACAACCACAAGAGAAGCTACAGGAACTACAATTAAACCCAAACAAAATCCTAAGCTTGCATGGAAGTGAAACAGGCCTAGATCAGAAGTTGTCCTGGTTGCCTGTCTAAACTTTGTCATTACCTTCTCTCGTTACAGATCCACGCCATTCCCCTCCGAACCCTGGATGAACTGAAAACTCATCATTCTCCCACCACTCTGCTGCCCTTCCTGCGCTTTGTGCTGACTCCTACACTCAACTAGAAACCCTCCGTGCACCTCCAGCATCAGCGGGACCGGGACATTCTTCTCCTGTTCAGTTGTTTTGGGTTTTTTTGTTTAAGACATTTAAAACATGACACGGTGGGTGCAGTCCTAGGGCCTGTCTCTAACCACGACTCTCCCCCACCATTTCCCTAACGCACAGCTCCACGAGTATTCCAGAGTGGGAATACTCATGGCTCCGGTGCGATTCTCCCCGGTGCCAGGGGGCACCTCAGCGGGGACTGCCCGGTGCTGCGGCTCCCCAAGGGGCTGCCGGGGAGGGGACCAGGACCTCCTGCCTCCGTTCGCCGCTGCCGGAACGCGGGGCGGCCCCGCGGGTTCCCCCGCAGCTTCGCCCCGTCCGCAGGCCGCTGTCAGCCGCACCCGAGCCAGGCCCCGCTCCCGCACCAGGCCCGGCTGCCGTTCCAAGGCCCGGCCTGGGCTCCCGTTCCTGGGCCCGGCTCCCGCACCCGGGCCCGGCCCGGCTCCCGCTCCTGGGCCCGGCCCTGGCTTCCCGCTCCCGCACCCGTTGCCCGGCCCTGCTCCCGCCGTCATTTCGGAGCCGCCACCAAATGGCTGCCCGGGTCCCCGGGCCGGCCCCGCGGCCTTGGCGGGGCCCGCCGGGCGCCGACAGCCCTGCGGTCCCCAACGGGCCGCACTGGACGGGCTCAGCCCGACGCCGCTCTCGCCGGGCTCCCGCAGCGCCGGGAGGCAGAGGAAGGACCGGGGTGGGTGATGGGGGGGAAGGGGGGG
>VZRR01003127.1:43735-55017 GCA_013398015.1 Oreocharis arfaki
AGAGACGGCCGTACAGATGCGCCCGTCGCAAGCGCCCCGCCGCCAGGGGGATGCGGGGGTCATAGAGACGGCGTGACAGAGTGGCGGCCGGCGCGGCCAGCGCCCTCTTGTGGCGCGCCGCGGTCAGAGTCGCCTCAGCGGTTCCTCGGTGCGCAGCGTTCGCCTCTGGCGTCGATTATTTTTTTGTCCTTTTAAATTTTAATTGGTAACTTTCGCCGCTAGTGTAGATTATTTATTGTCGTTCTAAATTGGAATTGATGACTTTATTATTGCTGGCGCTGAGGAGGAAGAGAGGATTGGAGGCGCGCTCTGGCGCACGCCGGTTGTCCCGGAGCCGCCTCAGGCCGGAGGGGCCCAGCGAGGTGTGGGGAGCGCTGGCGCTGCTGCCCCACCACGGCAGCCCCCGGAGCAGCACTCGGGAGCTGCACCCGCTTCTCCGGTCACGCCGAGATAACACAGCCTTAGCCAAGGTCACGGCGGTGCAGAGCTGTGACTCCTGAGGGGGAAGAATTCATGGCACAAGTGGGTCAGACAGACCCCTCTGAAGGGCAGAAAAACGCGTTACTAAATGACCGCCACTGGAACACCGTGTTTTGTTCACATCTTGTTTACTCAACACAGCAAGCCAAAATACTAACTGTTAAGGTATGCACAGAATTATTAACTGCGATCAGTAAAAACCGAGATGCATTTCTGACACAATGCCTTGTTTGCATTTCGTTTATTGTGTTATGACAGGACATGGTTACATGTACGGACAGGGGAGAGGAAACACCTCTAACGTGAACATGTGCACAAGACCAGGGTTTGTTCACAAAGCTTACTGAGACGCTGCAGCCACTGAACAGAACATGCTGGTGGCCTGTCACACAACACAACTCCCTCTCATGTTGACATGCACGACCAAAATAACTTGGAACCTGCTCCCACAGAAGATACACTCCAAAAGATCAGCCTGTTTCCCCTTTGGCACACAGGGAAGTGCTCATGAGGGAAATACCCAAACATACACCTGACCATGCCTGTAACAAGTAGTAACAGGAAAGTGCAGGGTAGACATTGTACACACCCAACCCCTCACGTAGCTGATCAATAAAACCCCAAATGGGCTGGTGCACTCACAGACACAGGGAAGGAAAGTGAACTGACAATAAAAACTATTGTCTTGGATTTTAGAGGCAGCCAGATTCTGAAGCATTTGGGCCAGACTTCTGGACTCAGAGCAAGAACTTGGAACAGCATTTCTGAAACTTGAAGGAAAGTGTGATACAGACAGAGTAAGAACTACTGGGTTTTGCTAATTGTAAGTACCATTATCTCATATTAACAACTGAAATGACTCTTTATTCATATCACATTAAGTGGAAGAAACATGTACCAGCCAAAGACATTGCATCACAGGGCTCTCGATGCTCGTGATGAAACTAAAATGACCTTTGACAAAGCACAAACACACTTCTGCAGACACACACCATTACCGTGTCACGGAACCAGAGTATGAGACCTCTATGCCTAAGCCATTCCTAGTCAGACAGAAATGCCTGTATTTCAAAATTAGCTTTGAAACTGTGATTACCCAACAGCACACAGACGAATTTCACATGAATGCATATAGCTAAGGTCTGTAAAAAAATGAAGGCAAATGTTATGATGCAACAAACAGGACTAAACTTATCAAATACAGGTGCAAAACATTGGTATGACGGAAAGAGCCCCACTATTAGAAGAAAGAAGTTTATAAAAATTCCGAACTTGATAAAAGTAAAAGCAAGTCTTTTTCATGGAACTATCCAGTTACAAATAAACTGCAGGGCAATAGTGTTTTGTTTCTTTCTCTTTTACCAATTCTCTATTTGCAAGAGGCAATGTGAAAGCTTCCTTGAAGAGTTTTTTTTTGTTGTGCGTCCTTAAACATTGCAGACTTGAGTACGAAAACACACCTTCTTTCCGTTGGAAGATCTAGCAAAGTTTGGGCAAGGAAGGAGATGATTTCACCATGAATGATCCAGGAAGTGGATGGGAACAACTGACTCGCTGAATAAATACAAACACCCCCTTCCCTCAGCTGTTTTCACCAACACCATGGCTCAGGCTTCAGCTTATTGCAGTATCAGTAACAGTCTGAAAGTCAGCAGTGCCTGCCCTTGAAACAAGGAATATTATTGGGGGACCAGGATATGCTCAGTATAATAGAAGCATGAAATAATTTCCCATATTTTGCTGTTTACTTTCAACTAGGAAACACCTTTTTTCACTGGCAGCAATAGCAACCTTAATGGAGCAGGCAGGTTTCCTGCTCCAAGGCCTGTCTTGGATCACCAGCCACCTGTTTGTGCTTCTCTCCATTACATGGGGATCTGGAACTGGAATTGCATCTAGAATTTCACTAGCCAGGAGCTTTTTGTGGAGTCTGACTCCACAATTGCCCAGCTATCAATCATAGTCTATTTTAACTTTTGTAATAGTGTTCAGGTTTGGCTTTTCGCTGCTGCTCCTTCCATGAACAGAAGTCAAATGCTTTTTAAGAGCAGACTTGTGTTTAAAGTCCATGTCACAGCAGTGGCACTTGTAGGGCCTGTCCCCACTGTGGATGTTGAGGTGATCCTGGAGCGTGCTCTTGGCAGTGAAGGTCTTCAAGCACACCATGCACTGGAAGGGCCGGATCCCCATGTGCCCCCGGATGTGCCTGTTGAGATTCTTTTTTTGCGTAAATGTTTTGCCACATTGCAAACACAGGAAGAGTTTGTGCATTTTCAGATGCCTGAGATAGTTCTCAAGGTGCAGAAAGCCCCTCGGACACTTCGGACACTGGTGCCGCCATGAGCTGCCAGAATCCTCCAGGCTCTGGAACCCGTTCACCCCACTGGAAGTTCCTTCTGGATTGTCACCAACAAAAGCCTGAAAGTGATTTCCTGACATTTCTGTATTCCTGCTTTCAACTGTAGAGTTTATCAAGGAGTGCTGGGTTTCTGGAAAATACAAATTTGTTTTAGAAGAAGTGCAAGGCTGAGGAAAATGATCATTTTCTACATTTGCAACGCTCATGGAATCCATTCTGAAGATACAGATTTCATCATCCTTATACCCGATTTCCACTGTTGATATTTCTGGGGATTTTGTGTCCTTCCTTTCCGACACCAAGCTCTGTGCTGCAGGGTGCGGGCCATCCCCATCCTCCTGTTTCACCGGGTATTCTTCATTCTCTGGGCTGTCTTCAGAGATCTCAATTATTTCACAATCTTTATCTAAAACCTCATCCCCGCTCCTCAGTTCAGCATCCGAAGAGTGGCACCCCTCAGCAGCCTGGGCACCGCTCTCCATGGAAGCGTCGATCTCCAAGTACTTGGACAAAGCCTCGGTGCACTTCTCCACAATGTGAACCATCTGCAGGTAACTCGCGGCCGTCAGGTACTTCAACAGCTCCTTCTTCTTGACTTCCAGCGCGCCCGTGTAGCAGGACAGCAGCAGCTTCCTGCCCACCTCGGCGCTTTGCAGGATGGTGATCCGCACCTGCCTGGACTGGTTGAGCAGGAACTGATCCCGCATGAAGGTGGAGCAGGCGGCGAAGATCACCTTGTGCCCCTGGAACTCCGTGTCGTTGATGTAGATGGACACGTCGCAGAAGAGGTTCTGCTGCCGCAGGAGGTTCATCTTTTGCAGCACGGCATCGCCCTGCTGCTCGAACTGGAAGTGCAGCACCTCCGAGTCCGCCGCCATGGCGGGACCCGCGGGCACCGCCGGAGCGTCTCGCCGGGCGCAGCCCACCCCCGCCGCCGGCAGGACCCGCTGTCCTGGGGCNCGGTACGCCGTGACCGCGGTGGAAATGAGAGGCGGCGGCAGACAGAGTTAGCAGCACGTTTATTAGAAGACTTGGCACTGCTACAGCGGCTGCCGCTGGGGGAAACCGCACCGGCACCGGGGCGCGCCTCGCCCACCGTTCGGTAGAGGTAGCGACGTGTCCGCCCCCGTAAGGCATCCCGGGGAGCGGCTGCCGGGGCTCCTCCTCGCCATCAGCCGGGACGCGCCGGGGGAACGGTGAACCGCCACCCCGAACGCCGCCGGGACGAGCTGCTGGCTTCTTCACGGCCACGGGACATCGCCCGGCAGCCGCCGACCCGCCTGCTTTGGTTATCACACGTAGTGTAAGACTTTTGCCCAGTCAGTGAAGAGGTAGCTAATGCTCAGTCCATCGATTATACAATCTCAAAGGAAAAGCGTCCGTCCTGCCTTCTCACCCCTTACCAAGTCGGGAGGCACCACTATGTCCCCTTCTTTGTTTTTAAAAATTGACATTTAACGTGACTTTAGAATTCTCTCAACTGTTTCAGTTTGTATCACATTTTGATTCTCCCTCCTCACTTTTATTCCTCCCAATGACTCCAAAACCAAAATCAGCCCCACACAATTAATTTCTACATTATTTCAACAAAAGTTCAGCGGCAGCTAAGTTTTGCCGAAAAGCTAGGGGAGAAAAAGACTGACACTTCAAATTTATCAGTTACTAATTTGCAAAACATGTCTTCTAAAAGAAAAATAAATTAAGGAAAGACTTGTCCCTGATCTATGCAGGAGGCTGTGCAGCTGCAGCATATGCTGCAGGAACACATGCCACACAAGCTACCATCACTCAGAGAAGTGGTGAGCCCAAACCTCTGGCAAACCTAAAATCTAAGAATTCCTTCTTCTATATAATATAAATAAATAAAATGCCAACATAAAAAAAAATTCCTATTATATTGAAGAGTTATTAAAATACTTTTGTAATAGACTTCAGTTATTTTTAGGATATGCAGGAAGTTGTACAGCACATTAAGTTGTGAAACTATCCACTTACCAGCAAACGGTATTCTACACAGTAACACACAGATTATGATAACTGCCATAGTCCTCATCTGAATATGCAGCATCAGTAGCAACAACCAATGGATCTAATCTTTCACTACTCGGGACATTGCAATGAAGACAACATTTTACATACATGGACAATTAAGTTCATCTTACTCTGTAATCGAGCTGCCTCTGCATATTCCATTTATCATAATTCTCACTCTGTTTTAATCTGTAATTCAGAGAAGCAGCATTAGCCAGATTTTGCTTTTCTAATACCTCTTCTGTACTCTTCACTTGTCTTTCCATATAGGGGCAAATTTTAGATGAACTCTATCACCAGCACACTTTGCATCGGTGTATTGCCCTCAGAGCTCCAGTGTTTCTGGAGTCACGCAGCCATCTCCTGCATAAATCTTTTGGTCTGCACCCTTTTGCCAGGCCAAAAGCACAGACATTAGTAAAAGTCACTTTTCATCCAACAGACGTGTCCATTTTCAGTGAAGAAAGTCTTCTGCATTTCTGCTTTTTCCTATTTCTTTGTGCCGTGCTCTCACCAAACGACCACAACAGCCTTTAACTGAACAGCCCAGCAGTCTTGGCCTTTGCAGACATCCAAATCACCACAGCACAGGGTGGACTGAACACCTATGTATCTTGAGCAAGTAATTTTTTTTGTTTCTTAGGAAACCCCTTGTCTCTTCATATCAGCTTCAAGTCACCCACAGCTACTTCAACAAGCTGTATTCTCCTTACAGTAACATTACAGCTTCATAATTCCACAAAGACCAAAACTCCAGATAGACAAAACTTTCAATACTGTCCATTTTGCTGCCATGTTTTCTAGCATTTGTGCAGTTTTATTCCTTTCTGTGGCAGAAGACCATTTTCTTTTTCGTGTCCATATTCATATTGCCTTGGATTGTTCACTAGTACCTTACAGCACGTCGACCTGGCTCTGCAGGCTCTTGTTCTCCACGTCTATCTTCATTTTGACATAGCACTATAACTTATTTCCATTTAGTGAATAATAGATTATCAAAATGTTTGAACAATACAGAAGATTGTGCCTGAAGACAGAATGCAAGTGTCAAATGCAACTGTCACGGTCAAATTTAGTTCAAAACAACTCTGAAAGTGGGTGGCTTCAAGAGGAAAAACAGTTCTTCCCATGCAAACCTATCTTCTACCCCAGGAACCTGAACAATAATTTTAAAAAGTTTCAAATAGTTAGACTTTAGGCCTAAATATGTTTGCTACAACTTGAAAGATGAATGCCCTGATGTAATTTCCATTGCTTACTTCATAGCTGTCCATGTAAGAGTTCATGTAACAGTCAAGTACAGTAGTTCAAGAACTCAATTGCAAAAACTGATTCACAGAATCACCTTCCTTTTCTACTTCAAAGTACGTGGATTTCTGAAAACGTTCTGCAACATTAACGTGTTTCAACATCCATCAGTGTAATGTCTGCGTAAGGAAATCCTGACTTCTACACACACAGAATTGAAGAGCAAGACCAACCTTTGATAATGACATACACAACACTTGTTGCTCTAACACACCTTTGGTCATACCTGTTTAACATTTTTAACCATACAATAGCAGCCTTTCACCCCCACCCCTCATTCAAACACACCAACAGTACTACGTTTAGGTAGGAAGCATAATCTCAGCCTCATGGCAAACCTTGTGGAAAAGAGCTGCATTGGAAGAAATCCTTATTCCAAACACAAACAGCAGTTCTCTGCCGAGGATCAGCCATTTGATTATTAGTCTATGCTACACTTCAGTACTAAGAGTGCTGTTCTACTGGGAATGGTGTGCCTCAGATAAATTAAGCTTCTTTCAGCCTGGCTGGGATGCGGATAATTCCACAGCACTTTTGAGAAGCAATGTGGTATAATCCCAGAATCCCAATTAACATGCCATTCCCGCTACATTTGATGTTTAAGGCGGTATACAAGAGGTATTGCTGAGTACAGTCAATAGCTGATATATTAACCTATAGAAATTGTGCTACCTATACCTCATCCTAGGATCTGTAAAACACTAACGGTCACTTCAAAAAAGTTCAAGGAATCAAAAAACTTTATGTTAAGTTCTTATAGCAGGTATCTTTGTTTAAAGTTAAGTGACATGTGGCCCTTATTAGACACCAAGGAGAGACATACAAGAACTAAGGAGGAAAAAGGGAAAAAAAAACCCATGGAGTTGTTATACATTGCAGCTTTAAAAAGATTCTTTTCACAGTGTCAAAAAGCAGTATTTCTCCACTCCAGCTTTGCTCTAAACCCAACAGCTGTTGTGGTTTGTGATGCAAAACTTATGGAAGATGGAGGATAATTTTTAGCTTTGAAGTGTTTAGCTTGTCTCAGTACATGCACTGGTAAGTGCCCTTTAAAAATCCCAGGTATGCCAGCGTAAGAACAGGTCATACTTGCACTCCAGGCACCAGCCTCTCACATTCCAGAGCTGCAATTTATCGTCAGTTTGAACAGCTCTATGCAATGATCAGCTAACCCTGCCAAATCATTTAGGGTTTCATCTTTTCATAATACATGTTGAGGTTAAAAACCCTGAGAGTTTTTAAGAGAGCATTGACTGGCAGCAGAAGTTTCTTGAAATAAGTTTAGAAAGGGCAGGGCAAAAAAGTGACACAAAAATACTTCATTTCAACTGCAGGAGTCTAGGGGTAAGATCAGAGAAAGGTAATTTTAAGAGGTAAGTTTAAATTTAAGTATATGGAGTGTTTTCAGTTATCCAGTGCTTTTTAAAAAAAATATCGGGTTATCTCACACACTTGTCCTCTTTGCTTTCCTCCATCTGCCCAGACACAGAGAGGCCTCTAACTGTACAGCAGATGGTTTACTTGCAGCCCACAGCAACAGTCTTTCAAAAGGTGTTAGTCTTGAGTCTCCTAATCAGAGAGAAATGAAACAATTAACCCCTTAATCCACAGTAGAGACACAGACAGAAACCTGAAGGAGGATTGCTATTCACAGAAAATATCAAGTAAGACTAAGAGCGATGGCTGAAGACCTGCCAGGTTTTGCAATCCAACCATCTGTAGCCTTTTGGGGCACACCACTAGTTTAGGGAAGAAGCCAAACCAATGGTTTGCTCCTCTCAGTCACAATCCCTACATAGGGTGGGCTTTAATTGCTTAATTGACGCAGGTACTATCGTTTCTTAAACTGAGCACAGCCTGAGGCAGCTTCCCTGCATCCAGTACCTGGCTGGCATCAGCCTGCTGACAGACCTTACTGTCTGTAGCAGCGCTGCATGTGAATGAATCGAAGTCCACCGTTATGTCTTGCACGTTTCTTTCATTGGCATTGTCAAAGCTATTTTTACCGTGCAGCTGTTTAAGGTGTTTCCTCAGAACGGGCTTATGCGCAAAGACCATGTCACAGTAGTTACACTTATGGGGCTTGTCCCCACTGTGCAGGTTGAGGTGGTCCTGTAAGGAACATTTCTGAGAGAATGTTTTCCCACAGATCTTACACTGGAATGGTTTGATGCCTGCATGCACTCTCATGTGCCGGTGGAGATTGCCCTTCTGAGTGAACGTCTTGCCACAGAGCAGACACATAAATAGTTTATGCATCTTTAAGTGGTTAGCATAGTTTTCCAGATGCCGAAATACTCTTGTGCACTTTGGACACTGATGGTGCCACTGGAGGCCTTTGTCTATCCCTCGGTTGTTAGGCCCAAACATATCTTTAGAGGCCAGAATGATGTTATCGCTGCCAGCATATGAAAGGGCATAGTTGTGCAGGTGGTTTTGCTCTATTTCACTTGCTCTGTTCTCAACAGTGGAGTTGATAAGAAAGTGTTGAGGCTCTGATGAATGCAGTGCAGTTTGTTCAGAAGAAATAAACTGGTTCTGATCCTTTTTATTCCTAACTTCTGTTACCTCCCCGATGGACTCCACCTTGATGATCTGAATGTCACTATCCTCCATGTCCATGCTGTCTTCTGAAGGCTGAATGCAAGGCGAGTCTTGCTGCAGAGAGTCATCATCTCCCTGATGTTCCTTCAGCTCAGAAGAGTCGCTTTGCTGTTCGCACTCTTTGCTCTCCAGTGGCTGCTTGGGTTTGATGAACTTCCACAGGGCCTGGGTGCACCGTTCCACGATGTGGCTCATCTGCAGAAAGCTCGCAGCAGTCAGGTAGTTCACCAGCTCCATTTCAGGGAACTCCAGAGTGCCACTGTAGCAGGAGAGGAGCAGCTGCCTCCCCACTTCCGAACTTTGCAGGATAGAGATTTTTACATCTCTGGAGTCATTCAGTAAGAACTGATCTCTTAAAAAAGGAGAGCCAGCAGCAAAGACAATTTTATGCCCGTGAACTTCAACATCATCTATGTGGACCACGACATCACAAAATTTATTTTCTTCCCTCAGTTTGTTCATTTTCTGTAACATTGAATCTCCATAGTTGTCAAACTTGAAATGAAGAATATCTGATCTTTCTGACATTTTGGCACACCTAAGGAAAAGCAGTAGAAAAAAAAACAAACAATGAGAACTTTTTGTTTTCTAAAAGGCAGGTTAGAAAGGTTTAAAGTAATAATATAAAGTGGGTGTTTATCAGCTGTTATGTTTTATCCTAGATACACATTGAAGTCCATCACAAATAAAAACAAAATGAAGTTTACATTTCACCTTACAACAACTTTTACCTTTTTTAAATTTAATGAAGCCTGATTATAAAGTAGAGGTGCTATGACAGAAATTCTCCTGAAGCAATATCCTAAAGAGTTAGGATGTAAAGGGAAACTCTGTATTTTTAGCAAGCTTTGGGTTTTGCAGCACTGGGTTTAACACATTAGATAGTCTTTGAGGTTTTTCTGCAGGAATTGCTTTGCTGTGGGTTGTTTTGGCTTTTCCTAAGATTACAGAAAAAAATCTTCAGAATGGCCTCCACTAGGCTCCCTGTTTTGAATACTTGGGGAATAAAGGAAGCCTCACTTCTTGCCTTTTTCTTTGGAAGATGACTTCTCTAGGAAGTTTGTTCTTGTTTTGATAGTACTTGGAATGAAGAAGAGCGGAGCTTCCATAAACCAAGTACCCTTCTTTTGTCTTTCAACAGTTGCTTTAAGAATTTATAAGACTACACTGATTCTGGATGAACCACTGTTCACACAATCCTGCCAGAGCACTGGGATTGCAGGAAGTGAAGAAATAACAGGAGACTAAGTGATGCAAGATTTGGTTAGATAAAATTAGAAAACAAAGCAAAACTTACACCTCCCAACTATTACAAACACCACATAAAGCTTGAAAGGAAGCTTTGAAGTTTATAGATAAAAACAGATACTGCTCTCTTGGGGCACGAAGTGTCAGCTGGGTGTACACACAGGAATGGCATCGTGCCCAGTGAAATGAATGAATGCACAAGAAAACCATTCAAAGAATATTTTTGGAAGCGTCTGTCAATAATCAGGGTTTTTTCAGTTTGCAGCTAAGACAGCATTTGGAGACATGACCTCCCCACTGATCACACCCCTCAAGCGTATCTTCCAATGTATGGCATGCAAAAATTAGGGAAGGATTTCAGAAGCCTTCAAAAACCAGGGACCGTGGAAAGTTTGGAAGCAGGGGGAGCATCGTTCTGCAGTACAACCGGTTCTGCTGAATCTGCAGAAAGCAGAGCCGCCAGTCTCTCAGTCACCTTCAGTGCTGCCTGACTCACCCCCCTTTCTAGGGCTGAAAGTTTACTTTTAAGAGGCAACAGCCTTTGGCAAATATAAATGACAGCAACACATCATCCTGATATACCTTCAGTGAAATTTAGGCATTATGAAACTGTTTCTTTTTGTGTTTTCTCTGGAAAGTGATGAGGGAAGCCCAGTTGTGAGTCTGTTTTTTCCACCTTGGAAATTCATACAATATGAATGCAGTCAAAGCACCCACGCTAAGGTTATACTGTGCTGTTAACCACAGTTATTCCAGCCATTCAGCCTGTCTCTGGCAGATTACAAGAGCGCTATCGTGGGAAACTGCAGATCGAAAAGTTGTGACTTGCCTTGGCACACATGCAGTTTCTACTACTACTGATCTACTAGACAAAAGAGCATCAAATGAACCCCAAACTCTCTGTCTCAGGAGGGTGGCACACCAAGGCAAGCTCCCGTCGGGCGTGCAGGGCTCTCCGCTGGAAGCACGTGCTTCCTCGGCCTTTACCGACCGGCTCCTCACATCTACTTCCCGGGGTCCGGGAAAAGGATATTCCAGCACAGATCAGCCGGGAGACTGCGCAGCTTCCCGAAACAACGCAAACGCGGTGCCCTTTGCGAGAGCGGGGAAAGCCGCTGTCCGCGCCAGGCCCGGCCCCGCGGGAGGGAGGGAGAGAAGGGGCAGGTACCTGTAGCGTCGGGCCGCGTCCCCGCGCTGGCACCCGCGGCCGCTCCTGCCTCCGGCTACGGACCTAGAGAGGGGAGGAGACCCG
>VZRR01003127.1:55109-85797 GCA_013398015.1 Oreocharis arfaki
GCTGCCGCGGGGGTGCGTCCGCCCCGTCCCCGCTGTGCTCTCCCGCGGCGCTGCCCCGCCGCCGCTCCCTCCCGGTGTGCGGGAGCTGGGGGCCGTCCTGCGCTCCGGTGCCGCCGGCTCCTTCCCTCGCCCCCGGGGCCGTGTCTCCCACCCGGCGCGGTGCCTCTCCTTCCCCCCTGCCCGGCACGGCCGCGGCCTCGGAGGGAGCGGGGCCGTGAGACCGCCCCGGGTCCCGCAGGGCCGGGCCGAGTCCTGGGGCAGGCGAGGGGCGCCGGGCCGGGCCCGTCCTCTCCAGCTCTCCAGCTGCGGGTGTGGGGGACAGGGGGGACCCGCCTTGAACTGCGTCAGTGTCCCCGAGACCTCGCCGAGCTCGTCCCGGAGCCGCCGGCTTTTTCCCCATGTCCCATCCCGGGCGGCGCGGGGCTCCGCGAGGCTGACGCGGAGGGACCGGCTGGGTACCCGCTTTCCCTCTCCGTGTCGCGGGGTGTCGGGTGTTGCCTGTCGCTTCCAGGTGGATCCAAAAATGTGGCATTTCCTTGCGTGCAGGCATCTTTATTTGGTTTATGTACCGTAACCTCGGTGGGTTTTGGGGTTTTTTTTCCCTTTTTGTTGTCAAGGAAGTGTTTCTTTTAGTTAAAAAGTCCCCAGTAGATAATTTTTAAGGGTTGGTTGTGTTAGTTAGAGATGGAAATTAAGTATAAACAGATTGTGCTAAGTTGGTTTAAAACCACTTATCAGCAAAATTAAGTCGATATCGAACTGCTGGAAGTAAACTTGGTGGTTTATCTCTGTGTAGATTTGCCTGATAGAGGCATTTTGCGGGAGAGGAGGAGAAGTTGAAAAAGGATTCAGGAGAGGTTTGGAGAAGGAAAAGATCATGTGAGAGGTTTGTAGAGGAAAAAGACTGTTTATTTCTTGAATACAAGCTGGAGAACCGGTAGGGCATTACAGGTATGGCTTAATCTGTATTCCAGATTTTGTTCTACTTACAGGTTTTGTTAAAGCACAACTCAGTAGGATTTCTGAGATTTTTGGCTACCTGGAAAACGTGTAATTGCAGGAACAGCCCGCTGCTGATTGACTTGCAGAAATTCTGTATTCTTTTTAAAAGCCTCTACTTAAAAGGTCAAGGACCTGAGCAAACTTATTTTTGTGTACACAGTAAACAAATTAACAAATGGAGCTTGGCATAGGGATTTCCTTCCAATTTCCAGCCCCAAGTGCAGGCAGTGTTTAGTAGCACACACCGAATGTAACTCCTTTTTTCTCAGTTCTTTCACAGCGTGTTTTTAAAGCGCTCTGGTTGTGTGGTGAGCGTAACTCTGTGTTTGAATCCTAACAAGAAAGCAACTCCAGCAGTACATAGAGCATCATCCCCAGAGTTTGTTTAGCTGCTGGCTGCACCGCGTTTCTTCCAGCCTTCAGCCCGTGCTGTGTCCTGCCTGTCCCGGCTGCACAGCGCGGAGATGGGGCTGCTGCTGGGGGAGCGTCAGCTGCGGCGCGTGGATGAACCAACTGTTCATAGTTAATTCATTCCAGCAACATTCCTGTGCTGGGCTGGCTAAGGCAGTGTCAGCATTTCTTTTATAAACTGCTGTTTCCCAGGACCGGCTGCTTGTTTGTGGGATGGGGAATTTACTGATTACAAGAGCCTAAAATTAGAGTTTTGTCCTCTGAGCAGATAGTTCAAATTGAGGTTGAAAGCAAAATGATGCTGGCAATAGCTATCAACCTGTTAAGGATTGTTAACAAAGGTTGCATTAGCTTAACTCTAGTGTTTTGTCTGATGCCTGGTTTTGCATACAGTGTCTCGTGATTCACTCATCTTCCTGGTATCTGTGAGGAGAGGGGTGGAATTGGAGACACCATTATGTCCAAATAACAGTATTTTTTTTACTTCTGGCTCTTGAAATTAGTGGGAACATCTGTGGCTGTCAGTGTGTTGTAAAACGAACAGAAAAATTAGACATGTAGTTGTTATTTTTTATTAACTACTCTTTAGTCATCCTAAATCTGTATTTTCACATGCAGTATTCCTCTGGCTTTCCTGCTTCATTTTGAATGCCAAGGACTTCTTGTTGCATTTGAGAGTAGGTGTTGCACAGGGAAGGTGGGTAAAGATCAGACATGGTTAAGCAGACTAATCATGTGATATGTGAGAAGAAAAAGAATTGCTAGTGATTTCTTGTACACTGTTTTTTGGGGTTTTTTCCCAGGGCTGTGATAAAATGCAGTCATTGACCTGGAGCATTTTCTAGGCTTTTTTCAAGACTCGCAATGTATTTTAAATAAACAAGTGTGCACTAGGTGGTTTGTACAGGTGGGAAAACCCACAGCTGTCCAAGGCTTTAGGAGCTCAGAGTCTTACAGAAGGCTGGGTTCTTTGTCATAACACAGCTCTGCAAAGTGCACTGTGAAGCCTCTGAACTCTGCCACAAATTCCTCTGTTCACCCACACTAAGATGCTAATGATGAACACTCGGAAAGTAGAACTTTGTATCTTTAAATGGAACCATACTGGATTTATTGTTAAGCTGTGCATAGAACCAGAGGAATAGAAACAGAAAATACATTATATTTAGGTATTTCAGCCACCTCAGTGTCTTTTCTGTGTGTCACCTCATTTTCCATGTTTTTTAACACTATACTTAGTGGTTTCATGTTTTGGAGGATAGAGGATATAAGTTTATTTTGCATGCCAAGCTTTCTGACTTTGCTTTTAAAGGCAAATGAATTGCTGTTCTTCAGTAATTTAGTTAATATTGCTGTGTTGTTCTTTATCTGGTGCATTCTGCATCAGATGTATTGGAACTTTGTGGAATCACTTTAGGAACTGCAGCTGAGGTACAAAAGCTGAGAAAGATATGAATGGGGAGAAAAAAAATCTCTTTTCCTCTCTAGTTTGCATACCTGTTCTCATGCTTATTCTCTTTTCTGCCCTGGAAACCCAGAACTTATTTTTGTGTTGTATCTCCCTATAAATTCTGTGCTAAGGGTGCTACATCTGCTGTTGATTCTCAGGTCCAAGAAGTTCATGCCTGAAATACTGATTTTTCCATTCACCCTCTGTCATTTTGTGTGGTTATGAATGTTCTGAACACCAGAAAATGGATATTCCTTGGAAATGGAGTGAGACCATCTGTAGTTACAAGTGCCTTGCTTCACTTGTTGCACATATCTCAAGGTGGCATTCAAGCCTCAGCCTCTTCCAGTAATGTAGAACTGAAGGTTTTCTGGTTTTCTTTTTTCTATATACTGTTTGGTTTAAGCTCTTTTAAATTCATTTTGGCAGAACTTAGAAGGAAAACTTTGATCACAAGTTTCCGGTCAGGTGCCAAATATTTGGGAAAGGGAGGGAAAGTAAAAGATAAATATTTTGTAAGTCTCTATGACTAATCTTAACTTTTCCATTTAAGATTTTAGCAGGGTGAATGGAGTCTCTGCTGTTCCTCTGCACATTGTCTTGAGTAGAGAGTAAAGTGTAACAGCAGTGAAGGGGAATTGCACGGAGAATTAGAATTTTAAGTAAAATTGAAAGCAGTGACCTGAGAGCCAGCCATGATGACTTTCTCATTTTGCAGCTCTTTCTAATATTCGTTGTGTGAGGAGAGGCCAGAACACCCATTTAATTACACAGATGAGCAAGGAAAGAGGTTGGTAGAAGTTTGCCTCTTCGTGTGTGTTTTACCCAGACACTCCGTCTCCCGTGGAGGTGTAAAGACGCCTTCAGGCAAACACTGCGTTACTGTGGTGTAGTTTTGTGTCAGGAGCTGAACTGTGCTGAATTCAAAAGCTTGTATTTTATTTATGCTGAAACAAACCAAAGCCTCTTTCCCTGTAAGGGATGAGACCCTGGCTTTCTGAAGAACATCAAAACTTGAGCTCTGTGCTTGGCTGAGGTCTTTTGTCCTAAGCTGTGAGAGCAGAAAGCTTTGGGTCTGAGATGAGCTGCAGGTATTACTAAAGAGCACTGTCACTGCTGCTGTTTGTTCTTGGGGTTTGATTCCAGAGCAGTCATAAGCCACAAGTAATTGCTCTGCTGGTCTTTGATGTGTGCCCTTCTAGGCTGGCCCTTATTTTAATGGGCTTGGAGGCTTTCTGGTGGGGATTCTGCCACCGTGAGCTTTCTGATTCAGGTAAAATGATCCATGTGGTAATCTGTATGGAACAAAGTGATAGCAAGGAACGGAGGAAATTAAATCCATGCAAAGCAAAATGTGAGTATAGAAATTTTGGTTAACTTCAGGCAGTGTTTTAATATTTAAAGACTGCTTTTGCACCTTGAGTGTTTGAGCATTAATCCAATGAACTTCTGTGGCTGATTCCAGCAGAGTTGGGTATCTGATCTTTGCTTGCTGCTACATCACTGACAAAAGCTTCTCTCAGTCGCCTGCTCTGCTGTCCCCTCTCCTGTGCTCTCCTGTCTTGTGCAATTTCATGAGACTTCTGCTCACTGTTAGACTGGCAAAGTTGGGCTGATTGGGACGTTCTGGTGTTGCAATTCTGTATTGTGACACTGCTGTGGGGTTAGGCTGGGCCAGCTGTGCCCCAGGATCCGCGTGGGGTTTGTTTACGCCGCGTTATGCCAGACATGGAGTGTGGAAAAGCACTTGTTATTGAATTGAAGGTAATGTTGGTGAAAGGTGTTGGATTGAAAGACTTGGGAAATAGGTGAAATTAGCACTTCAAGGCAGACACACTATACCGAAATAAAGTGCTGAGTTGATCCTTGCCTGGATGATCTTTACAGCTGCTTGTGATCAAAGCCTGCTCCTCTACTCTTGCTGTCAGTGTGGAAGATGAGTTTGCTCTGTTTGAATGAAAACAGTAAAGCCAAAGGGATATTTAGTGTTTGATGCTTATTTTTAGTCTGTGTTTCAAGATCTTTCATTAGGTATTTTCAGAGATCTGTGTGTTGTATAGATGGTGCAATAGGGAGCTTCTATAGAAATGTTTTAATATGAATTCTATAAACAAAAGCATCTTTAAGAACTCTGCCCTACCTTTAAGATACATGTGAGTAATACCAGATAGACACATACAGTGTGTAAAACTTCTCAAAATACCTACATTTCCTAGACACTAATTCTCACTGAAAGTCAGTGGATCTTAAAGTGGTTTTGAAAAAGATGTGTAAATACCATACATTATTTTGAAAATGATACCAAATAACCACAGGTGTGTTGTCATTCATGAACAAACCACATCCATTCTTCCTCTTACACTCTGCTTCAGCTGTCCTCTGAAACGTGTCCCAGGACCATGAAGTGACTCCATTGGT
This sequence comes from Oreocharis arfaki, assembly GCA_013398015.1. Taxonomy (NCBI): domain Eukaryota; kingdom Metazoa; phylum Chordata; class Aves; order Passeriformes; family Paramythiidae; genus Oreocharis; species Oreocharis arfaki. Next base: position 60,391 of record VZRR01003127.1, read on the forward strand.
AGCTGGTTAGAAGATATCCTCCTGGCAGACCTCATGTTGTATTGGTGGCTGTGGGGAGGAGGGCACTGATAGGAATAAAAGCAGGCTTTGCTGTTGCTGGTGCATCGTTCCTGGTTCAGGCAGGAATGCGATGAGCTGTGCCGGTGGCTGTGCCAGGTCTCTCCGTTGTTTGGCTGTGCTGTTGGAAGCCAGGTTGGGACAGTGCTTCCAGGTTGGAAGGCAGAACTTGAGGCTGAAAAAGCACTTGAGTTTGGTCATGCTTGGGAGTTTGTAAAGACCCGAGCCATTGAGATAAGGGTATATTTGGGTTTCTGGGAAATTTAATCACCCATTTTTATCACAGCAGTCTGTTTTGAGCCATGGATTCTGGGAATCTGTGCAGTAGAGTTCAAGGTGTGCAGCTGAACTTCACCTTTTGTTCCTTTCTTCAAATGCCTCTCAGTGCCAGTTCTAGCTTTTTAAAATCCTCTGCTGGCTCTGCTTCTCAGTACTGATCCAGCCTACGCTGTTCTTCCTGCTTCTTGGAAGTCTTTGCTTTTATTGCTCCTTATAGTACAGAAGATTCAGCATAGATTCATAAAATGCTGTTTGTCCCAAGGTTTCAGAGCAACCTTATGACGAAATATCAAGAGTTAGGTCAAACTCTTGTTTAGGGGAAAATAATGTGACTGCAGAATACAGTGAGCTCTGACAGATAAAAGTAATTTTTGCATGAGCATAGGTGAAGGCAGGTATTAACTGAAGGAAGTAAATGGTCTTTATTGTGCTGGCCTCAGTTGTCAGCAAGTGTAGTGTATGGTCCAGGGCCCTGTTTTGTATGATGTGTAGAAAGTGGTGACTGACATAACCATGAAATACTGCGAAGAGATTTATTAACTTCCCTTTTGTGAGCTCTGGAAACCAGTGCTGTAATAGCATGTGCCGCTTAGCAAAATGAAGGCAAGGCTGTGAGTGTGCACTGAGAGAGGAGCTGGAGCTTGCTTGTGCTGTCAGATGAGTTAGTTTTTATAATTAGTCAGCAGGTTTCTGAAAAGAAACGTTTGAGCATTGTAGCATGGAGTTTTATATAAGTATTTTTATGATTTTTGTTTTTCAGGAGTTTATAACATATTTAATCTCATTCATGAATCGAGCTTCATTTTTAAGTCATGGATGACAAGGCTTCTGTTGGAAAAATCAGTGTCTCTTCAGACTCGGTATCCACTCTTAACAGTGAAGATTTTGTCTTGGTTTCCAGGCAAGGGGATGAAACACCATCTACAAATAATGGTAGTGATGATGAAAAAACAGGACTGAAGGTAAGAACCGATAACCTGAGTTTGTTCCCTGTTCTTCTATATCAAACTAACCACAGAGACCTTAAAGAGGGACTTCTTTATTGTGGAAAACTTGACAGAAGGGAGAACTTATTCAAGAACCAGTTTTGTCAGTAATTTCTTCATTGCTGTTGTCAGAGGTGGTAATTAGGTTTTGACTAAGAGCTCTCTCCATCACTAGCTGTGGGTTTTTTCCCACTTTGGAGAATCCTTCCTGAAGTGCTTAGGATGAAACAGACTGATTGTCAAGAAAGTGGAACTGTGATTTTTATCACAGCTTTCAGGTGGGAAGCACTATTAGCATACATGGATCTGACCATATCTGTTAATTCAAAGATACATTGAAGTTTTCCCCAATGTGAAATGTTCTCTTTAAGAAACGTAGAAGTGTAGTTATAACTAACACCTTGGCACGAATCAGGGAACACGAGCGCTGTGTGAAAGGCTTGTGAGAATTGGAAGGGCACTGACATCTTCTCACTTGTAGAAGTGCTGTTCTGAAAAGAGACCCTTGTCACCCTCTACTTTTTTTTTTTTTGCTGCTTAAAGCAACTTTCATCCCGATTTGTATTTCAGCAGCTTTTAAGAAAAGTGGCACAAGTAAGGTAATCACTCCAAATTCCATCACTTTAATGTGTTGAAAACTGGATCTTCCCTAGAGTGAGTCAAGTTAGTGTGTTCTGTGTGGGAGATGGGAAGAGATATTCCACCATCAGAAGGAACTGATGTCTGTCTACAGCTGCATCTGTATCTTTAAAGATGATAAGAAATCCTGTGTTCTGCCTGTTGGACTGGGTGCTCCTCTCTTTCTTTGCAATAGTCATAACAGAGACTTAATTGAACATTTCTTGATGTTTTTGCTAATCTTGCTTTTACCTCCGAACTGCTTTGTTTGTTTTTCTTTTGTTCCTTTGAGTCGTGGGCAAGACATGCCATTATAGTGGCTCTTTTCTTTTACATAAAACTTCAAATTAGTTCTGTTAGTTAAGAGTCTCAAGACTGATCTTTTGCTTAACCTGGCAAAAAAGTTCACTTACGTTTTATGGTTGTTGCAGAAGATGTCCCTTCACATCATGTAATAGTCTAAAAAATGTGAACATTTCTTAAGCGTTGAGCCTGGTGATCTGTGAAACCTGCTGAAAGGCTGTAGCCTCATGCTTGTCTTTCTCAATGCTGCAAATACCAGCAGCATCAAGATCAGTATCAGCATCAATACCTAGGAATTCAGAGTAGTCTCATAGTGGTGCTTACCTTGAGAATGCTTCTGTGGCGGTGTCTGTAATCAGCTCCTGAAGCATCGTTTAAGATCCCAGGAGACAGACACTGTCAGCCAGATTCTCCATTCCATCCTGTTATCCCCAATGAAAATTTGGAAGCATGAAATGCCATAGTCTGCAACACTTCTTGCCCCACATGGGACCTATTTTGGATCACTGTTTGCTTCCGAAGTCCTTTATAAAATGCTGGCTGCAGGTGTGCTGTTTCTCTTGAGGAAGAGGGAAGAAGATGAGCTCTGCTGCCTCCTGATCATCAGTTGTAAAATAAAGTTATGCTGTTCCCTGATTTGGCACTGAATGCCACAGAGCTTTGCAGGTCTTAAAGATAAGCTTCTTTATGAATTTGGTTCCAGGACTGAGCACAAGCCTTGAACAAAGTGATTCACCTTGAGCCTTTCAGTATTCCAGCATGGAGAGCATGTGCTGTTGGTTATTGGCTGCAGTCTGAGTGATTAATGGGAATTTTATACCTTAAACAAGCACTCAGTGTGCAGTCTAAATTCTCCCATAGAGGGACCTTCCTGTTAACCTCCTTGCTTCTGGTTAAGGAGGAGAAAACTTGTAGCAGAGGAAATGGGAAGACTTTTTACCTGTTCTTAGGGACAAAAATTTGGGTATTTTGGTATTCTTCTACAAGAAAAGAGACATTCTGCCATGGCCTATGGCTTTGTTCTTGGTATTTTTTTTTTTCTCAGCTTGCAAATAGTCATTCAGTTGCCAATGAAGTGGAGTAGTGGAAGTTGTCACAGGTGTGTTAAAAGCATTGTCACTGTGATATCTGAAAGTGTTTCAGTAGTGCATGAAAAATTAATGTTAACAGCACAGCATGAGAACTGAGGTTATGTATTTCATAGGAACAAATGAGATTTTTTTTTTCAGGCAGAAGCAATTGCTTTGGCACTTAAAACTAAGTTAATTTGTATGTGTCAAACTCCTTTTTCTTTGACATGCCCTATAAGAAAAGCAAAAGATGAGTTCAAGTTTTTGTTTGAGCAGGTGTCTTTTTCTGGTGTTATGTTTCTTTAGAAAAGCAGTTTGAGGATGTTTCATTTGCTAATGAGCACAGTCTGAGGATGGTGCTGGAAGTTCAGGTTTGTGTTTGCTGAATGTTACAGGCTCTGAAATGTGTACATGGGGCCTTAGGCTCTCCTTTCAAATTTGCTGATAATGCTGTAGTTCTAAGTAGTAGTGCTGTAGACTGAGTTAATGTAAGTTTTTGTTTGGCACTTCTTTTCTTCCTCAAGTCCAGAGAGAGAAATATTTCTTTTGAATATAATTAGGAACCGTATTTTTTTTCAGTTGGTCATAATTCATAGATGTGTTTTTGCTTTTTGTCAGTGTTGAAATACTTGGTTCAGTTTAAAAAGGGGTTGTCAGTGAATGTTTTCCAGAAACAGTTTGCCAGCTGTCTCTGCTTTCCAATATTGTTCCTGTGTCTGCTTGTGCCCACTGGCAGTGGGACTGGACTGGATTTAGGAGCACACTGTTGAGCAGGAGTTCTTGAACTCCCTGGCTCAGCAAGACCTCTCCCAGCAGAGGCCGGCAGCACGTGCGTCAGGAGAAGGGAATAAATCACAGCTCTGATAAATCCCCTGGTGTGGTAAAGGACCTCCTAGTTAAAGGTTAATTAAAATCAGTTTTGTGAGAAAATCAGTAAATTTCAGTTTTGTGAGAAGTGGGGAAAGCCATGCTTAGGGTAATGGTTTCTTTGCTCAACCTCAAGCATTTATCAGGTGCAGCTGTTTGTTGTTCCCTTCTGCCCTTGATTCTGCCCCACGCTGTCAGGCTGGCTCTGGGTTTTGGGCTGCAGCAAGGTTTCAGGCATGTTTACACCTTCATGTGCCCTGTTCCCATGATGTGGGGAGTTCATATGGTTGTGTAAGAGACTTTACGATGTGAAGTTAACCTTTGTTTGTGTTTTAGGCCTCCAGGCAGCTGGTTTGTTGCACTTGATTTTTGGGGCTGTGAGAACAGCAGGGCTCCTCTAGTCCAAAAGCGTGGTTACTGTGCCTTTTAAAATTCTTTTTGAGAGTAGTCTGGGCTGTGAAGGAAAGCTTTCTTGGAGAAATTCGTTTAAATTGCTTTTTAAATGAGGGTTTTGATTATGATGTTTTAGAATATCTATGAGGTTTTTATTTTGTTTTTGCATGCCTATTTTCTGTAAACAACTTGAATTTGTGTTTTACCTGTCACTACTATTTTTAGGAAGTTTTGTTTTCAAGATCATGTTTTATAGATATAGCATCTAGACATGTTATTCATACTGATGATTTTGCCAAATACAGTAGATCACCGTTCAGATTTTTTTGTCTTTTAATCTTGATAGAACATTTTTCATGTGCATTTTGTATTAATACCATTACAACATTTACTTCTCACCAGATATGAATTTTTCACCTTCCTTTCCCAAACCAAGACGTGCTGACTGTGAGGAAAAGTGTACCAGATGCAGTTTTTTACTAGAACAAATTTTAAGTTCGGATTTTATAAAGAACAGGTTCTGTAAACTAGAAGTTATTCTAGGTTTTTTTAATATGTAGCTTTTAAAGGGGCTGACAGGACATTATAATTAATTAGTTACATTTTTTTGTGAAACATATAAACTCCATACAGTAAAGTAACATGCTGCATCTTCCGTCATCATCATCTTTCTGATGAATGCATGCAAAGACCTGAATGGTAAACTTGATGCTTAAAAGCCTTCTGCCTTTGACTCCATGCTTGTGCAAGGTTTTTCATTGTTTCCACAATGAATCATGCAAATTAATGCTAAAATTGTTGGGAGGAAAATGGAAATCTGTGGATTTCTGTAACTAGTTACAGGTTACAGATACCTCTGTGGGTGTGCAGCTGAGTGAGGCAGTTACCCTGTCCTGCTCCTGGCCGGTGATCACAGCACAAGAGTGTATTTTAATGTGTACAAAAAGTGACATTCTGTTTGCGTGAATTTCAAGAGCATAAATGTCTCTTGTTGTTGTTTAGATTCTGTAGCAAAACAGTCACTAGGTTATTACTTTTTGAGAGAGTTGCATAATTTGGGTTTTGTTAGCTGGTGTGTAGTGTCTTAAGTTAGTGAGCTTACAGAGAGGTAAGGATATGGAAGTGCTCCTAGGGTTGAGTTTTGGTGTCAGCAGTAATAGCCAGCAGCAGCTGAAGTGTTGGAAGCAACTACCTTTTGCTGATGGCATCTGGTAAATACTCTGTAAACCTGGTCACTTCTCTGTTAGTTGCAGAGGAATGGACGAAGAGTTTCCTTAGGAGCAATATCTGAGGGTTTCCTGAAATGAGTGCCTTCATTTCTTTTCCACTTTAGGAACTTATTTCACGCTGTTGAGGTGGCTTCGTGCTTTCATGTTGACTTCAATGAGCTCAGATGCAGCTGAGTGCTAGGAAACAAAGCACTGCTGTTACTTCTCCTCAGCATGATGGCATAATCTTGTTCCAGATGCTTCTCTTCCTGTGAAACCTTGCTGTCTTGCCCATGAACCACATAACATATTTAATTATAGTTGTCCCTTTCTAGTACTAATCTGAGAATTGTTGTAGCCCATACTGTGGGCATCTGTAAGTTTCTCTGTCATAAGCTGGTCTTTGTAGTTGGTGATTAAAGACTAGTTTGAAAGTAATCTCCTCGCTTTTTCCAGTGCTGGAAAATTCCTGCTTTGAGCTTGTAGATTTGTTAAAGCAGGGAGGGTGTAATCCATGCTGGTGAGCATTCGCACACTGCAGTTTGTGTTTATGGTTGTAACTGGGTTAAATTTGTTAACTGCTGCTTTGGCTGGTAAATAAAAAGCCATATGAATGACCCTGTGCCTGAGGGTTTTTTGTTGTTTGAACAGTCTTTTCTTTTTTTTTTTCTTTTTTTTTTTTTTGGTGTTCCAACTCTGTGGCTGTTAGATTGTGGGGAATGGAAGCGAACAGCAGCTGCAGCGGGAGCTCGAAGACGTGCTGATGGATCCACCCATGGAAGATCAGTCCAGTGACCGGGAGCATGGAGAAGAAGTTAGAACTGATGGAGATGGGGAAGAACCTGTTGTCCTTGAAGCTTCAGCATCCTCTACCATTAACCCGGTGTCGGTGGCAGGACTCCAGAAACCAGAAATGAGCTTGCCAGTGAAACCATCCCAGGGAGGTTAGGAAAAAAAAAGGGGGGGAATGCCTGGTGGTGTCTTATGAGCTGTTTTTTGTGGGGAAAGTGAAGAGAATTTAGGTACAGGTGTGGCCGCCAGCCTTTCCCCACATCTCACATTATAATCACAATGCAGTAAATTCCAGGTTATATATGTGGTGCAAGAGTTAATATCTGCCGAACTGTCCTCTCTTCTGAAAACACTGCTTTACCAGCCTTGAGATGTGTGCACAAATATTCAGCTTACTTGCCTGGCTGTATAAAATATTAGTACAGGGCTTTCTTGTAGTGTTTTGACCTGGCCTGACTCTTCAGTTCCTAGCCTCTTTTGTCTTTTATTCAGTGGCAAGTCAGTCTCTGACACTTCACTTGCGGGTGCCTTGCCTCGTTTCTCACATTCCCTCTCGTGTCCCGCCCTAGACTGTGAGGATTTGAGCCCGTTCACGCCCGTGACTGATGAGGACAGCGTGGTGTTCAGCAAGCTCACGTACCTGGGCTGTGCCTCGGTGAACGCCCCGCGCAGCGAGGTGGAGGCCCTGCGGATGATGTCCATCCTGCGCGGCCAGTGCCAGATCTCCCTGGATGTCACCCTGTCGGTGCCCAATGTCTCTGAAGGGACCGTGAGGTACGGCGCTGTGCCTCTGCGCTTCGTCTTCGCTCCTTTGGGAGGCAGACAAGCTGATGGTTTGCCTGGCAGGAGACTTGAGCGACTTGGGTTTTGCTTCGTGGGAGAAGTGGGGTTTATAGACATCTGTGAGAAGTGATCCTTTGAATTTATTTACCAAACGCTCTACCAAGGAGTCCTATGATGATCCAAGCTGTCCCCAAAGCCGTAGTGGGATTGGTTGTTGGTGAGCACTTTGGAAATAGCCTGGAAAGAAGTTTTGTAGAGCTGGAAATTGTTTGATACGTGAGGCTTTACAGGGATGAGTCTGTCTGCTGCCAAATATTAGTGTAACTTTCTGAAGACTAATCCCTGAAAACCATGGGGAAATTACTGGTGAAAGTGTCCGTGGCATTGTACTTTTTTGTGCTGTTCGATTTAAACATCATTATTGTGGCCAAGCTTTGCGGTAAATGACAATCAGGAGCTAGTTTTGTGGTGTACTTTCTCTAGTAGGAATGAAATTGTTAAAGCTTGCCAGTTAATGTCTGACTGAAATAATTCTTCTAAAGGTGCAAGCTTGCTTTTTTTTTTCCCCCCTCTCTCTATTTTAACAGACTTTTAGATCCTCAGACAAACACAGAAATAGCAAATTATCCAATCTATAAAATCCTTTTCTGTGTACGAGGGCACGATGGGACCCCTGAAAGTGATTGCTTTGCTTTCACTGAAAGCCACTACAATGCAGAACTCTTCAGGATTCATGTCTTCCGATGTGAAATCCAAGAGGCTGTAAGTGCAAGTTTTTTGTCAAATGATAATTATGTACATGTAAATGTTATTACTGAAATTAAAGTGAAGTATTTCAGGCACTTTAGAAGTAATGTAATTCATCCATTTTGGCTTTTTTCTACTCTGAGTTAGGATAACTATAGAAACCTCAGTTATGGGATAAGAATGCATGGTTAACAGTTTATCCTAAGAAGTGCAGAAAAACAGTTAATTAGATGCTAAAACTGAATTATTTTCATACAATTCATCATGAATTAGTGAGAATCCAGGTAGGCTTCAGCTGATGTTTGTGCACTCTGGCTGCAGGTGAGCCGAATCCTGTACAGCTTTGCCACTGCCTTCCGGCGCTCTGCCAAACAGACCCCGCTCTCAGCCACTGCCACCCCCCAGACTCCAGACAGTGACATCTTCACCTTCTCTGTGTCCCTGGAAATCAAAGAAGATGATGGCAAAGGTTATTTCAGGTACAGAGTCATCTTTCATGCAGCATGTGGTTCTGCTGGAAAGTGAGTGAATAGGGAGTGTGAGGCTGAAGTCCTCCCTAAATTCCCTCCTTGAAAGTTTCCTGTTCTAGTTTAAATGAATCCCGGACATAAATATTTTGGGGGAGTAATACAGTGATAACCCTCTGGACTATGTAATCCTGGTCGTTGAACTGAGCACAGTGCTACCTGCAATGTGCTTTTTCTGTTTTGTTTTTTTTCTATTGTCTTTAAGTCCTTTTCAATGCCTTTTAAGTTTTGCTCAGCAAAATTGCTGCTGAAGCTGAAAGTGCATCATTGTGACTGTGCTGCTGGGAATATTGATGCTGAGACTTCAGTGTGTGTATTGGCACTGAAGTGTAGTTTTAGGTTTTTCCCCTCCTTTTGCAGCATTTAGAAGGGACTCTCCTATGAAGAAAAAGGGGAAATAGTCTGAGGGTTGGTGCCCTCCTTGGCTCATTGGTGTCATGTGCCCCAGCAGCCACATCCCTCGTGAGAGCAAGCAATATGCAGTTTCTTATAGGTAATACTGTATGTTACATGGGGAATCAATATTTAGAAACTGTTGAAATGCTGCTGGAAGTCTCACAGTACTGACCCCTGCAATATAAGCCCACAGTTTTTGTTTTATAAACTGTGTCCTTGGTTTTCACCTAAATCTGTTGCCATTTCTTTCGTGTTACTGATCGCAGCATGCAAGGAAGAAAGTGCTTTGGTGTAAGGAACTGCACCAGTGTCTGATGCTGAGTTTGGTATATGCAAGGAATACAAATAAATGATCCCCTGAGATTTTTTTTTTCCTTTCCTGTTGAATAACAGTGCAGTTCCCAAAGACAAGGATAGGCAATGCTTCAAACTCCGCCAAGGGATTGATAAGAAGATAGTGATTTATGTGCAACAGACAACAAATAAAGAACTTGCTATTGAAAGGTAATTTCATCAATTTTTAAAAGATTCTTTATCTGTTTAATGTTTGTATTTTGCCTCTGAGGCAGCAGGTTGGCAATTGTTCTGTGTATGCTCCATTTGTGTGATTTAGTGCCACGCTTCTCTTGAGTGTGGTAAACCAGAGGATGAAGTGGGACCTACCTGTGTGGGCTGAAAGTCCTTGTGAAAAGGCCAAAATGAAATCATAAAAGAGGTCCTTGTGCTTCATCTGATCCTTGTCTCTACTGAAGGGTAAATTCTGTGCAAATACGTCTAAAAAGAAAAAAAAAAAGCCACCAAAGGAAGGGCAGAAGACTGCAGGCCAAGTGTTGCTGTGGTATAAGGAACCCTTGTTAGCAGTGACTTTATTACACTGTTCTTTAAAACAAAGGTAATGGATCAATTTCCAGGCTGCTGTAAACTGGGTTGAAGCATATTGTAAATATGCTTCTGAAATCTTGCTTGACATTTTTGATGTTGGCTTGACATTGTTTTGCTGGACATGCTTGATGCTGCTTTCAGATGTCAAGGTTTGTTGATGTTTGTCAGAGGATTCATGGGCTGTTTGTGACGTATGACAGCAAATAGTTAGATAAGAGATGTTAATGGTTTGTTTATGAGCATGTCTAATTTTTGCAGTTAAATTTTTTTGCCTGGCTTTGCAGATGTTTTGGCCTTCTCCTTAGCCGTGGGAAAGACGTTCGGAGTGGCGACATGCACCTTTTGGATTTGGTAAGGGTCTTTCTTACCAAAATTCAGTAAGAATTTTGATTATGATTGTGCATGATCTCAGAATAGACAGAAAAAACACTTTGGTAGCTGTTGATGGGAATTGATGCTGTAGGTTCCACTGTTGAGGGTGAGGCTCTGGGCAGTGGAGTTGAATCCCTGCCTTTGCTGCTCAGTTAGAATGTGACCTGGTGCTTGGTCAAGGGACTTGCCCAATTTTACAGTCAGTCATGACTATTCTCATTCAGGGGCCTGAAATAAGAAACATGGAACCTTATTTTTAGACATACTGAATATTAAAGCACTGTGCTTTGAACATGGGAAGTTTTACAGCATAGTTATCACTGTGAGAATCGAGGCCTGAGAGGCTTCAAATGTAACACTGAGAACTAGTGGGTGCTTTGTTCTCATGACTCACTTTTCTCCCTATAAAGTAATGATAGAGATCATTTGACTTCACAAGTGTGAAGTGACAACAAATTTGCTAGTATTTATGCAGTACATAGTGAGTACTCAAAAAGGTTTAATATTACATGAATAATTTTGCTTTTTACCAGGCTTTGGATTGCCCAGAAAATAAGGATGTTGGGAAGACAGACAAGCTGAACATTAGATAAAATATTGTCTCAGTTCTTAATGGCTGGATAACACGTTACTGGCTGTGATCTCACCTACATCTCTGTGAGCTGAAAGCTACTGTCAAATGGCCACCTCCAAAACTATTGGTCATGCCATGTACTAATAGAATAATTAGTATTAATTGGCCTTTCTGTGTTACCAGCATGGAGACCAAGGATTGCAGGGGAACTCTGTCGTTTCCTTCAGAGATGATCTCTGCTACAGACTCTGTCACATGGACTTGCCCTTCCCTTGCCAGTGCAGTAGCTCTTTTACGGGGCTGGCACCACATATTGTAGAGGTTTCTTTAGTTGAAATAAAAACGCATAAATTTACCTTGTTTCCAGGAGTCCATGGGTAAAAGTTCTGATGGGAAATCATACGTGATCACTGGGAGCTGGAATCAAAAGTCTCCACACTTCCAGTTTGTAAATGAAGAAACACCAAAAGGTATGAATGTTGCCAGGCGTTTTCCCTGGGCAGGGAAATTACTTCCAGAGTGGGCATTTGATCAATTCTCTTTTCTCTTCAGATGAATCCCACAGAAAGACTTTCACAGGATGGGATATATTCTCAGAAAGTAGGGTGCTAAATGCCACATAAAATTAAAAGAAAAAACAACTAAAAGCAAACTGTGTTCAGTAATACCTTGTAGGAACTGTGTCCTAGTAGGAGGCTCTGCAGATATGGGACAGGATGCAGGTACTGGAGCTTTTTAAGAATCCCACTGAGAATTGCACTAAATTACTTTTGCAGGTATTTGCTTTGCTCAGTGTCTTGTGGTCAGTTCAGATTTCTCCAAACCCAAGTTTTTAATTAAAACAGAAGGATTCCTGTACCTGTGAAAATGAAAGTAAACCGCTCCCAATTGTCATCCAAAAATAGCTGATATTGCATTGCAAGTCCTGAAAGAGATCTGTCACTATTTCTTTTAAGACGTCAGCTGAATTATCATCTTTTCAATCTCTTGTCGCTGTTGCATGCCAAAGGCTGGGAAGTTAATGGGAATTGACTGGGCAAAGTCATAAAAGTCAGCTGCTGGGCACAGTCTGGTGCTGGAGGGAATGCCATCCTGCCTGAAGGACACGATTTATCATTCCCTGACAGAGAGATCTCATAGGTCACTGAGCCCTGTTGCCTTCTTTTGGAGCATCAGGGTGTGTAGTCAATTTTCGGAATGTCACAGCTGAGATGGTCTTAAATGCCTTCAATATCATGGCATTAAACAGTTAAGTAACTTCTAAAACCAAAAAAGAATTGAAGTATAGTTAGGCTGGATGGCAAGAGATCTGCACTGTGCAGTGGAGTGCACAGATCCTCTCTAACGTTTAATGAAGGTTTTGGACACGTTTCAGTGGGATTTGGAAAAGCAGAATTTTTATTCTCTTTAATAAGATCTTTTTCTTGGCTTGAAGGCTGCAGTTTCCTTTCTCTCTAGTGGATAGTGCACAATGATCTGATTTTCCTATTCTGAGACTTCTAGGGTTTTGAGATGTTAAATTAGGGGGAAAATCGATTCTGAAAAGGAAAGTCTCCTTTGTTCTTCCATGTTACTAGGAAAGGGGTTATGGGATATTTTATTTGAAATATTTCTTTTCATGCTATGGCTTCATTTTCTCTCTGTAGATAAAGTGTTGTTCATGACCACTGCTGTGGATTTGGTGATAACTGAGGTGCAGGAACCCGTTCGATTCATTCTGGAGACTAAAGTCAGAGTTTGCTCACCTAATGAGAGGTTGTTCTGGCCCTTCAGCAAACGGAGCTCAACTGAAAATTTTTTCTTAAAATTGAAACAGGTAATGTGTGAAAAAGTAAAGGAATAAAATTGACAATTAATAGGCTGTTTCTCCCTACCTTTACTAATATAATGTTCATAATGCACCATTTTCCTCCTGAATCAGAGGTAAAATAAATGCACTTCACTTTTAGAAAAGCTGCCCTTTATTATGCTGATTGTTGCTGGCTATCTGCAGTTCCCATAAAGAGCCTGAAATAGCTTTTTTGATAGCTTTGATGAGTCTGCGAAGTTACAGAGAGGCTTATGGATTTTCCAGCCAAACCACAGCAAGAAAAGGAACAGAGGATTTATCTGCAAACTGGGGCTATGCTGAGACTTGCTGCCATAAGGGGATAGGGGAGTAATTGTGTAAAATTAAGGGTTAAGGGGAAAAAAAAGTCCCTGCTGTAATCCTGGTGACATGGTATCGGATGTATCACTAAACTTATTTTATCATACAAATTTAACGTTTCTTTAAAATTTTTTTTAGATGAGCAAACATCCATATGAAATTCCAAAGGAAATTATTTTTTGTCAAAGTCTATTTTCTCCTTCTGCATGGTTGGAAACAGAGATTTCACACATACCCCAAATTTGCCCTGGGGGAAAAAAAATCCAAGCAGCCACAAAAAAAATCCCTAGAACTTGTTAAAAAATTTTACTGTTTTTTCCAACTTACTTTTTTACCCATCTACTAAAAATGGAAGGATTATTTCTGTCCAGGATATTCGTAATAACAGTACAAGGCAATAACTTAGTCTCAAAATAAGGCTGGTAAGTTGAAGGTCCGAGTCACTGAGGAGATCATGTACTTGAAGTAGCTGCTGTTCTTCTGCTCTAGAAATTATTGTTCTGAAATGAAAGTCCTGTTTAAAGAAATGGAAATGTACAAAAGCAAATAACAATGTGGATGTACGTGCTCTCTCAAGGCTTAGTAATTCTGGGTGCAGCCCAAAAAGAAAGCAGTGTTGGAGTCCTGATTTCTTGATACGTGTTCTTGTTTAAAGAGGTTTTGAGTTAAGCAAGAGGCCTTTCTTCATTCTTTTTACACTTGTCTTTAAGTGCTAACAGAGAATGGCATCTAGGTAGTAACAAAGATGAAGTTCAAAGATGAAGGATTCTTTTTCTATGTAAAAAAACCCCTTTCCTTCAAAATTTAAGGTGGAAAAATTCTTCATGGATGAGCTCAGCCTTTTTATATAGAATATTTTTGAGGTGGAACATGGAGATGTTGAACAGTAGAGGCTGTTGGGCTATAAATATTCTACAGCTTCCAAAAGGTTCATTTTCTGTTTGGCAGTTTAAAGGAAGCTTATCTTACTGAGCTAATTCTGTATCTTTTGTCTTACCAAATTCACAGGCATTGTGACTTATCTTGGACAATTCTCTTTTTCCACAGACACTGTCGGGTTTTCCAGCTTCCAGTGTTTACTTAATGGAAGATTATCAAAACTCGTAGTGGAAGCAACAAATATAGAATGCACTGCCTGATAAGCCTGGAAGGGAAACCTGTTTCTGTGAAGTCATGATTAGCCTATTACAAATACAGCTGTGTAGAATTGGCTTATCTTACTTTGGCAGTGTTTCTTTATTCGGAAATGGTGAAAGCAGAGGGATTTTATTTGCTCCGATTACATTTAGAGATTTAGTCATTTTTAGTTTTGATGCATTTCTCTTCGTTTTTAATGCTCCAAAGGATAAAATTGAGCACTAGGAGCTTAGTGTGGAGTATAATTATAAATCTTATTTCCCTCTTTTCTTCACCTTCTCTTTTCTGCTCTCTATTTTTATTCACTTAGGAAAAAAATTCTAAGTCCTTAAATTTTTTTTTAATGTATTAAAATTTTAGAACCACTTTACAGAGAAAAATCCTTCTTTAAAGGAAAGGAGGGTACAAAAGCATTGAAAATGATGGAGAAACAGGGGCACAGAGTAGACTTTGGGTCTCAGCAATTTGTGTTCCTGCAGCAGTGTATACACAGAGTTGGAAGCTTTGCTGAAGACCATTGCCATGGGAAAATCATGGAATCCCAGACTGGTTTGGTTTGGAAGGCACCTTAAAGCTCATCTCATCTTGTTCAAATAAATATGAACAAATTTTTTAAAACTGCTTTTGCCACCATCAGTATTCCCAAAAACGTTTTTTTAAACTCTTTCTAAAAATTCTATTTGAAGAATAATTTGACATAATTGTAAAGGTTTTGCTTTTAATTTTCCCCTGCTGTTTAAATAAAGGCAAAGTTGCTTCATATTGAGGAACCTTCGTTTCTTGGACCACAGATGCATTTATAGCTTTAAAAATGAGTGCGTTTGTGTCCAGTCTGTTTATGGTTGGAAAGATGAGCTCCCTGTGGATGGCAGATCCAAATGCCAGTTCTGCCTGTGACAGGCACTTTGTGCCTTTGGGTGCAGCACGCTCCCAGCACGTTTCAGGGCATCAGAAGCACTGACAGCCTGCTCCTTGCATCAAGTGTGTTCCAGGTGTGGACATTGCTCACTGTAGAATGGGATGGAAGTTGTTCCTCAGCTCTCCTATTCCAGAAAGAGAAGGCAGAGCCTTAGGAAGTGGTCTGGCATTTGTGTAGCTTCCTCAGTAGAATGAAACTCTTTTCCTAGATAAAGCAAAAGGACAGGAAGAACAACTCGGACACGTTGTATGAGGTCGTGTGCCTGGAAAGTGAGTCGGAGAGGGAGAGGAGGAAAACCACAGCCAGCCCCTCCCTCCGCCTGCCCCAGTCAGGGTCACAGGGCTCCATGATCCCTTCTCCTCCAGAGGATGATGAAGAGGAAGGTAAGAAGCTCCTGTGCTTTGTGGACTTGGAGAAAGGGTGGCTGGTAAATAACATGGTTATGAAAGGTGTAGGATCCTTTCCAGTCAGAGTCTGCCTGACTGATGGGTTCTTTCTTGCTGGAATACTGCAAGGTTCAATGCCCAGTGTCCCGGCATTCCTGGCCAGCCTCTCCCTCGTCTGGCACTTCAGTGTCCCTGCTGTTCTCAGCCCAGGCCTCCTGTGTGGTGTATTTGGGACAGTGTGAAAAGGGGCTCCTAAAAACTGGGGGTTATCATGTAGCTGCTGCCCCTTCATGAGCATCTGTGAACAGGTTTGAGAGCAGAAAGGAGAAGCTGGTATTATTTGGAAGTGTCAGCAGGCAGTGTTTTAGTGGAGAGTCAGACATCTGTCCGAGATGAAATTGTACCAGGACCTGCCCAGCTTGAAACTGAATGCATTTTCAAGAACTTTTTTCTGCTTTTAAAAAATTCTTTTAAACCAAACCATGACCACTTCTGAGTATAGGAACATCTGGCCTTATAGCTCCAAGCTGAAATGGAGATAACTTCGGTT
The DNA here is from genome assembly GCA_013398015.1 of Oreocharis arfaki. Classification (NCBI taxonomy): domain Eukaryota; kingdom Metazoa; phylum Chordata; class Aves; order Passeriformes; family Paramythiidae; genus Oreocharis; species Oreocharis arfaki. Next base: position 76,386 of record VZRR01003127.1, read on the forward strand.
TCTGCTTTTCCTGCTGCCCTTCCATGTGGCCTTGGCTGAAGTGTCCCTTCTGTTCTCTTGGCAGACAATGATGAACCACTCTTAAGTGGTTCTGGAGATGTTTCCAAAGAGTGTGCAGAAAAAATTCTTGAGACCTGGGGAGAGCTGCTGTCCAAGTGGTAAGTGTCAAAATCACATTCTGAAAATTACAATTCTGAATATTCTCATTCTGTTTGCTCCTTCTGCTTGGAATTTTTATTTCCAGAGGCCGTTGGAGATAAGATTAGTATGAATTTAGTCCTCTGTCCTTTCGCACAACACCCTTTATTCTCTGGCTTGATGTTTTCTGATTTCTTTAGAGGGTGTTCTAAATACTTTAATTTTTGAGTGCATGCTTAATGCATAGAAATTCACTTATGCTGTGTGTTTAGTTGGTTCTGTCTTAAAATGAATATTCTACTTATCTTCAGGTTCCTTGGGATTTTGTTAAAGGAAAACCTAACTAAGTAGTATAAAGAAAATGCAGCTCTTGCTTTGTCTTTATTTTGTACAGATCACTTCCATTCCTCTTTGTAATTCTGACTGGGTTCACAGCCAATTTTTCCTGCAGCTGTCATATCTTAGTGACTGTAGCTTAAGAATATGGGAGATTTGGACTTGGATAGAGAAGATGTTTTTCCTCCCTTATCTAAAGGAAGGCTCTAGAGCCTGCCAAGAAGGAAATACATGAGCTCTGCTGTTTTTTCCCTGGAAAATGTCAGTGTACAAGAAGAATGTTTCTTGACAGCCCAATTGCTAATGCAGCACCATCCTCCTTTGATGAGGGATCTTTTATTCATCTTGAAGTAGCCTGAGCAGTTCTAAAGTGATGCTGGTTGTTGCAAAATTCAGGGGTTTCGTTAGGTTTTATTTTTTCCCCACGAAGTGGTGTGATGGGCAGCATGAGATTGAGCTCAAACAGGTTTCATTTTGACTCTGGCTTTAGCTGTGGTCTTTTGCTTCCTAAAGTCAGTGAGGGCAGGGCAAGGACTGTACAGCAAGTCAAAGGTTGAGTAGGGTATTGGGTCTAAGGAGTAGGACAGCAGAGATTGGACTCAGTCATGCAGCTTAGTTGAGAAGAAGCATTGATGTGGCCACTTAGCCAGGAATCTCTTTAAATAAAGATCATAATTGTTTAGTATTTTCTACAATTATTGCTTATTTGAATAAGTGGTTTTCCTTCCAGTTTGGTTTTGCGCTAAAAGGAAACATTTGTAAGAGGGGAAGGCTGTGGCAAAATGATACATGATCCCTTTTCCCTCTCCTAGATTTGGAGAAACATCTTTCCCAGATGAGCTCTGTGCATCTGCTGCTGTGAGAAAGTTTCTTTCAACTTGAATTTTTTTGTAATTCTTCCAAGGGCTCAGAGATAATTAAGCCACCTGACTCCCATTGGAAATGTTTTGGCAGCTCTAAGAGGATATGAAATGCTTCTGTGCTAATGCTGGCAACAACTTTAATATGTGTTAAAGGGCTTTCCTTCTTAACTAAAAATGCGTATTTGGAAGCAATGATCCTCCAGCTCTTAGCATAAGAGGATTGAAAATCATAAAAATCAGACTTCAGGTAGTTTCATGCTTGTTTTTTAGAATTGTGTAATTAGATTTGTATAGTAATTAAATGTTTGGTATTTTATGATACCAAAGAGTATTTGGCCGGCGTTTCGTAACTGCTGAGTCACACAATTTTCTCATTTCAAAAATAGTTTGGAAGAACCCAGTAGTGTTTAGCTTTTAGTCTGCAGCCTTCCAGTGACTGTATTCCTTGGAACTGCTGTGGTACTTCTCTGATCTGAGATTAAGGCAAAGCAGTTTCATAGGCCTTTACAAAAACATTGAGTATTTTGTATATAGGAATTATTTTATATAAACATACTTGCATATTATAAAAGCATAATAAATGCTGTATAAATATATGTCTATAGATATGACTATATATTGATAAAGATGTAACTACTATATAAATTTTATTTTAGTTGATTTCTTTTAGAGAAAACACAGTGAAGGAGGACATGGTGGTCCTGGGTTCTGTGCAGTAAATACTTACTTAAATGTCTGCATTGTTAGTCTCTAGATTATTGTGTCAGAGCACTGTAGACTGGAGAAAGGCAATAGGAAGTCCCAGTCTGTGTAAAATTACCATCCACATACATGTTAGAGTGTTACAAATGTTAATAAGTGCCAGTTTATTAAGAACTTAATGCGATTGATGTGACACAAGTTCGTTTTTCTCCTGGCTTTGTCTGTCAGTTCTCTTGATCATTTTATCCAGAAGTTTGTTTTTTAGTAACTGCAGAAAAATGGTAATTTCTATGATTTAAGGCCTGTGTCTTTTGGGGATTTTTATATATAAGCCACAAATGAGCTGTTCAGGTTAACTTGCTGTAAGTGCATAAATTATATGTAGGTTTAGTTTTTACAACTTGCAGTGCTGTAATTTATGAGCTGTCAGTGGTCTCTCTGGAAAGAGCTGTTCAGTTGGGGCTGGCTGGTGCAGTGGAGGCTGCTCTAACGCAGGGATGTAGTTAGATAACCACGAGAGGTGATTTTTAGAGCTCTGTCTGACTCGTCTGTCCCTCCCTCCCCGAGAAGGTCACCTGCCTGCTGGGCTGTGGGCAGCCGAGCAGTGTAGGCTCCTGCAAACCGCTCATTTTGGGGGAGTTTGAACTTGGAATTTCCACATTGTCACCTCTGTCCTCTAGTATTTGATGGAGTGTTTTGGTTTGTTGAATGTTTTAAATATACATACATATAAATTTAATGGGAATCGAGAAAGTAGTTTGGGAAGCAGTTCTCCAAATTTTATTTATTTTTCATGACTTGAATTCCACTCGGACGTGTGGGCTGCCCTGCAGTCCTGCCGTGTGCGATGTTCCCCGTGGGTGTCTGTGGTTGTTTGTGGCTGTTGGCTGCAGTAACCGAGCCCTCCCCTCCGCAGGCACCTGAACCTGAGCGTGCGGCCCAAGACGCTGTCGGCGCTGGTGCGGAGCGGGGTCCCCGAGGCGCTGCGGGGGGAGGTGTGGCAGCTGCTGGCAGGGTGTCACAACAACGACCACCTCGTGGAGAAGTACAGGATCCTCATCACAAAGGTACCGTGCCTTTTTCTCAGCTCTTTTTCCCCCCGTTTCTGTAAGAAGGGAAGCACAGCGGCTTCGAGTGCGCGCCCTCGCGCCTGAGGGTCCGTGAGTGTACCTGAGTGTATCAACGGGTGACTGTGATTCAGTCCTCCAACAAAAACCCCCAAGAGAGCTGCTGGTGGCGTTACACTGCTTTCCTTTTATAGTCCTGTTTCACTCAGACACGTTCTGAGTTCGTTTGTAAAAAATAAACATCCTATTAATTGCTTTCATAATGGACAGATTAATTTTCTTTGCTTGTTTGGCTTTTCTGAGTGGAGGCTGAATTTTGTTGTGTTGTCTCAGTGTTTGTGATAAAAATCCGACACTGGTAGAAATTGCAGCCTGTTTTGATAGCAAGAAAACAGAACAATGTGGATGTTTCTGCAATAGACAGCAGTTTTGTGACTTCTAATCTTGAATGCTGACCTCAGTAAGGTAGGAAAAAAAAATAAGAATTGTATGTACAGACATCATTCAGTGGTTCTCAAAGTTCGAGTAACAAGTGGGTCATAAAATGAAATGTCACTTTTTTTATCCAGAAAACTGATGTGTTAATTTGGATTTGACCATTATCTGTATAGCTACATTGGATTTTATTACTTTCATCAAACATGCAAGTCTAGAAGGACTGTATTAGAAATTATTAATGATGCAGCTTTAGTACAAATATAACGAATTAATTATTCACCAGTTAAAAAGCAAAACAAGTGAATCAGGCTTTGTGTATCTATTTTCTGATGGTACAGATTCACAAGGAGCAATTAAAGACCTTATTCTGAGGGCAGGAGGGCTTCTGAAATTAAACTCAGTTTCTGCTGGAATCATGCAGGAAGGATCCTACGTGATGTGAATGAATCATGTTAGATCAGCTAAAAATGTTCTGCCATAAGTATTTTCATATACTTAGTGAATATAGAAAAAACTTGATCTGAAGTCCTTAATATTGGTTTATGCATTGTAGAGCTGTAACTTGGATTTTATGGTGAATAAATCATATAAGTAATGTGGAGGTTGAGTGCTCTGGCAAGGAGTGATCACAGCTATCCTGTTGTGTTATTTTAATTGCCTGGTGAGTAGTTGTCAGCCTCACTGTTTCTCTGTTCCAGTGTTTTGGTATCAGAATGCAAAAGATGATGTCTTTGTGGCACAGTTGGTGACACGTTCTGCTACTATCTTTGTCAGCTGGAAGGGGATAGTGTAACATTTCATTTTTAAACCTGTGAAACCTTTCCACTCGTTTTCATTTGGCTGAGACAAAGAAAGTAACCTGCATCTCATGTGTTGCAAGCGTCTCTGCAGTCCAAGTACAAGGGAGAGTAGGCTGGTCCAGCACTGTGTTCTACAGCAAAAGCACTGGCTATACCTGCAGTGGTCATTCAGCACAGAAACTAATTAAGAAATTAAAGAGAATGGGTCCTGATTGACCATTTTCAGGCCCTGCTGTAGTCCCATGGTGCCTGTAGTATATCACCAGCATGCTGCTATAGCCAGCTCAAGCAAATGAAAATGAAGTTTCCCTAATCTGGAGGTGCCATATTAGCCCAGTGCCATGGCTGTTTGTTTTGTTGTGGCTTAAATATGGAAACAGGCTGGGTCTGTTTCTGTAGAAGGGACAGAGAGACAGAGGTTGGTGTTTGAGGAGAGGAGGGTGTGCTTGGTTCGCAGGGGAATTGGGATTTCTTCAGTCCGCAGGCAGTGGAAGGTTTTAAGTAGGGTTGTCTCTCAGTGGCTGTGTGGAGGTATTAAAGAGGAGAATAGGCAAAAAATGCAAGGACTGTTTGTGAGGCTGAGGAGAACACGAATTCAAGGCCCAGCAATATATCGTTTGCAGACCCCTTGTATATAGTCTGTGCCAAGAGTATAATAATGCTGGGCTGCACTTTGGCCTTAAATTTTTGTTTTCCTGCCTTTCTTAGGCATGAAATTTGATAATTTTGGAGTTCTAATGTGACTGATTTTTACTGCTCTTAAAATAGCAGCTCAGTTACAGTCAGTATGCAGCAATGCATAGGAGTAAATGTTCCTGGGAAAAAAAATTGTTAATTATATGAAGACAAGGGTCCATTATATTACCTTGCTTTGCCATCTTCATAATATTTTGCCATGTTTTGCATGTCACTAATGCCAATTCTCCTCTGCCAAGCCTGCAGTTATTTGCATTACCGTGCCTTGAAGGGGGTTTATGTGAGAATAACTGCTGTGGTGTAGTGCAGGAGCACAAGGAGCCCATGTAAAACCTGTGGACTGGAATGTGAGCAGGTGATGCAGGAAACCCGTGTGAGTGCTCATAACGCAGTCCCCTTTCTTAATCCATGTTGACCTCTATTCCTGTAGCTGCATTTGATTTCTGCCAGGCTTTTCACAACCCCGTGTGGCAGCACAGTCCCAAATTAATAAGGATCTGTGTTGACAGCTGCTTCAAAACCTTCTGGCCTGTTTCAGGGCTTTTTTTTTTTCCCATGTGCACAGGATGTTGGATGCAGCACCCCAGGATTTCTTCTGGTGGATGCTTTCCTGGGCAGGCTCAGGGAGTCTCTGGTTTTTGCTTTCCTTTGCAAATTAACTGCTGCAAGGACAGTTTTTTGTTTACTGTTGAGTTGTGGCTACTGAAGGATTGAAAAGGAAATGTCTCCCGTTGTGCTCTACCATGCAGGAGAGCTGTGTCTAGCTCTGCTCTTGAATATGACTTAAAAATGGCATTGAAACTGTGCTTCAAGGTGTGCTCGTTGTGTCCTAGTCATCATGACAGCATTTATTAATTATTTGCTGTGGTTTTCTTTGCCACACACTGGCTGGGGTTTTGTCCTCCGTGCTTTTGTTATTGCGGGAAGGTTGAAGTTTCACCATCGTGGTGCTTCCATGAATTACTTTTGAGAATTTGCACACCATCTGTGTGCAATAATAAAGCTTTTAGTAGCTTTATTATTAATCCAGTACCTAGGATTGCCATGCTGGTGGTGGGGAGTGTGGATGAAAGCCAGCCCAGTGAATTAAGGTCATGTCCCTACTGGGGACAGAAAGCAAGCTCTAGGTAAAACGATCTAGACAATCCCTGGGAGAGGCATCTGGTGCTGGTAGCACTTTGGCAGTCACAGCTATGGCTGTTTAATCTTCGGGGTTCCAGCCACTGAGAGGTAGCGGAAGACACATGGGGACTCACTCCAGGTGTTAACGGACACCTGCAGGAAAAATACTGCATGTCCTTGACAGGCATAGGTGGATGGAAAGTGGTGTTGAGTAGAAAATGTGTAAAGCAGGCCAGACAGCCTAAAAAAGATAAATAGTGATGATACAAAGCGAAAGAGACCACAGCCACTTCTCAGACAAATTTTAGAAAGGATTAACACAACTATTGAATCTCTCAGTGGAGAAGTTCTTCATAATAGCAACATTAAAAACCTGACATTTACAATATTGAAGAGAAAATAAAACGCTTTTGGATATAGGTCTGTGTGGGAGGAAGTAATGTCGAAAGGAAAAAACCATGAACTGTTGTACCAGATAAATAAGCTATATTAAGAAAATTACAATGTGAGGGGGACATCTTGTGGCACAAATAAAATAAAAAATAATAGTCCAGTGTCAGGAGGAGTGTCCTGGAATGTTACCCCGGGGTCACCATTTCTGGGAGAAATCCCAGGCTTGGTAAGAGATTAATTTGTTCCAGTCTTTCTTATAGCAGGACTCCTGCTACCCACTTTCTCGTCTTCCCACCTTTTTGTCTCCATGAGACGAGGATTATAGAACACAGACGTTCTACCAAATATACTCGTCTGTCTTGGTGCAAATGATGCTCGTTTTTAATGAAGAAATAGATTAAAATGTCACTACCGTTATTTGGCTGGATGTGTTGTCATCAGTAGCAAAAAATGTGACAGAACCTTAGCTGTGGGTGGTTAACACTTATTTTCCACTTGTATCACAATCACATTTCCATATGTTCCTATAAATTAAAAAGAATACATTGAATTTTCAGGGGTACAGAGGGCCATGACTGTATACAATCAGCTGAAATGGGACCTACCATGCATCTGTGCATCACAGTGTAAGATGATGTAGCCTTGTCAGCGTGCCTGAACTTCGAGATCCCTTGTTTGATTAGTTTTGATCACATGGTGATAGAATTTTAATTATCTTTTACAAGCACTAGTTTTCCCAAGAGTTGTCATTGTAACTTTGAATAATTTCTTGAGTACTTTTCATTGCCTTAGATGAGGTGATGCTGTACCATGGTGTAGAGTGGGAGAAGTCTCTACACCGCAGCAGTATTTTCAGTCTCACCGTCCTCAGCCACCTCAACCACACGTTTTGGTGTCTCAGGGGTGGTTGTTGTGGTGGGCTGGTGGTGCACCCGACCAGAGAGCTGGGGGAGCAGGCACTGTACCCCAGTTACCTTCTGGGTGCCGTCTGCACCCTTGGGCCACTTCGGGCTGGCTTCTGGTGCAGGGGCAGGAGGAGGAGGTGGAGCTGTTGCTGGTTTGGGTGTTTTGAGCAAGCAGGAGTAAGTTGGCAAGAGCACCAAGTGGAGTCATTGCTCTCAGCTTCCGAGAAACAATAGAATGTCAGTCAAAGGAAAAAACAGACGTGGCTCTTCTACAGAAATACCTCGGCTCTATGGGTGTTCAGCTTTTCATAAAAACCTGAACACTGGGGAGTTCTTGATTTCATGGTGCATCTTCTGTTTAAAAATTTCAGCAACCAGATGTTGCTTTGGTTGGGCTCAGTATTTCCATTGCTACCTTGTTTTTATGTATCTGAGATAGGAAGTTTAATGTACGTTGTTTCCTTGGGGATGTTTATAATGTGTCTATTTGTGCCCAAGGAGCCAGAAATACTATTTGAATCAATCGGTATGTAAATCATTCTCTGCTTTGGGAAGATAGGAGATCACTTCTCCAGCAGTAATTCAGTCATAGCTTGTTTTTTGTAAATCCACAATACCCTGGCCTAAATTTATTTCAAAGTTTATGTTTCCTAGCTACAGTTCTAGTATTTCAGTTGTCATGAGTAGAAACACCATAAATTGTAAAAAAAAAAAGATGATGGACAATAGTAAAGGGATCTTTTCTGGGTTAAACATAGGGCAGAACCCCCAAATTTTTGTTTTCGGACATTTGTACAGGACTAAGTAAAAACCTGCCAAGTCATGCTGTTGTCCAACACAGGTTTTTGGCCAACACAAGTGTATCATGAAATGTTTTTTCTCCTTCCTGGTTAGCTAAAAACCTGAGAGTTGCAGCTTGATTGCTTTGACATCTATCCCTGTGGCCTCAATTAGTTTCCCGTTAGGTATTCCACAGAATAACCGATGTTTAGCTTGGGTTAACCAAAACCTTGGGTTTGTTGGTATTGGTTGAATTCAGTGTGTGGACCTAGGCTTGTAAGGATGCCAGTTGCACGCTTTCATGTCTGACTAAGTGATTTTGATTGCCGAAGAGCTTCACTCCAGATTTTTACTGGTTGGATCCATTCAAATACAAATTCCCGTAGCAAGGGCCTGTCCTAAGCGGTGGCAGTGGAGCAGTCTGGTGTCAGGGTCAGAGAACGAGCTCCCACATACCGTGGGGAATGTGTTTTCCAGCCTGTCCGTTGAAACTCTTGACAAACAATAAACAAGAGCTGTACCTTGTTATGCCTCTCTGCCTTCAAAGAGGTTTTTCTGGTTAAATAGTGAGATGGTATTAACTTAGGGTGTGAATACAAGTTTGAGTGCTGTGCTGTGAATCTCTCGCGTGTTTGCTGGTTGGAATGTTGCTGGGTTTTCTGTTTTGGTGTCGGTTTCCCAGGGACTGTCAGAGACAGCGATGCCTTTGCGTTCTGTGTATATGTGTATGTATGGAGGGAGGTGCCTGCCTACCTGGAGCAGCATCTGGATTAATGGTGGGACATCGTTCTCAGCTTTGCCCTTGGTTTCAGGTGTCTCCTAAGCAACATACAGAGTACCTAGGAAAGGCACGTTTATTCCAGAATAGGTATTTCCCCAAAAGGGCTGGGATGGAAAAGCCTTGAAGTGACGACGAACCGCGTGAATTCAGGGCGGTGATGGACGGTCGGCGCTCGCCGTGCAGGGGTGCAGGAGGAGGAGCGGGCTGCGCGCTGGGTGTGTGTCCCTGCGGCACCGGCGGCGCGGGGACGGGCAGGGCTGGGACCCGCGTGTGCTGCCGGGGGCGGCGGGGTCGCGCCGGGTGAGGCTCCCACCGCCACCGGCCTCCCGTGGAACCGCCTCGCCGAGCGCCCCCGGAGCGCGGACCCGCCTTCCCGAGGCTGCGGCCGGCG
>VZRR01003127.1:85936-178886 GCA_013398015.1 Oreocharis arfaki
AACAAAAGCGCCGTGCAAAATGGAGCCAGCGGAGAAGGGCTGGACCCCCGCCCTCCCCGCCGCGCATCCCCCCGCCCGGCTGCCGGGGCTCCGGGGAGGCGGCATCGCCTCCCGCTGCCGCCGGCGGGGCGTGGGGAGGGAGCGGGGCTGGAGCCGGGGCCGGCGGGGAGCGCTGAGCAGGGCGTGGGGAAGGAGGGGAGCGGCGGAGGTGGCAGCCCGGGGGAGAGGCGGTTCTGTAAAACACTTTCCCCTTCTCTCTGTCAGCCTTTGGGAGGACTCTCGTCCTGACTCGGTGGAGGTTGCTCTCCCTCTTTCCCCAGCCCCTCATCCCTCCTCGGCGCTTCAGCCCACCCAGGAGGGCATCAGTATCGGCCCTCTCCCGTGTGCCGGGGAAGTTGCTGACATGCCTGCCGCTGGGTCCCGGTGCACCGGCAGCGGCGTGGAGCCGGATTTAAAGGGGAATTGTGCTGCAGACAATGCACAGCAGCAGCATCTGGAGCAGCCCTGGGGACCGGAGCTCCGGTTTTGACATTGCTGCACACACAGCACCAGCCGCAATGACAGCAGCTGCCTGGAGTGGCTGCAGGCAGCAGGCAGGAGCATGAAGTAGAGAGATCACTGCAGTGCTCAAGATGAACTCCTCTTTGGTTGGCAACCAGAGTGGCCGGCCCTTCTGTCTCCTGGCCATTAGCTATTTGGAGACCATCAATTTTTGCCTCCTGGAAGTGGTTATTATTGTGTTCCTCATGGTGCTGATTATTTCGGGCAACATTATTGTGATATTTGTCTTTCACTGTGCACCTCTGCTGAACCACCACACCACCAGCTACTTCATCCAGACTATGGCGTATGCTGACCTCCTGGTGGGCGTGAGCTGTCTGGTGCCTTCTTTGTCTCTGCTGCACTACCCTATTGTTTTAAGTGAGTCCTTGGTTTGCCAAATCTTTGGTTATGTGGTATCAGTGCTGAAGAGCGTCTCCATGGCCTCCCTGGCCTGCATCAGCATTGACAGATACATTGCCATCACGAAGCCGCTGACCTACAACACGCTGGTTACTCCGTGGAGGCTGCGAATCTGCATATTGACCATTTGGCTCTACTCCTGCCTGGTCTTCTTGCCCTCCTTTCACTGGGGAAAGCCTGGATATCACGGGGATGTGTTCCAGTGGTGCGCCAATTCCTGGAACACCGATCCCTATTTCACCCTCTTCATTGTGGTGATGCTCTATGCCCCGGCCGCTTTCATCGTCTGCTTCACCTACTTCAACATCTTCCGCATCTGCCAGCAGCACACCAAGGAGATCAACGAGCGGCGGGTGCGCTTCAGCTCCCAGGACGGGGAGGCTGGGGAGGCCCAGCCCTGCCCGGACAAGCGCTATGCCATGGTCCTCTTCCGCATCACCAGTGTCTTCTACATCCTGTGGTTGCCCTACATCATCTATTTCCTGCTGGAGAGCTCCAATGTCTATAGTAACCGCGTCGCGTCCTTCCTGACCACTTGGCTTGCCATTAGCAACAGTTTCTGCAACTGTGTCATTTACAGTCTCTCCAACAGTGTCTTTCAGAAGGGGCTGAAGCGTCTCTCGGGGGCCATCTGTGCCTCATGTGCTAGACAGAGGGTAGCTAAGGACTCCTCTACCTCTAGGAGCAAAAGATCTTCCAATGGATGTCATGTCTAGGACGCCTGTCAGCTGGACTGGGAAGTGCAGGGACAATTGCGTGGATTGCAAAGTAACTTAGATACGATTTTAAGATACCCAGATTTGCAAAAAGGTTTCTGAGAAATGCTGCTGACATAGAAGAATCAGGAGCACATATCGTTGTGGTTTCACTTTAAAAAATGATTGCTGTGGAGGAGGCTGTGGAGTTTCACCTCCACATTCATTTTAAAGAATAAAGCTGTATCTTGACACTTACCTCTCCAGCTGGTGTGACTGAATGGAGTGGGTGTCTGAGAGCTTTGGCAAAATGTAGTCTTTCTTACAGCTTTACTGAGTTCTTTGGAAATTCGTGCTTCACATGTAAATGATAGATCTGAAGTGGAAATGTCACAGTCTATGGTATATTACAGGGATTTTTTTAATATATGCCAAAGTATATTGACACAACGTTCCAGCGTCAGAACAGAAGGGGCCAAACAATTTGTTTTTCAGTGCTACCTAGACAGGACTTGTAGAACAGGAGTGAACAATGTGAACATTTCGGTGTGAACTCTGTTAATGAGCCGTGAGTGCAGCAGTGTGATCTGGGCAGTCACACTCTTAGGGCTGATCTGGCTTCCGTGCCCCGTTCCCCTGGTAGGATGCATGTTTGGATCAGAGTGCGGCATCTGCGTTTTCCTGTTTGTCGTGAAGTAAGAAGAAAAACTTGGATCAGACCAAATTTAGCAGTTAAATAAAATGTGTTTTGATAAGCTAAGAGAAAATACGTGTTGCTTTATGATGCCGGAGTTGTGGCAGCCACTCAAGGATGATGCCAACATGTGAAAATTGTTCTCAAACCAGTGGAGAAATGCCACGGGTTTTTTTATGTGGAAATTTTCTCAAGAACAACTTTAAAAATAACATGTCCCCTTTTTTTTTAATCTAAATTCTTCTGATATTTTACATACTGGAACTTAAGGGGAAAGGAAAGAAAACAATTGTCTTCTAAACAGCTAAGGGAACTATGTTGTAAATTTAACTGTAGTATTTGAGTTATTCATAAGTGCACAGAGCTAAATCAGAGACATTTTTCTTTAGCCTTCATGGGATTAAAGATGGTTCAAATATAGCAGGAGCTAAATCCTGTTGGCAAAAGCGTATCTAACTAGTCAGACAAAGGCAATATCTGAGAAACCAAATCTCATTGACCACAGCTTGTTCAAGCTAGCCTAGATTAAATGTTTTGAGTACTGTCATGCTGTTAAGAAGGCAGAATGGCCCTCAAGTTGTTGAGTTTTTCCTAAAGAATGTCCTTGTCTTTTTGCTGATGCCATTTTAGAAATGAAAGTGAACCGAGTATTCCTGTAGTGGTGGATTGCAGTGTCACCCTGTCCCTGGTGCAGGGCTGTCCCTCTGTCTCTCCTGCTCTGAGGGCAGGCTGTGCCCCCGACCGTCTGCCCTCCGTGTCCCTCCTTGTGCTTCCCGTCACTGCCTTGGGCTGCTGAGTGGGGAATTCCCTGAGCTCCTCTGGTACAGCTGGTGTGCTCTTAGTCACAGTGGGAATGAAAAGAGGATAGGGGAAAATGTGTTATTTTTAGAATTGGGGTAATTCTCTTGGCTAAAGGGAAGGCCCTGTTTTTGTTGGTTGGTTTCAAGTCCATGTTGTTCTAGATCAAGATCGTATTTTTAATACTCTACCCTGTCCCTTCTGCAAACTTCCCCCCTCCTCTCTGCTGTGCTATGAGCCCTGGCCTCTCCTCTCTATGCCTTGCCCTGGAGGATACCAGCTTGTCCCTGCCCCGTCACATGCCACGATTGCTACAGCCTGGCCCTGCTGCCCATCCACATTTGCTCCAGTACAGTCTCGTGGGGCTGCCAGTGGGGAAACGGGGAAGGAGGGAGAAAGCAGCAGGATGAAGCATTCCTGGCATGGCATGTATTTGTCAGCACTCAGTGCTGGTACACTTGAGTTCCTCTCCTGGATGTGTGTGTACCTGTTCTGGGGAGGATGGGGCAGAACCCCCTGCTGCTGCTGCCTCCTTCTCTTGGAGGGCCCTGGGGCAAAGCATGCGAGTGGCATCTTGATCTGCTTCCAGCTGTTTCATCCACGGTCCAAACCTCTCAAGATAAACATCCTCCTCAGTTCATCTGAAGTTTTAAGAACACGGGTTGTCTAAGCCCTGCTGCCTTCGCGCCGCCATTTCTGGCTCTCTTTGTAGCAGAGTGTGGAGCCGGGGCTTGCGCTGGATCCTCGCAGACACGCCCGGGGTGATTTGCTCGGATTTTGGTTAGACACAGACAGCCGTGGGGGGAGCACAGGGGTGGGGTGACTCATTTGTAAAAGAAGTGGGATAAGAAGCTCGCAGCACATCATGGCTGATTGTTCTCAGGCGGTCTGTGGGTATTATGGCAAAGGTGGGCTTTGGGGAACAGTTCAAGGGCTTTAGTCGCTGATATCAAAGTGTGTGTGCGTGTTATTTTTGGAACAGCCTCTCAGGTAAACTCCCAGTAGCTTTTCTCTGACTCTTCACCTTATCTAACATTTCCAACTCTTTGAAATGATGCAGTGTATCATTGAAATAGCATTTGATTAAACTTAACAGAAGAGAAGAATCTGCTGGGGCCTATAACCCTAGAAATGGCAGTTTCAGGTTTAAGTGGAAGCTGGAAAGCAAAGATTGCTGCTTTTGGCGTTTTTTATGGCTAAATAGACGTTTTAAATAGGAGCATTGTGTGCTAGTTTTTGGGAATTTGGAACGTTTTTGAAACTGGTAAGGGGTCATGGCATAGAGATTTAACTGGAGCTGAAGCAGTTGCTACTTCAGCCCTGAGCCAGGAATTGCACTTGGAGCGTGGTGGCTGATCCAGATGCAGATGCATTCTTGCAGCTGTTGCTGCTTTGCAGCGAAGGTTCAGTTCTAACATTCCTGACAGCCAGGCTGTTTTCAGTTGCCTTACTCATCTCCAAGTCTTCCTCAGTTCAGACATTTTCTGTAAGAGGTGAAAATCAGAATCTGGAAGTCTCCAAGACATGAGGATGGAGAGGAGTTGCAGCCAGTTGATGCATTCAAGTTTCATCCACTGTACAGACACTTTTAGTGTCGCCTTAGTAGCTTAGTTTTAGTGTCAAATATTTCTCTTTTTGTCTGTGTTAATTTATTGATATTTTAAAAATTTAAATTGCCTTTTTTTCCCTCTAAGTTAATTTAATGTTGACGTAGTATGTGTTTAGATGTTTTAAATATTGATAACATTTGAGTCTGTTGTCTTCAGTGAAATTGCAGGGGTTGAATTCTGTTCACTGTGCCAACAGTGAGAAATAATTCTGACAAACATTACTTTGTTTCTCAGCAGTGCACTGAACATCTTTTGTCGTGCAACCAGCACAGGCACAGGGGTCCTTCCCATCACAGTCCGTGCTAGGAATGGTCAGGCAGCAAACTTTGCAGTTGGATCATTTTCATCCTTGCACATATGAAACGAATCCTCTCCTGGCTGTGTTTGTGTCCGGGTGCTTTGGAAGTCAGGGAGCATTGCACAGATAAATGCCACGCTGAGGAGAGGACAGAAATCAAATTGCATCTTCGTAAAAATGGCGTTGTGATGTGATTAAATGAACTAATTTTGAAGTTCCATCTCAGACTATAAATTTATTTTTTATTAGAGTTATCTGCCTCACTTTCAAATTAAGCTGCTGGAAGGTTCAATTTGCAGGATGCAATTCAGTGGCTTTTTTTAGTGCCACGGGAAGGATTTCTATACTCACAGCCTCTCAGAAGGTGGTAATTTGCTTCATGTAGAAGGCCTTTTTTTTTTTTCAAGATTACTGGAAGTTTAGGTTGTGATTATGTTGTCATTTTCCAAATAGACTGGGAAAATATCTGTGAAATATTATTTTTTTATGATCTCAATCAAGGGACAGTATTTTTAAACTCAACAGAAATCTTTTGAGTGAAACAAAAGTTTTGCTATTATCTACTGTCAATTTTTCTTAATTAAATGTTACCAGTTTCTGCAGTCTTCATTTGTTGTTGGGGAGTTTGTACTTGTTTGTAAGCTTCTTATTGCTCAGAAATGTTCCTACCGCTTGGATTTCTGACATGGCTCAGTGTCAGAGTGCCAAGGGGCAGTTTTGGATATTTGTCACAAGTCTTTGACAGGAGGAAAAGGGTACAAAGTACCAAGGCACAGAGAATTGCAAGAGACAGAGAATTCCCAATGGCATTGTTCCCTCCCGCTCATATAAAAGCTTTATGTGTGAGAATCCTAAATTTCAGTTTGTCTGTTCTGAAAAAAGACACTTCCAAGGCCTGGATGTGATACGAGATGGAAACATTCAGTGTGCAAATTCAATATGCAGATTTTTTGCTATTTATCACGGTGTTCCCAAGTGCTGTGATGATCAAGGCAGTAACTCCATGAGTCAGGAAGTCTGAAACATTTCAGTCTGATCTTACCTCACATCAGGGTTTGAAGTTGACAGAACTTCTAATTCAGGTTGGTGCTTTAAAAAGTATTTCTGGAACCAGTATGTGAGCATAGGAATCTGCCTTCAGATTTTACAAACAAAAGACCCTTCTGAAATGTTTCTGATTCATCTGTTTTAGATAATTTTAATTTAGTAAGAGGAGGTGGAGGTTTTGGAGGGCTTTTTTTTGTTGTTGTTTTAGCACATGTTTCTTTCTGAGTTCTTGAAGCACCTGCTGAAACATTTGCCCGACTTGGCCCTTATTCTATTGTTTGGTTAAGAAATATTTCTTCTTCCCTTCCATGACTTTGCAGAATACGACACATCCTTCCCATGGTGTCTTTCAAGATAAACTTGGATTTTAATCCAAGTTTATCCAAATGTTATCTTTAATATTCCTTATGCAGGGAATGCTGTTGTGTGTATGGGGCTGTGGTCAGGCCAGACCTTGGGAGGCTGCAGCTGGTCAGGTTTTACAGACTGTCTCCATCAAAGCAAACAGCCCCTCTTGTAGGATGATGAGAGAATGTCCCATTTTCACTTCAGAGAAGCGTGGCTTCTAGGCCAATATCTTATTTCCAGTTGTTATTTCCATTATTGCATGTGCATTGCAGAAGTACTGCTTTGAAAGATGTTTCTGCACATAAACAAAGGCATTTAATACTAAAGTTGTGGTTTTGGAAGGGGATAGGTCTCCATAATTAAAATTTAGTAAGTGTAGGACCAGGTGCAGTTGTATTTAGAGAAAGAAACTGAAAGTTGTGGCTGATGGAAACAAAGAGAGGAAACCTGCTGGAGGTTGGTCAAAACAATGGAGTATTTAATGTGGGTCATTTTCTTTACAATACACACTTTCTTAAAATGTGGAGTTTGCCCTTCTTGTTTTTGCTTTGCTGCTCCCTGGAGGCAGCTGCTCTGAGCCTGGAGTGTCCCACACCCACCCCAAAGGGATTCCCTGCAGACCTGGGGTGGCGATCAGCCCCTCATTTGAGTTCAGGTAATGTCAGTCCTTGTCATGGTTGTCTGTCTGAGGTGTTCCAGCCACAGGGAATTAATCTGATGGGGTATACTTTTTTTGGTCAGCTTTTCAGGTTTTTTTTCTGTGACATTGTTTTCTAGACAGGTGAAATGTTTGTTTATACAGGCAGCTTTGCTGGTGGTTCTCCATTCTGTCATCTGTCAGTTCTTATTCCTATTGCAGAGTGGGAAACAAGCCACAGTCCTTGTCTGCTCTGCAGGCATTCAGTGTGGCTGCAAATGGAGGTGTTTGTGGGTCTCACTCGTATCCCACTTGCATCTCTTGAGCTTTAGCAGTTGATGAAAACATTAACAGAAGTGATGTTCCTGTGTCCCGGTCCAGGTTGTTACTTTAGAGCCTCAGATGTCCTTCAGCAATCTGTGCAGTCAGAACTGATCCTCAGGCTGGTGATTTCGTGGTTGTTTCAGCTGAGAAGCAGAACTTGTTAAAGTCATCTTTGTTTTGTCCTGAAGCTGTTTTGGGGGAGTGTTGCAATCCCTGAGCTGCTCACAGGATGTGCAGGCTCTGCTCCAGGAGAGCCCAGGAGGCACCAGGTCCCTGTGGGACAGAGCTGTTCGTGGGGTGGTAACCAGTAGCTTTATTTGCTGAGAAGTTTTTAGAAATGCCGAGTGGATGCACATTGCATTAGATAATGTTGAGAGCAGGGGTTTAGAGAGACACCCGTGTTTGGAAGGGAGCGATTGGGGAATGCTCCACCTGCCTGTGCCTGAGGCCTCAGGTGCAGCACAGGGGGGTTTGGAACAGAGCAGGGAGTCCAAACTTCCTGCTCTGGCTTCTATTTATGAATTTGTAAGATGAGGATAGCAATTTTGTAATTCAAAGCTTTGGCTTCTTTCTGATGGTCGTTACTGGAGACGCTTTCATTAAAAGGTGAAATAAATTTGAGTGGCTCCTCATGAAGATGAACTCAAATCTTGCTGTGCATATGCGAGTCATTCTCAGTGTTACAGAGACCACGTGAATCAAGCAATCAAATGCTTAATAAACCAAGTCATTACTTTTATGGTAAATTGAAAAAAGTTCTTCTGGGATTTCAGCTGTAAATGAATCCTTGAAAATCAATAATTAGATTAGTAAAGGATGACATTTTAATATGCTGGCAGGAATATAGAGGGATTTGTCAGGGGAAGCAAAACCAGACTTTGCACTAAAGTGGCTTAGGTATATTTATAGTGCTAGTGATTCTGTGTGTGTGTGTGTGGAATCTTTGGACTATTTTAATATAACGTAAGGCTTTGAGCTTTAGCGAACTCAAGTTGCTCGTTTTATGAAGTTACATTAGTACCACACTGTGAAGTATTTTTAAATATTAGCATTACTGCGTATTAAAAGTATTTCATAAAAGCATTTTTTAAAATGTTTTCTGTAGATGCTGTCGAATGAATTGATGTTTAGTGTACAAAGAAATAAAACCTGAGGGCTGTAAGGTACCTGTATGTTTCTGATCACCTCGGTTTTTGAGGGATTAGGTATTTCTTGAGGTTAAATTATCATTAAAATCTACTAAAAATACTGGTGCAGTTAATCCTTTCAGAGAACAGAAAGCAGCATTACCTCCAGCCACGCTTTTGAACTGTCTGAAAGGATTTGCAATTGTTGTATTGTCTTGACAGACTCATGTCTTTAGAAATGCTGTACAGCACAGTCTTTTGCAAGTTCCTATGCTGATACATTTCTCTTCATATGTAACCTTTGAAATCTAGTTTCTATTGTAATTCTAGCATGTAAACACTAGATTCAATTTTGTATTCCTCTAATGAATGCAACAGGATGGAAACACGTTTGCAGTTGCTAATGATGAGCTTTTTTACTGTTCTTAATACTCGTGGGTATGTCTTTTCTTCAGGGATTTCAGAATTGTATTCGTACCTTTTAAAATTGTTTTTTTCACCATATGTTTACAATTAAACCACGAGCATGGGAGGCTGTGCGTGCATGTGCTTTTAGGTTGCTTTGCTGAAGAAGTACAGTGGAGTGATCTTACTTTCAAACCTCTCTGTTGCCCAGAGGGGTTGTGGCTGCCCCATCCCTGGAAGTGTCCAAGGCCAGGTTGGACACTGGGGCTCGGAGCAACCTGGGGTAGTGGAAGGTGTCCCTGCCCATGGCAGGGGGTGGAACTGGATGTGCTTTAAGGTCCATTCCAACCCAAACCACTCCATGGCTCTGTGATGCTCGTTTTTCCTTGTGTCCCACCTGTCTCCTTGCACCTTTCACAGTACCTGGTACAGCAGAAGCCACCGGAGGGGGTTATTCTGGTGTGTCCTGTGGAGATCTGACATTGTCAGAGGTCGTTGTAAGGAGTTTTGTTTGGGAGACAATCCAGCTCCTTACACATGTAGTGTTCCAGCTGGTAGTTTTTTCCTGGATGTCAGTGAAAAGGCCAAGAGTAGATAAAATCACAGGTGAGAATGTGTATGTGTGTGTTTGTAAGAACTTCGTGCACCTTTTAATGCTGGAAATTGTTTTGTATTAGAAGATGAGAAAGAGCTGTGAGTGTGGAACCCCTGCTAGGAAGAACTACAGAGGAACCTCCACCAAAGCAGATTAGAAAAGCAAACAGGTGAATTAGAGGCAGTCTGATCCTCGAGACTCTCTAATTCTGGTTTAGTTCTGACACAGTGGGGACTGTCAGGGTGGGCTCCTCGCTGGTCCTCGGCTCTGCTGGGTCTGCTCTGGCTCAAGACGAGGGTGTTCTCATGCACAAGGCAGCTGATGTTGGGGCTCCAGAATTACCTGTGTTGTGCCAACCCAGAGCTGTTGTTAAAATACAGGGGAGAGGGGTTCTTCCACCCCATCGTTTTAATAGACATTTCTGTAGCTGATTTTTCAACTACGACTAATAATAAGAAAAACTACAGTTGAGCCAAAAATGACAAATGTTACTGATTTAAAATAATACTTGCATATTTTTAATTATTAAATGGAGCTAGATAAATCGGAAGCATGTAAATATCTGACTCTAAATCTCTGCATAATTATTTCCAAGAGGTAATTTTGCTATGAGCTATTAAAACTCCAAGATTATTCCCTTTTGAGATGGTGTGTACCCCAGCTGTGTCATACATCTCTTGGCTTGTTTCCTTTTTGCTGTAGATGTACATACATATATATATTTGTGCGCTGTGCAGTTGTACAGTCACTGCCATGTTAAATTGATTGCTTTCAAATAAGTATATCTGTGTATTTTACATATGTGTGTATGTGTATCCCCAGACAAGCAGTTTAACACCGCAGTGGTTGTACAGTCACAGAGTTTAGGGCTTTGTACAATATGTAATTTTAAGAATGTCAATGTGGTTCTTAGCGGATTTTATAAACACTTTTCTGAATCTGTTATCAGCACTTCCCATCCTAACAGAAGCTCCACATTTTTCAGTGATTGTTCCACTGGTTACATTTTTGTCTGCCATTTGTTCTGGATTGATGTAATCTTGATACTACTAAAATTTCAAGGGCTGTTGACGCATTTCACATAGCCTGGGATTGCCTGTTCTCCAAATATATGGATCATGCATCAACAGTACTAAGTAGCCTTACTGTTTTGCCTAAAAGCCTAGCTAATTTATTTAATATTCTCTCTTTAAAGAGAGGTCTCTGGAAGGGGTGGCATATTTCAGGATGCTCCTTCTCTTTAAAGGGAAACTCGGAATTGACTAGCAGTACTTGTTGATCAGTGATATTATTGTAGCCAAAGGATGCATGGGTGGTTTAATAGGAAGTTTTTGCTTCAAGTTTCTTGATGAAATGTAGTGTTCTACAGAGCTGTGTGAAGAGTGTAGTTTTTTATTCTGAAATGCACTTGTACACTTTATTTGAAAGGTCTGAATGGATCATAAATACATTTAAGAAATAAATGATACGTCACATGTTTGCACGGCTTGTCTCGGGTGCCTTTTATGTAACTGTGCTGCTAAAGGTGTGTTCCCTGGCGCTGGGTGGGGCTTTTTCCCTTATCTTGATTGCTCTAAATAGTCTTGTAGTCAGTGCAGGAGCAGCAGAACCTTCCAGAGTGGTTTGTGTTTATGCTTTATCCATACATGCTGCAGGGCACTGTAGGCAAACTCCTCGCTTTAATTTTCCTGTGGGAAACTTGAGCCCTAAAAGGAAACGAACAGGGCGAAAGGGCTGCATATCACAAGGGATTCACTTTTATTTTTAGAATTGCACTATATTGCCATATTTGGCCTGAAACTATGCTGTATCAATGCACTATTGTATCCAATTGCAGTGTCTAACCAGTCCAAATTTGTCTAAATTATTCAGGTTTTTTCCACAAATACTCTTTATCTGTGAGTGTTCTTGGTGAGTGCTGACTCCAGGTGACACATTCTGCAGGCAGCATTCCTTCTGGGAAGTTAACAAGTACATTGCTCTGAAAGTGTGGTTTGTGTCACTTCCTTAAGGCCTCAGTAACAGGTGTAATTCCTCTTACCAAAACCTTCTCCAGTGGTTTGGGCAAAGACAAATGCAGGAAGCGTACTCTGTGTAAAAATGAATGTAAATACTGCTTAATAAAAGTAATTGTGGGAATGCCATCAGCCTGCAAAATAGACCTGGTGGCACAGGATCCTGCTAACACTGAAAATAGCTGTCGAAAGACCACTTAATGTTTTTGAATGTACTTAAAATGTACAGATCTGCTCAAAATAACTTACCCCATCGTGTAATACTATCCTTGCTGCTGCCCATGCAAGCTGCAGAGAATTTTGGCTCTCTCTGCTTGTTGGATCTGCTGGAATCTGTCCCTGGTGCACTCCAGGGTGGCTTGTCCCTGCCTTGCAGCAACACACCACGTGCTGATCCCACCCTGGGCAAAGCAAGGAAAATTCCACTGATGGACTGAGACTCCAGACCCTTCCCACAGTAATCTCTGACCGTGTGGCAGAATTCTTGCAGTCAGTGGGACCTTCCTAAGGAATAGCTGGAATGTGGAAATGGCTCCATTGTGGCAAGAGTGAGAGTCAGGCACGGCTTGGGCTGGTGGTGGGTGTGTCAGATAACTCACCCAGTGAGCAAAATTCCAGTTTGGAATCATTCTCGAGCCTGGGGCAGGAAGAACCTAAAGTTTAGTCCTCTCACCATTTCTCCATTTCTGTGGTGGTTCTGAAGCCTGTGTCCAACTCAGGGGTTGTTTTATACCCCCAGGGGATTTTCTCCAGGAGCCTGGTGCAATAGGAGCTGATCTTTGGGTGATGAGCCATTTCCAGCAGGCAGCTTCCTCTGTTTTCTGGAGGTTTCTTAATTCATTTTTTTCATCGCAAATCTTGTCCTTTAGCAATTCTTTGCTGCTGCTGCTTCTTCATCCTCTTGGGTTTATGTAGGGGATTAGGAGGAATAAACCTGAGCTGCTGAAAACTGCAAGTAGATCAGCCCCAGGAAGAGGGAACTCCAGCTCTTCTGTATCTTTAATTGTGCCTTAAGCTACAGAAAAAGTTTCTAAAGTAACACAGTCTCAGTCTGAATATGTTGATCAAGGCTGTAACTGCATGACATGGTTTTCAGATCCCAGGATGCTCCCTGGAAGGTCATGAAAATGCATGGAAAATGTCTTTTAAATGCATCAGGTTTAGGAGGTGGGAACCAATATGCTTTTATATGCAGCCTGACAGAATAAATGGGCTTTTCCCAGCTGGACTGCATCCTGGTTTCCATAATTACTCACGTAGTTTCTGTTAAATCAGAGAGGAAGGTTTCAGTATAACTCCCCTAATATTTTAAAGTGCATAAAAGAGGGGAGGAAGGGCATATTCTGAGTCTGAGCATCTACATTTTCCTGCTTTTTCAGAGCAGCAAACTGTTATGAGAATTTTAATCTTCACTACACTTGCCTCAGTTCTCATGGCTGGTTTCCACTCTGTTTTCTTTATTACTTTCTTTTTCTTCCTGTCATTCTTAGCTTTCTATTTTTCAATCCCAGTTTGTGAAGGGTGTGGGTTCAGAAGGGTTTCCTTCAGTTCCCAGTCCCCTGAAAGCATGAGAAATTGCCCATTGAGCCAATTCTCACAGCAAGGTATAAAAATAGGAGTAAAGAAAAGGTTACACAATGCTTGGATTGCAGCAGTTTGTACTAATGGGGAGATTTCAAAGCCACGGTTTGAAAAACATTTTTTAAACCTTATCATTTCCGTTGATTTTTCTCTCTCCAAGCTGTGTTTCAGCTGCAGGAACTCACTTTAGATTGCTTGAGGAATTGTACTGAGACACAGGAGTCAAGTGCTGACCAAGTCACGCAAAGCCAGAGAGGCCACTAATTAGTTCTCTTTAGCCATAATGAGTGATTTGTTTGAGAATCCTCTCTTAAGAGTTTCCAACCAGATGCTTTGGTCTCTGCTGTTAAATAAGTGGATTAAAAGGCAAGTGGTTTTGAGATTATTTTGCCATTGCAGCAGAACACAGGTGACTCTCAGGAAACCCACTTGTGTGGTACCACAGATGCTGCTGGCAGTGGCCAGGACCTGTGCTCCCGGGAGTACTTCACTGGAATTCAGTCTTGCAAACTTGAAAGAAACTAAAAGTTATCATTAAGTCTGTATTCACATGTTTAAAGTTCTCAGAACTGTTTCTGAGCTTTGTCTTTCCCTCCTTGCTAAACCAGCCGAAGTTGACAGCCAGCCATTTGCATAATTGTCTTGGACTTAAAAGGTGTATATTTATATGAAATCTATTGAGCATTGGATTTTGTTTGTTTCTGATTTCCTTATAATGAGACAGACCTCTTTAGCATGTTAATTATTATCAAATTGGAATGCTGAACAGTACTTTTGATATAATTTCCAAAACAATCTGGTCTTGATTCTAATAGCAGCATAATGCTTTCCTAATGAAATGTCTGTGTTAAACCCCAGAGAGGAGCATTAACCTTGGATTAAAATCAGAAGAGAAAATGAAGCACACTGTGGTCATTTTGTTGTTGTTGTTTGAGAAATCATTTTGTGAAGAAAAAGAGCTACAAGCTGTATTGAATGTTCTTTACACTGATTACATCATGTACTTTTTTACTATTTTTTACATCTAACCTTTTTCCATTTCCGTAACAGAAACCTGGCTTATTTGGATAGATTAAACCCCTTTTTTTTACTGTTCAGCTTTCCACATGTCCAAGGCATCTGAAACTGATGGTGTCAGTGATGTAGAGAACAAAGTTCCATCTTCCTCATGCTGAAATCCCAGCTCATATGGGACCTGTCCCTGCATCCCCTCATGTTTTCCTGTATGACACTCTCTAGAGCTCATACTCATCTGTTTTCTCTAGTTGAGTTCTGAGGAGGGGATGAGGAGTGGTTCCTCAAGCTGAACCTCAGAGACAGCATTTTGGACAGCTGCTGCTTCCAGCTGACTGTGACTGCTGCAGTTGTGAGATAACAGGAGTGTGCCTGGGCAGTGCTGGCATTCAGGAGTCTCTGAGGGATGGCTGCATCTGCACTGCCCTGGCCTGGAGCACGAGTGTGTGTGTGTGTGTTCGTGCTCCTTCTGCCACTCCCTGACCTCCCCAGATGTGCTGAGGTACCCAAATCTATCCCAACTGTGGTCTGCAGCTGCCAGCTCTGCTGGGGTACACTGGGTTTTGTTAAATTTAGAACAGTGCACAGAACCCAGTGCTAATCTCCCAAGTCTCAGTCCTAGCATGTTGTAATTTATGGTCTTTTGATGTGTTTTAATTTGCATTTTATTTTCTTTTTCTAATAGGAGTCTCCACAAGACAGTGCCATCACCCGAGACATCAATCGAACGTTCCCTGCTCACGATTATTTCAAAGATACTGGGGGAGATGGCCAGGACTCCCTGTACAAAATATGCAAGGTGTTCTTTAAATTCTTCTGGGCTGGTTTTGGTAACTTGTATTCAACAACATGAGCAGTGTGGCTGTTGGCTGAGAAGAAGGGGGATGAGTTACCATTATCTGTCACGGACACAGCCTCTGGCACCAGGCTCAGGCTGTTCTCCATCGTAGCTGTTGGGCTGGTTCTGGTTATTCACACAGGAGGCCTAAAGCCCTTCTGGATTCCTCTGCACTGAAGTGTTTGGTGCAAAGACTTCACATCATTCCTGACCTGTCAGCCTGGATCAAGCAGGACAGATTATGTAACTGGAGATGACTATGTACCTCCATCAAGGTTGTACAGCCATAGGCATGCACTGAAGCTGATTATTAGAAGGAAGAAATTAGCAAAAATGGACAGCTCAGTGTATTCAGGTGTCTCAGCTGGAATGGTTTAAGCTTCCAGCACTTTCTTTTGAACTCCTAGTATTCCTCCCTCTTCCTGATGTCCCTGTGGCACCTGTTTAATGATAAAAGCACTAAGATAAGTGGTTTAATAGGCTGCAGCAAGCTTGGTGCATCACTGTAACCAGCCACTGCCTCTATATATCCCAGTTTGGTTCTCATACAGGTTTTCCCTTTGTTAGAATGGCAATGGCTGCACTCCATCCATGACAATTGTGTGGAGCTGTGTTCAATGCAGTGTTCTGTTTTATTTGTGTTTATTTGTGTTGTATCTCTGTAGCTGGAGACAGGTACAAGTAAAGTCTTGGTTCTTCTTTTAGGCCTACTCTGTGTATGATGAGGAGATTGGCTACTGCCAAGGCCAGTCCTTTCTTGCTGCTGTGCTGCTATTACATGTAAGTGGTGGGTTTATCCTCAGTTGTTTTAGATTTAAGAATAAATACTGCTCCAGTTGTCTAGAACAGACTTCTGAGTTAATAGGGCTGCAGGGCACACGTCCACTTATATGTTGGTCAGGAATAAAGTGATTTTAGACAGGGAAGAGTCCCCTGTTTAAAACTTACTGCGGTGTTTGTAAGGACTCAGTGTTCATGCCCCTGTGTTCCTGTTCTAGGACCCCTTCCATTCAGGCTTGTAGTAGGCATGGAATTTGTGTATAACACAACACTGTAAATGTTTTTGTTACAGGGTTTCAAGGTCAGATTTAAGCTTTTTATAAGATGTTTCTGTTGGAACCAGTCAGGAATACAGATGGTGTTTGCCATGTCCTGTGTACACAGAAGAGTATTCAGGACATTGAAGGGATGTCAGTTCATTAGGTCTCAGTCAGGCTGTGCTGCCTGTGGGCTGTTGTCTTGTAGGTCCTTGTGCTTCTTGGTTTGAGAGGTTAGGGAAGGATACAATAATACCTTCATATTTTTAAAAGAAACTGTATTATGCTTTTTTAAACTTAATTGCTGTTGATAGAAGTGATCTCATCAGTGTAATATCCTTTAATTGCTGGTGTGTTCAGAAGCTAGAGAGAGATTTATGGTTGTCAGGAGCAAAAGTTTTCGATTCACTGACGCTTGGGAAATACAAGAGCATTAGAAATCTGTATTTATGTATTTACAGACTGTTCCGTTTTAAAGTAACGTCTGCTTTTTGTCAGTGTTTCTGTTTCAAGGGTAGTTGGAACTGCAGAGTTCCAGAGCCTTTCTTTGAGGTTTCTTTTCCCCAGCTGCTTTCAGCAATGTTGCTGCCACAGAGGGCTGAGCATGAAGAGTTCTCAGCAGCTTTTGGTGGAAAAGGAAGTCTGGCCTTCAGGGGAGGATTTTCCATACTGTTGTAAAGGCAGGGGAGGATGCAGAAGAGATTGTAAACTCCATTCTTGTGAAACAAAAGCCAAGTGATTAATGATAACAACCTTTTAGTTCTTTGTAACCGTAATCTGAAATATTTCCTAGATGAGCAATTAATTCTTTATTTCCTCACTGAATCAGATAGAGAAGGGCAACACTTCCTGCTATGAAACTGAATGCTTTTACTGAAACAGATGTGCTTTCTTTCAGCTTTTCACTGTCATGTGTCCCTTGCCTTAGAGAGGTTCACTCTCGAGACTGAGCCATGTGTTATTCCAGAGTTCTCTCTTTAACAATACTTGTGGCTTCTGGGAATAATGTATGCATTTTAAAAAAGCTAAATTTCAAATAAGTTTCTTTTTCTTTGATTCTCTTTGAAGTCGGCCTTTGGAGTGTGGCTGCTAGGGAAAATAAATAATAAAAACAAATCTTGCAGAAAAGGAAATTAAGTTTCTGCGAGTCCTTCACTACCAGTTTGGAATGTTTCAGCAAAGTTTTCTGTTTTAATAAACTCCATCTGCAGATTAATAATAGAATACTTGAGATGGATGTTCTGTCCTTTATAGGAACCAGCAATTGACCTGAAGTCAGACTTTTCAACAGAAATATAAAAACCGAATTTTAAGGGCAGGGAAAAATGTCAAAACCCTGATGAGCTTTGAGTGTTTCCTCAGTTATTGGCAGGAAAGGGACCTTGAAATTTCTCGAACTAGTGCTGAGTTGTGAGATGTGGAACTTCTGTTAGCAGTTACTGGTCTCCTTTATTCATGTCTTCTAGTAAATAAACATCAAATGTAATAACGTCATTGAAAAAGGTAAATATATTGTTAAGAATAAGGGAAAGATCCTGTTTGACGTCCTCTAGTAATGCTTCTTCTGCCTTATTTATGTAAGGGTAAAAGGGTTAGGCTGGTCAAAATCTGTAGGCTTCAGATTCTGATGCATTTTGGAACAAAGACACTGGGGAAACTGCTTTGGTCTTGATATCTGGAAGATGTGTTTTCAGTTGAGTGATTGAGAGGTGGCTCATTCCACTGAAATGCCATTTGCAACACTAAACCTCATTTTGTGTGTTAGCACTCTTGTTTACATTTAAACTGGATTACAAAGTAGTGGCAATTCAGCCTTTCAGTCAGAGGGAGGAGGGAGGAACTGATTGTGCTGATGTGAAAGGTTTTAATGCTCGGTGCTAAATCCCCTTTCCTGTCTCACAGATGCCCGAGGAGCAAGCTTTCAGTGTTCTGGTCAAAATCATGTTTGATTATGGACTCAGGGAACTTTTCAAACAAAACTTTGAAGATTTGCACTGCAAGTTCTATCAGCTGGAGCGCCTCATGCAGGTGGGGGCTCACACCGGGAGGGGGAACGGAGCCGAGCCTGCAGTTCAGCTCTGGCTGTTTCTCGTGGGGGAATGGTGTTTGTAGCCTGTGAGTAAGGGTGGGGAGCGAGGGCCATCCCAGGGGTTCTAGCAGAGGTCTGGGGGGCAGTGTGGTGCTGCTGCCAGGGACTGGGAAGGCAGAAGTGGCAGAGTGGCTCTGCTGTGGCTCTGGTGTCAGCACAGCCACTGCCAGGTCCTGCTGAGGCAAATTCCAGGTCCTGCTGGGCATCCACCCCGGGACAAGCCTTTGGCATCCTTGGGAGGCCCCCAGGCCCGTTCCTGTCAGGCCTAGTGGATGCAGGACCTGCACTGATGGTCACTCTTCCCAACTTCCTTCTGTAATTTGGGGGTTCAGCTACGGTTCCAAAATAGCCCAAATTAACTCTCAGTGCTTCTGTGTGTTTTACTCTTAGGAATACATTCCTGATCTGTATAACCACTTTCTGGACATCAGCCTTGAAGCACACATGTATGCTTCCCAGTGGTTCCTGACCCTGTTCACTGCAAAATTCCCTCTCTACATGGTCTTCCATATTATTGACTTACTCCTATGTGAGGTATGTGTTACCACTGGAGACTTGCACAGCTCCCAGCCTTTGACAGTTTGTCACTATCTTGGTTCATGTCATTGTTACTATCTATCTGTTCTCTCAGATGTGTGTGTGATATTTTTATGTAGAAATGTTAACATTTCTGCGATGAAAAACATTCTCAGCATTTTAAAGAAACAAATTAGGAATCAATAGCTATAGAAAAGATTATGATCTCCTATTTCCTATGGCACTGGTGAATCTATGTGAGAAGACTCCATAAAGTGGGATGAGAGCTGATTTACAAATATGTGGGTTCCTCTGTTCTTAAGTCACATTATACACAATGATAACTTTTTTGATAACTTTTTTTTCCCTGTAATATTATTGCATGGCAGCCATGGTGTATAAAATGGCCCTGCTAACTCTCATGCTGGTAATCTAACAAGCTTGGAGCTCTTTCTCCTGGAAAACTTGAAGTCTCTCTCTATTTCACAGCTTATATTTAGAGAGCAAAATTCTTTATATCGAGACATTGTCTGTAATCATGTTTAGAACACTGTATGTGGTGGAATGTGAGTAAGCAGTGTAATTACAGTCAGCACTTACTGCCATCAGTGAACAAATCCCATTTTGTACTGAAGCATCCTTGAGTTATTTAATGATGTGCTGGGTAACTTTATGCATCCATTCTTCTTGGATCTGCACTTGTTCCTATGAAGTGGCCAATTTCCTGCCTTTCCTTGACTGAGGAGTTTCAGCATTCACAAACCTCCTGGTCAATGTTTTTGCCCTTTCCCTGTGTCTGCTACTTGCTTTGTCCATGTGCCAGTGGAATAGAAAGCAGCAGATGGTATGGAGAAAATCAGTTCTGTTTGTTTAGAAACAGATTTTCAATTCATAAATAGTAAATGTGCTCTCAGGGAAGTTTTAAGGGGAGCTTTTCATGATTTTAAAGTAATAGTGACAGAATAAGTTGGTGGGAAGAAGAAAGGCAGGATCTTGAAATAAGATGAGCAACGTGTCATGATTATGAGTGGGACCCCTGAAGAAGGTGTGAGCTACTCCTGACTACAGAACTGTTTGTATTTAATTGGACAATATAAATAGAACACTTTTAAGGAGTAGAGGCAAAATAGATGCCGTGGGACTCTGTCCTAAAGTGAGTCACTTTCTTTTCATTACTTGAATTATCCCAGTTTGTGAAGACCAGAATTTAATATAATGGTGTATGTATTACTGCATTTGAAATCAGTGTTTTTAGAAGTTGCTGTGTGAAAAATAAATTATCTTGAGCTGACCAACTACTCATTAAGAAATAAAATAAAGTGCACAACTTAATTTCAGAGTTTCAGACTGCTAAGGAGGCAGTAAAACTGGTGTTGGTTGTTTTGTTCTCTATGACTCTCCAGTAAAGATATTTTGCCAGTTGTTTGCAAAGTCTTTCTTTGTGCCTTTGATTTATATAGCACCTGGTTACACATGTATCCTGGTTCTTCTTTTCACAGAAACTAGACAAAAAACAAAATCCACCAAATAAATTAATATCCAAGCTTGTAAATACTGAGAAATTAATTTATTTTGTCATTGTTTTTTCTTTCCAGGGAATAAGTGTTATCTTCAATGTTGCACTGGGACTGTTAAAAGTGAGTATACAACTTTACACTGTGGTTTATGCATCTTCATGCACCATATAAAAATTAAGATGCCTGTTACAAAAATATGTTGGTTTTTGTGAGAAGCTAACAACTGCCTGTGGTACATGTGGTGTGATCTGGCATGTCCTGTGCAGCACAGTGCTTTTTCTGGGGGGTGGAATAGAGGGTTGCAGAAATAGAAACAAACACTTTGCAGAAGGTTAAGAAGCAGCGATGTTACTGGAGCTTTCCAAAGCTGTTGTTGCTTTATTGTCTCTGGGATTCCAATAACTGCCCAAAATTGGCTTTTTCTGGTGTTTCTTTCCTTGTCTCCAGACTACCAAGGATGATTTGTTGCTGACTGACTTTGAAGGGGCTCTGAAGTTCTTCCGTGTGCAGCTGCCCAAGCGGTACCGCTCCGAGGAGAACGCCAAGAAGCTGATGGAGCTGGCCTGCAACATGAAGGTGAGCTGGGAGGGGCTGCAGGCTCAGCCTGGGAGCAGCTCCTGGCTCCAGCTGCAGCCAGCAGCCCCTTGTCCAAGGGCAAGTGCAGGTTAATTGGCTATGATCATGGTGATTAATTCTGAGTCAAATACACTGACATGGTTCAAAGTGTCCTTTTCCCTTAAATTCCTTCGAGGAATCCTTTGTAGTGTCAGTGTGGAAGTACACAACTTCCCTGGTGTGTTAACATTCCAGGCATTTTGTGATCCAGGTGTAGTTGCAGTGTGGATACCAGTATTCTGCACAGAGCTCAAGCAAATCTTGTGTGAAACTAGTGTAGAAATTACAGAATTATTAAGAATAAAGCTATTTTATCTCTCTAATCATTTAGCATTAGCCACAGATTAAATGTTCCACGTGCATCTGGTTCACATCATCCTAATTGAGTACATTTGCCTTTTATGTTTCCAAATAACAACTTGTTCCCCTTCCCATTCTGCCAAAATTCCCTGTGTTCCCAGTGCTGTGTGGAGTGGCACAAGCAGTCCCTGAGTGGACAAGGCTGCCCGTGGCTTCCTGGAGTGCTGGGTGCTTTGGGGGCATTGAAGGGAGGTTGTGGAGGAAGCGCTGCTGGGCTCGGCACAGAGCACTTCTGTATCACCTCCTCGATGGGAGTGCTGCACGTAATTGCTTTCCTTGACCTAAAATATGAGTCCTTTGCTGTCAGTAGAAATCTGCAGCTCTGTATCTGGAAGTGTTTCTTTGAGCAGAAAAGGGCCTGATGTCAAAATAAATAATTTATAGGAAGGGAGAAGTAGCCCGGGTAAGGCATTGTGATTAGAACAGCATTCTGCTGGGAAGGAGGTCAGGAAGTCATCAGCTGGAGACAACACCAGATTGTTAAAGTCACTCCTCAGTGTTGCCATCAAGTCATAGAATCACAGAATGGTTTGTGTTGGAAGGGACCTTAAAGCCCATCTTGTTCCACCCCCTGCCAGGGTGCAAGGACAGGGACACCTTCCACTATCCCCATCCAGCCTGGCCTTGGACACTTCCAGAGATGGGGAGTTCACAAGCTCTCTGGGCAACAGATGTTAGCAGAGCTGCTGCTGCCTCCTGTGCCCCTGAAAAAATGTGGTGGGATGGGTTGCAAATCTGCTCAAGATCACCTAAAAAAGGCAAAACTGGCTTAATGCACTTGAATGGTGGAAGATGAAAATACAGTGGTGTGCCTGCCTTCCTTTCCTCTGGCATGGTGGATGCCTCACTTGTTGAGATCTAACTTTACATAGGGGGAGGTTTGGGCAGTGTTTGAGCAGGGGCAGAGCAGTGAAATAATCGCCTCAAGTTACTGGCTCCATCGTCAGGGAAGGGTTAATTCTCTGGGTGGGTGTCTGGGGTGCAAGAATAACTCCTGCAGTTGTGGTGTGGTTGGACTGACTCCAGGTAAATGGTTGGCATCTCCGAAGAAATGTTCCCCCGAGAGCAGGGAGGTGTTTCTGGTCAGCTCTCACTAGAGGGAGCTTGGCCACCGCTTTCTGCAGCTCCTTCCAAGGAAGGTTGTTAGTGATAAAACCAGACTTCAGGGAAACCAAACATGTTTTCCATTCTGCCTGTCATTTTTGCCTGTAAAATTCAACCTGTTTCTCAGAAAAGGGTTTTTTAAGAGGAAATCTTAGCCTCAGCTTTTAAATGCATTTGGTTTACTGAGATAATAATAAATGTTTAGGTGCAACTTTTAATGCTAGAGATTTCATTTAGATGCATAATGTCTTGCATGTGGAATGCTCACAGTGATCTTGGCGTGGTCTGTGTTGCTAAACCATTGTAACCTGTGGCACAGGTGACACCAGGAAAATGCTGGTCAGGATCTGTTACAGCTTCCCTTGCATTCCCTGTCCCTGCTGGACTTGAACACTGGGCGCAAAATATTGAATTCAACATCATCTTTCTGTCCCTTCTCACAGATGGGGAACCTGGGGCCCTGCGAGAGTGGCTGGTGCTGTGTGTGTCAGAGCCAAGGACAGAGCACTTGTGCCTCTGAGGTGCTGCTGCCTGCCCAGACACCTCGGCAGCTCAGGGACGGGGCTGTTTTCTGCTGGGCTTGAGTGACACTGGCAGAAATGTCAGCTGAGCCTGCATTTGCCCTTTCAGCATTTACAGTCTCATGTAAAGTAAACCAAATACTTCTGTGTGATGATAAATGTTACAGCTGAAAAAGCAGCTGAAGAAGGCTTAGCATCAGGCCAGTCCAAAAATGGACCACGTCTCGCAGGGTTCTGTTCTGCTGAAGCTCTGCAGCGTGTGGAGCACCAGGGAGCTGTGCAGCACCAAGGGGGAGCTCGGGCAGGATGCTCTGGGTGCCTTTTGAAACCTTCCCTGTATTCCACAAAAGGATAAGAGGAAAAGGCTTCTGCCATTATATTGAGTGGAACTGAGTTTTTGACCACCCCTGAGGGATTGACACTCAGAAGTGGCTGAAGCCATGAGCTGTGCTTTGTAGAAGGCAGGAGTTGCCTGAAGCTTGTTCCATAATCCTGTGTGTGTTGTGTTCTTCTATCAATGTTCTGGGCAGGAACTAATGGGCTGCTTTAATTTAGATTAGCCAGAAGAAGCTGAAGAAGTACGAAAAGGAATATCATACCATGAGAGAGCAGCAGGCTCAACAGGAGGATCCTATAGAAAGATTTGAGGTAATGCTTTACCTTCTCCCGTCTGATTTAACAAACAGGAAGTTGCTACTTTTTTTGAGCTGGTTTTGTTTTCTGACCAATTTGGATGCAACAGGGGCATCAGCTCCAGGAACGTGAAGGGAATGTCTCTGTATTGGCAGCGTTAATCAGGATGGGGTTGTTGTGAGCCCAGCTGTGCAAGAAAAGGAATAGGATGAATTTTTATTCAGGCTTATAGAACTGTTTCAGTAGAGCCTTTTTTACGTGCTGATTGCACCACAAGCCGTGAACAGAAAGGAGATGCCTGACTGATTCTAACTCTGCCTTCCATGATTATAATCCTGCCTTTACTCCTCTTCCTGATTTCAAATGATGTATATTGCTGTAAGCATATCATTTTTTATATAGTTTATTTATCAAATAAATGTAATACAGGGATAAATGACACATGTAAAGTTATGTATGCATACACATACCACAATAACACACACACACACAGACATATATACAATAAATTCATGTATTTTAATCAGAAAAGTTTTATGTAAACTTTCTTTAGTATATATCTATGTGCTGGGAGTTGTAACAGGAAGGAGAAAATAGTATTTTTCCCAAGGTTCTCCTCTCTGTTTGCAGCATGCAAATTCAATTTTGAGCCTAGAAAAGCAGTACTTGTAGGAAACTCCTGGCAAGGTATCAATGGCAGAATGATACCCTTACTATTGTAGGCTTCAAAGCCATTTCTGTAGCTCAACAAGTAATGGCTGAGCAGAGTTATTCATACCTGCTGTCCTCTCAGGGCTAATCCTGTATTTATTTTACCTTTACACTACGGCTGGCTGGTTCTGTTCCAGGGAATTTCACGCAGGTAGAGCTGTCTGTGCATACTGGAGATGCAAGGTGGGCATTTGTGTGTGAGCACAGGAAGCTCTGTGTGTCAGGGCAATCCCTGGGCAGCCTTTCCCTGACGGCCCCTCTGTGTCCCCGCAGCGCGAGAACCGGCGCCTGCAGGAAGCCAACATGAGACTGGAGCAGGAGAACGACGACCTCGCCCACGAGCTGGTCACCAGCAAGATTGCCCTGAGGAAGGACCTGGACAATGTAAGACACGTCCTCTTGCTGTCTAGGGCAGACAAGGGCTAATTCCGTGTTCCCCCTCTCGCTGGAGAGGAGATACGTGGAGTACTTCTTCTGTGTGGGACAGGATTCCTTCCTCCACATCCTTATTGCACGTGGACAATGTATAGGCCTGTGGCAGAGGTCCATGGGAAACAGGAGTGCTGACTGAAATACTCGTTAGTCTGAAAAGCATTCAGAGTGACTGCAGGCAAAGGAGAGCCTGTACCTGAGTAGTTGCTTTCTCTTCTCTAAGGAAGTCTAGCAGGAGCTGTGTCAAGTCTTTGAACCATCACAGAGATCGTGACACGGGTGCTGGATTGTGTTTTCCTGGGATTTTTATGAATACAGTTTCATAGCAGACAGGCTTTGCAAAGTGCTTGATAAACTTGAAAGTCTGAGTGTGTCTGGCTCTGTGTGGATCAGGTTCTCAGGTACCTCAGGCAACTCTGAAAATGTTGTGGTTTCCATTTGGCTTGTTGGAATGTGCCTGTGTGAACTCATCCTGGGCTGCTTCCAAATCAGTAGAGCTCTCAGGAGGAAACTTCAGGTTTGCTTTGTGTTACAGGTTGTTTTTTTTTTTCAGCTTGCTGTCCCACTCCCTTCTTTAAATATTGAGTTGTGGGAGATTTTATTAGGATATGCTTTTTTTTTTTCCCCAGGACATGCAGAGACAGAAAGGTACTGGCATTTCTAGCACAGGGGAGGCTGGAACACATTTAGTCTGTCTGCTTGGGGAGATGAGGGGAAGAGTTCAAGTGCTCATGTTTTGCCATTCTTGTTCTGTACCAAGATAAGTGCATTTCTGAAATCTCAAAGGAAAATGACTTCTGAAAGTTGTACAGTGCAGGAGCTGACAGGCTTTAAAATGTTTCACTGGATCTGCCTCAGACAATTTAAGGTTTCCCACGGTCTCCTGGAAACTTGCTGTTGGAAAACTATTCATAGTAAATGTTGATGCCAATGGGTGAATGTTGCTCCTAATGAGGTTTGGTTTATGGCTTTTGGGTTTATTACCTCTCCTGTTCTTAGGTGTTAAAATGTGGATCATAGAAGTATGTTCCAGAAGCAGGTTTTCACCACACATTGGTATGTTCACCTCCTCTTACCTGGGCTTTTTCCCTTCATTAGTGAAGCTTCCAGAAGCTTCACACTGGTGATAGCCCAGCAGTGGCACTCAGGGGGTGCACTCCAGCAAAAATTGTCCTGAAGAAGCTTATTCTATCAGTCTTTAACTGTTGTTTTGTGTCTGCTTGAGCCTGTATGAGACACAGTTATACTTTTACATTGTTTTTTTTAAATGGAGAGCTGGGAGAGGAACAAAATTAAGCAAAATTGATACGCTTCATTTGATAGATAATAGTCTTGTATTCAAAGATGGTAAATGATGTTGGCAGCATTTGGGTTATCCCCTGGGAGGAGATAGGTAGGTTTGATCCTACTTTAGGACACGATAAATTCTTCTAATTGGATCCTGAAGTGGTAAGTTTCATTCTCCCAGCCTGAGGTCCTGAAAGGAAAGTACCAAAGGACATTGTTTAACACACTTTTGCTAATACCTACTTGGCGTGTCTGAAATCTGCAACCTAAAAGATCAAAACAAAGCAATTGGAAATACAAGAGTTTCCTTAATATCCTTTCACTAGACCAGAAAATAGGCTTCATTTTTCTACTGTTGTTGGGCTCCTACATCCCAGTGTTCGTTAACTTTAAAACAGCTTAAACCCCATCTATAATGAAAAGATGTTCTCTTTGCCTTTGCTGTCTGTTTTAAAGGATCAGCAGGACTTTAAGGGACTAAAATTCACTTTTTGATTTTCTTCCTTTGAAGGGGATTGGTACAGCTAGTTTCTGAAGATTTTATATATCAGTTGAGTTATTGATCTATTTTTATGTAGAATCCATACACCTATTGGGAAGTGCTGTATTGTGTGTATGAGACAGGAAAAGATGTCTTAACTTTGCAGAGTTTTTAGTGGTTTATAAAGAGCTTGAGATTTTTCAACAATATATTTTTATACTTAAAAAACTGCAGTAAAAAGGGATTGTTGGTTTCTGGTGGGACATTTGTTTCCTCTAAGGAGGAAGGAGAGAGGGGCCTGATTCTTACGTTTGCTTTGGCAGCTCAGTTTTTTCGTGTATTTTCTGGGATGGTGTCACATCCACTGGGAAGTGTCACAGAGTTCTGGGGGCTTTTTAAATGTTCTGGAGGCATTTTGCATTAATTCTGTTTTCACTGTGAGGTCGAATGCTTGCAAATTCAACTTAGGTCTGAGCTGGTTATAGTCTTTTATTGATCTTGCACATTGTGAGCTGTTCTCTGCCTTTGGTTGTCTTCAGAATGCATTGGTCATCTTCCTGGATGAGAAAATGAAACTTATTTCTGGTATTGGATTTCTTTGGAGCAATCCCTGCTCCAGTTTTGCTAAAATTAATCAGTGAATTCAAGGAGGCATTTTGGAGGGCTGGAGTATAGTGGTACATGTCATTAATTTTGATGTGTTGCTGCTTTGCTATTGCAGATGGGAAGTTTTAGAGAAATAATTTTCAGAATAAAGTGTTAATTTTTTTTAATAACAATGAACCAAACTTTAATAAGACTGGAATGGCTGCACTCTTGGCTCTGTCCTGGTGGAGGCACAGCAGGGAAGCCTCTGCTCAGCCTGCACTCTGTGTTTCAGGCAGAGGAGAAGGCAGATGCCCTCAATAAGGAGCTGCTAATGACCAAACAGAAGCTGATTGATGCAGAAGAAGAAAAGAGGCGCCTGGAGGAAGAATCTGCTCAGGTTGGGGCACTTCTGTCATTCTCACTGTTCTGTACAGTACAGAAATGATAAAAATAAAAAGTGACAAGTGTGGGAAGGGCTTAATGTTCTAAGTCATGTTTGTCCCTCTTCTGTGGTGTAAAGGACGTCAGCAAAGCAGAATTCAGCACTTTCCTGCCAGGTGCTTCATAGGGTGGGGAATTTTTAACTTGAAATCACAAAGTTTCAGCCTGTGCTGGAGATGCTGCACAGAGAGGCAGTGCAGGACTTGAGCTGTCAGCACTTTTTGAATCCTTCCTTCCCTTGGCTAGCCCCACTGCTCTGTCAGTGATGGCCACCGAGGCCCGGCTTCTCCCTGCCTGCATGGAGCTGAGCTGGACTCTGGGTCCCAGGGTCGGGCTGAGCAGTGAGGTTAAGGAGAAGGAGGAAATACCACCCGAATATTTTTCAGACTACAACTATATAAACCCTTTATTTTCTTTTTTTTTTTCCCTGCAGCTGAAGGAAATGTGTCGCAGGGAGCTAGATAAGGCAGAGTCAGAGATCAAAAAGAACAGCTCTATTATTGGTGACTACAAACAGGTAAGTACAACTTCATGATGATGTGGTTTGCTCTCAAAGTACAAGACTTTTCAGGTGTTTTAGGGCATTACTGGAAATCGATGTCATCTGTGCCATGCATTTGAGGAGACAATTTAGCCTTTCTGAATGGGAGGCCTGTGGCTGGTGTTTTGCATTTTCTTTGGCTGAGATCCTGACGTGGTCCTGTTTGCCCCTGATGTAGGTGTTTGTAGATCAGCAGTCAGCACAGCCTCAGTCACTGCCAAACCTTGTTTAAATGGGCTCTTGGATATCAAAGGTTCACCTCATGCCAAAAAAGGTTCTCTCCTACCTTCCCTTTGTCAATCAAATGCACCTAAGAAATTAAAAAAAGGATGCCTTTTTCCTTTCAAGGTTTTTCTTTGGCATTCAAGCTCTTGATCACAAGGTATCAAGGGAGCAAATTCATGTGTCTCTTTAGTAGGCCCATAACAGGTCTCAGGGAATGAATTAGGGTTTTTTTACTACTCTGTCTTGCCTGTTCTTTTCTCCCAAGGGCAACAAAAGGGCCATGCTATTCCTAACCTTTACTGGCTCCTTTAGCAAGGCCAAACTGCTAATAACTTATGTTGGAACTGCACCTTTTCCTGTGGGGATAGAAGAATATGTAGAGAATGGGAAAATGTACAATGAGACAGCTTAATGCAGCAGCCCAATTTTTCTAGCTTTCTAAGAGTCCTTAGACTATCCATGGTAATATTGCAACAGCATTTATTTGTGCTTTAGCATTCATTTGGGAGGGAATTTACATTTATAAATGGTCTGGTAACATAATTTTGCTTGTCAGATTTGTTCCCAGCTGAGTGAGCGACTGGAAAAGCAACAAACAGCAAATAAAGCTGAAATTGAGAAAATACGGGTAAGAGACCAGATAGATCCACAGTCTACAATGTTTCAATCTCTTAGCAAAATCATAGCAGCAAACACACAATTTATTTCATTACTAAAATGGTGGCTGGGAGTCCCTGTAGATATAAGAGAAGATTATAAGGGGGAGAGCTGGGAGAAAAGGTGAGTAGCTGTGGGCCCTCTCATGCTGTAATGGTTACATGCTAATGTCGATGCTGGGGGTTTTTTGAGGGATCTTTTTTTGCCACAAGAGATTCTCTGACTGTCTTTTACCTTAAAGTAACAGGGGGCAGGGATAGAGCCCATTATTGTAGCAAAATAACACAGCAGTGTTTCCAAAGCCGCGAGTCTGGGAATGGCAGGAGTTCTGCTTGGCTGTGCCTCCCCAAAGGTTCCCATTAGTGGTTCCTCTGGTGTTGAGCTGCTCTTCCAGAGCAGAGGCAGGAACAGGCTTTGATCATATCCCCAGCACTTTGCTCACAGCCAGGTGTTTACTTTAGCAAAAGGTGGATGACTGCGAGCACTGCCGCGAGTTCTTCAATAAGGAAGGCCGTGTGAAGGTTGCCAGCACTGCTAAGGATGGTTCAGACGAGGACACGGATGAGGAGAAGGAAACACTGAAAAACCAGCTGAGGGAAATGGAGCTTGAGCTGGCCCAGACCAAGCTGCAGCTTGTGGAGGCGGAATGTAAAATACAGGTAATGCTCTGGAGGTTTGTTTTGTAGTCTGTACAGCACGTCTGCATTCCTAGAAAAATGTGTGTGTGAGTTGTAGAGGGATTGGAGCAGATTCTGTTGGTTGAAACTGTAACCTGCTATTTCCTGCATGGGTTATTTAACCAAACACTGCGTCTGAAACTTGCTGTATGCAGACGATATAATTGAAATTGCATGAAGCTTATTTAGCAGCCACTACAGCTCCCAGACATCTGCCTGTCTGCAGTGCAGTGCTGGCTGCCTGATCTCCTGCAACTGCTTGGAAGGAGCCCAAGCTCTGACAGAGTACTGAATCATGCATGTCTTTATCTCACAATCGGTGCTAAATGAAGAAGTAACACTGACAAATGTTAGACATGTTTCTTAAAACACGAATGCAAAGCACTCCAGGTACTTGAGGTATTTCTGTAAAGTATGACAACATTGTGCTTTTAGCATAAAACTGATATGTCAGTGCTCCTTGTTCACAGAAAGATAAAAATGAGTTTGTAGAAAGTCCACTTCCTGTGGGAATAGCTCCTCCTCAGATGGGAGAGAATTAAAGAGTTTGGATATACTGAAGAAAGCGGAATGTTTCACTGAGGGCAATGACACAAGTCTTATTTTGCTTTTCAAAGCTTTTTTTTTATCTTTGTCAGCTTGTTGTGCTGCTTTTAATTTATGTAAGACTTGTTTAACTTCTAAAGTGGCCAAGAGTTTGTAGATGTTCTGGAGCCTTCTGGGTTTAACTCCTATAACCTTGTGTTGTGAATACATAACAAATTAATTAAATTAATCTTCTGTTTGCAGGATTTGGAGCACCATTTGGGTCTGGCCCTGAATGAAGTACAAGCTGCAAAGAAAACGTGGTTCAACAGAACAATAAGCTCTATAAAAACAGTGACTGGAGTCCAAGGAAAAGAGACTTGTTGAAAAGCAGTTCTGTCAAACACACCTTCTTAACACAACACCTTTTGTTGCCTTCCTTGGCCAGATGTTTAATTCTGTGACATGAGAGGACCAGAATGTAAATATAATAGAAACACAGCATGTCAGGATTTCAATAGGTCAGTGATAAAGAGGATGGAAACTCAAGAGAGGTTTTATTGCTAGACATGGGATGTTCATACTACTGATATTTAACAGGTGATGTAGCTAGATTGAAGCTCTTCAGAGAAACACTCCATTCTGCATCTGGCTGGAGGCTTTTCACAGACTAGGTACGAGAACTTACCAAACCCTAATTGTTAAGTTTACATATGATAGGTTTTTTTACAGTTATAACCTTTTTTAATATTTTATTTGAAAGGAAAAGTGTCACTAACAAAGTAAAAAAAAAAAAAAAAGAAAAAGAAAAAATGCAACAAAAAAATACAACTTTATCAAGAACTACATCAGTGCCAGAAAGCAGTCCCCAGAGGTAGGAAATGGAGAGTAGGAGGTGACATGTTTTGCTTTATGAATGGGGATGATTTCAGCATTCCTGTCGAGCAACCCCACTTTGTTTTAATAGATGCAGCATCCATCTCTCTGTGTTTGGCATTTCTTTCTGTTACTAATCAATTCTATGCAACTCTGGGCTTTTTTGGCATGGGCTGCCAAACAAATTCGCCACCGGAGGCTGGGAGACTTTTCGAAGTGCTAGACAAGAATAATTGGAATTGTTGGCAAATTTCCGTTTCACTTGTGTCATATTGTTTGATCCACATATCAACAGCATTCAAATCCCCAGCACCAGGACTGCTAATAAGTATGAATTATGTGGATGGTCTGACATTCAGTGGCGTCTGTCTGGGTTTTGTCAGGTTTCTGTTTTGTTTTTTGTTTGTTTGTTTTTACCCGGCTGTAGCAGGCCTTCTGCGGAGCTCCCACAGAGCTCCCAGGTTTTAGTTTTGCACATAGGTATGAATGGGACAAAGAAACAATAAACTGAGATATATATGAGGCAAAAATCACAGCGTGAGTGTAGCTGCGAGCATCTCTAGCTGTCCAACTCGCTTCCCTGGTAGCGTTCTGAGGTGGTGTAGGTCATTTTTCACGCTCGATGCAGTTGCACTAATAGGTGCTAAACGTGCTTGGAGTTCTCATTCCTTGGATTGTATTGAGTTCTCACCAGAAAGCTGTAGAATGGAGTTTTGCACCTTGTAATTTTTTTAATTTATAATGGTTTGTGTTATGCTGAAGTATCTATTGCATCAGTGGATAAATTTTGTGTGCAGTGTGAGTATAAGCTGGTAACAATAAGAGGCACTGGTTTGTATATAAAGATATTTGGTTTATTTTGTATTTCTACCTTTTTCTTGTTTACTGTACTAATGCTAGCTAATGTACTCTGTAACTACGAGATAGAACATGCTATGTCCAAGCTTTTTTCCTTAACTGTATACATTATCTCTATTGTTTAATACCAAAAAAAAAAAACCAACTGTAACTCCATCAATATTAAATGCGTGGACATTGTGGTAGCATAGTTGCAGTGTGTATACTTTATGAATTGAAATATAAACTAGTAAAATTGTATAACTATTTTGTTGTTTCATTTCATTTGAACAGGAAATTATTAAATATTTTGCAATATAAAGCTAATTCTCTTCTTAAAGTAGAAGCAGGAGCATCTGCAGGCTTCTCCAAGACTGAAACCATAGTCATGCTGCAAAGGGCTTTGCTAAAAAAGACTGCATGTTCTGAGTGCTGCCAACACTGGTTTTATATAATAAAATCTAGGGTTTGCTTTGAAAAAAGAAACTGCAAAAATGACCTTGTGCAGCTTGAAACTTGTGACTCAGTATTTCTCAAACATGTCCAATTTAGAACATTTTTTTTTTTTCCACGGCCCTCTAAATTCTGCTTGAATCTGCAAAATAAATGTAGGCTATCTCTGCTTATCACCATCAGTAACAAATTCTGTGGGGTCAAGCGTGGTTCATGTCATCTTCAGCAGGGTTTTGTGGCCGTGG
Source organism: Oreocharis arfaki (assembly GCA_013398015.1). Lineage (NCBI taxonomy): Eukaryota > Metazoa > Chordata > Aves > Passeriformes > Paramythiidae > Oreocharis > Oreocharis arfaki. The sequence continues at coordinate 118,294 of VZRR01003127.1, forward strand.
CTGAGCGCGGGCTCAGCCGTGCGACCGCAGGGCTGCACTGACTGGGTCACGGGGCAGCTCCGCTCCCCAGCCCTGTGTTCTGCAGAGACAGCCAGGAGTACAAACGGGTTCTTGTCACCAAAACAACCCAAGGTGACTCGGAAAGCAGCCCTGCTCCAGGAAGCTGCTGGGTTGTCACTTTTTCAGCCATATTTTGCTTTAAGAGAATGGTGTTATGTGATTGCGTGTGGTCTCTGCTGCTTTGTCTTCCCAGAGGTGCCTCCCTTGGTAAGGGCAGCTCTGCAGTTTCTCGGTAACTGCAACCTTTAGAGAAAGTTTAAAGGTAAGTAGGGCAGAGGAGGAAGCAACCCAAGCCCAGAACACTTCATCCATTTGTCTTCCTCCAAGGGACTGGGAAATGGTGTAATAGTGTACTTTCCTCCAAAAATGAGGTACCTGAAGAGGAAAAGCTGCTTTAGTGTTCAGATTTCTTCCACTCTCTAAATAAACATTACCTTCAAATTGCATGCAGCATATATTCCCCTCTTGGTACGGATGCAGAACATGCATAATTGTTTCACAGCACTTCATCCGAAACACTTTATAGTCAGTTTCCAGTCATGGATTATTTTAGATGCCTACCTGAAGGTTTTTGATGCTTGGAAATAAATATTACCAATGTATTTCACATCCAACTCCATCTAAAATAGCCACAGCTAATTAAGAAAAATTGATTCAGTGCTGAGATGTGCATCTTTTGAGTCACAATCACATGTGAAAGACAAGGAAGCAGGTCAGTTTTAAGATGAGGAAATTGAATATGGAGGTTTTCGAATCTATGAATAAGGAAGGTAGAAAACCACATTGAGTCAAAGCTGCTGTAAGCACCAGTATTTTACAGCCATGTAAAAGAAAAGGAATGAGTGTGTTTGGTAGCATTTGGGGCATTAACGAGATGGTTATTTTCTGGTAGTCAATCACCTTTCTGTTCACATGTGCCTCAGCTGGGTTTGAGTACTGAACTCCAGCTCAGTGCCAGTCTGCTGATGCTGGGATTAATCTCCTGTGCCCCAGGCTCCAACTTCCAAATGCTTTGCGTGTTTGTGCTGTATCATTAAGTTCCGATGGTCTCAGTGTGGGAGCTCGGGTGTCACAATCTCATTTGTGTTGCAGAACTTCTTGGCAGCTCAGGGTCCGCAGCTGGAAGTGGATATTCAGGATCAATCGGAAAGTTTTACCTTTAAGCATTGCTGGTAAGCCGTCTTGAAATTTATATAACTACCTCCCTGACTTTTTTTAGCTGCCCTTCTTATCTGTGGCAGTGATATAAAGTTCCTGTTATCAAGAGGAGGATTTCACTCCATCTGTTCAACAGCTTGGCTCACATTCATCCAGCCTAACTTTAGACACTTCGGAGGTGCCTAACATAAGAGTTTAATCCAGGGAGGTTTTCCAGCCCTGGGCGGGTGCGGGGGCAGCACTGCAGGCGGGCAGCTCACCCGGCCTCGTGCCCGGAGGCCTGATGGATCAGGGAAGCTCCTGTGAGCCCACGAACTGAACTGAGAGTCCTTCCTAAATAATAATAATAATTTAAAAATACTGAAAATGAGCCATCAGTGGGCACTCAGGGGCTTGCTTTCTATTTTAATTTTTCCTCCTTTTCCCATCACTTTATTGTGCAGTATTTTTCCTTCTGTATTGCCAAAGACCATCAAGGTCTCTTCATACAGAGATTTTGCTAGAACTTACCACTGCACATCCTAATGCATTTGAGCAAGATAGGCTTGGTTTTGCTGCGTTTTCTGCCTACTAACAAACACGACAGTGTAATCCAGGGCTGGGGGCTTTCCCTTGGGATAATCGGGCCACAGGCGCGGCAGGAAACTCGAGCTGTGAGGCGAGTAGGAGGGCTCTGCTCGGGAGCCATTTTTCTTGGGTTTAACATTGAAGTCAGGTGTTTTCTCATGCTGGTGTAAGTTCCTGCTGAACGGGAGGTGAGTGGAACCGAGCTAACTGAAGCAGAACCGGGCTGTCTGAGGTGGATTTAGCCGAGGAGGGGGTCAAAGATCACCCCGGACCCTCCGGCTCCGAAAACCCCGCCGGGCGCCGCCTCAGCGCCCTCAGGCTTCCCGCGCTTTTCTCGGGGGCGGGGCGCGCGGGGCTCGAGGCGAGCTCTGATAGGCTGGCGGGTGATGGGCGGCAGGAGCAGCCCTTTGGCGCGGAGGCGCCATTTTGTTTGCCGTGAGGGCCGGGAGAGCCGAGGCGCGGCGCCGGTGGAAAGAGCCTTGGAGCGGGGCCCGGGCCCGGGCTGCCCGGCGGGAAGGAAGTGCGGAGGGCGGGTACACCGCTGAGCTGCTGGGCTGGAGGGGAGCAGCGGCCGTCGGGCGGGGCGGTGCTGTGCTTCCTGAGGGAACCATGCAGATCCTCCCAGAGCTCTTCCATAGTCTGTGGGTGTTAGAAGAGCACCAGGGCAGCGGAGCACACCAGAGCTTTAGATCCAAACAATAACTGCTGGAGATGAATGATACTTTGGGGAAAACGTGTACAGAACTTTACCTCTGTAGTGCATTAATGGCCCTTGTGGAGAAGATGTAAAATTTTCCCCTTAATTTGCACGGGGTTTAAATGGCCTCGTCTGTTCTCTTCCCCTTGCAGACACCCCCCAGGCCCCTCAGGCTGAGGCAGGCAGTGGGTTCTTCCCATGCAGCAGCAGCCTTTCAGCAGGAGGTGGGTGATGTTCATCGCAGCCTGTCACAGGCGGGTCTGAGCTGAGGCTTCCTGAGGTGGAAACCTTTGAAATAAGCCACGAGAGCTAATAAAGTGGAGCTGTTTGATCTATAATGTGATGAGTGGCTGCCATGGGCTGTTCTCCCCCTGGACAACCTGCATGAGAAGCCAGTCACACCGCTGACTGCTGGTTAAGTAATTCATGTTAGAGGATCTGGTGAATATTCGTCGTGTTCCGATGCTGGGAGTATGGAAACCTCAAATAAGGAAAAATAAATCCACCTCTATAAATCTTAGAATCACTGAGTTCATGCTTGGACAGATGTTAAAGGGAGGCTATTTCTGTGTAGTAACTAGTGAGTGTAAAAAAAATATTACTGTAGCTTATAAGTTTGTATATGCAGTGCATACAAACATGTACGACAAACTCTGTTATAAATAGAATTTTCTGATTTCTATTCCAGAAGTAATGGGAGAAGAATATGATTTGTATGATTTGCCCCTGAGAACTGCAGAAGCAGTTTGCTTAGCAATTTAGTGAAATACCTTGTATTTTTAATTAATTTTACTACAGTGTTTGGCCCAAATTGGCATAAATGAAATTGCCACAGATGGCACTATAAAAGTCCTAGACCCTGCAAAACTTCTAAAGAGCAATGTTACATAGCAGGATTCTTTAGAGAAATAATTTTTGTTGAATGATCTTGTAATGTGAAATTAAATGTTCTCCCTATTTTACAGAGCTAAAGTCTATTTTAGTAAAATTCAGCAGTTAGGTAATTCAAGCAATGAACTAATAAAGACAGAATCTGTCAGGATGCCAAATAGCATCCAGCCAGAAATGCAGATTTAGGTGCTCTAAAAGCACCTCTAGAAGCAAAATGGAAATTCACAGTTAGTATCTCATTTCCTTCTAGGAAATTCAAAATCTACAATTTGAGTGGCACCTGGAGTAGTTACAAGACTAGAACATTCCGTATTGTTCTCCTGTGAATCTGATTGGAAAGCTGTTTTATGTCCTCATACAAAAATGATCTGCTAGGGGAAGAAGTGTAGTAAAGTCGAAGTGTCTTGGAAGTAAATCTATGGGATGTGTTTCTAATACACTTTGAACTTGACATAAAGTACAGGTAAATAGTTCTGATCCTCTGCTTCCTAATAATGGTTGAGATAGGAGACGTAACAAACTTTATAGCAGAAGTTTATCACAGAAGTTTTTCAGAATACAAAACCTTAAAATGTGTGTTGGTTAAAATGTTAGGGCAAAAGTATTTTTTAGCAGCTTGAGTGGCTTGAGTTACAGCTGAAGGTGACGTGACTTGGTCTCTCTTGATCTCACCTTAAGGGCCCTCGGTGTGTGGCTTAACATGGTGGTCACTGGAGGGGATCAGGAGTCCCACGTGCAGGTTGTTTGATGGCAGTGAGCAGGCTGGCTCGCTTGTGGAGCTGCACAGGTCCGCCTTAATCAACAGCTTGTGTGACGTAAGCACGGTTTTTAGGAAGGTGCTGCAGTGTTTAAGATGGAATCGCAGCCACACTGTGCTCTGAGGCTCCAGAAGGTGCAGAAGAGATGAGACTTGCAGGCTGCCAGCTCTGAGCAGAAGCCCTCCTCATGCTGAGCACAGTTAGTGTGTGCCATGAAAACATCCAAGCTGTGTGTTTAAACTCCCTGCTGGGAGCGTCTGTTCATGCACAGAGCTCGTGGGGTGATGGGGGAAAGGAGGGCCTTGGAGCCACATTCGTAAATGTCATTTGGGAGGGGACACTGGAATGACCCCTGATGCAGTTTTCTGGTCTGGCTGGTCAGTTTATGCCACACAGGGAAAAGAAAACTGCTGTGCAGATTTTATTCAATTGCTGTGCCTGAGAAAAGGTAGTAAAGGACTCGCTGAGATGACATTGCTGTGCCACTGTCAGCTGTCACTGTGTAAACAAAAGGGGGTTATCACTTCTTTTAAGAACACCACAGCAAATCACTCTGGTTTTGGCACAAGTCTTGGCTGCCAGGAAAACAGAGGAGTGATTTAATGCCTTCTGTGTCCCGGAAGCTATGCTAGCTTAAAGAAGTGGTTTGATGGTAATTAATACTGGTGCACCAGAGAGAATGTGTGGGAAAGAGGAGGAGGATGAAGGCTGGTTGCTTGCAGAGCAATGTACATCTGAGCTCTCCACCTACTCAGGGCATGGCAGGACTGCTGCATAATACCACAGGGAATCACTTGAGGAACAAGATCTGGCCTAGCATGGATGGGAAGGGATGGTGTTTGTGCACGATGGCGAGTGTGCGTCTCCCTGAGGTGGTTCTTGTGTGGTACGATGCAAACCCACAGCCAGAGGGGCTGTGGGAGCCTGTGCCAGACTGCTGTGAATTATGGATGACATGGCTGCTGCTTGTAGACAGGAACAGCAAACTCCTGGTGTGCCCCCAGCCTCAGCAGTACAGGAACAGCCTGAACTCTGAATGTCTTTACAAGTTACAGGTGCTGTGCATTCCCATGGTTAGGACAGAGTGAGGGGGCCAGTGATTACTGCAACTGGAAAGTTCTAAATTCCGTTCAAGTTTTCATTCATTTGATCTCAGTGAGAGTAGTTTAATGTACAGACAGAAGAAGTTACATGTCTTCTACATGTAACAGCATCTTTCTCAAAACCACATATTTCATTAAATGCAGGATAACTGGCCTGAGCAGCTCAAACCCCTGTCTACATGCTTGCTTTGTGCTGGATGCAGGAGTCCTCAAGACTTGCAGTATTGGCTGTATAGGAGTTTGTGTGGAACTGCTTTGCAGGGCAACATAATTGGATTTACTGAGCTGTATTTTGCCATCTTGCCCTGGTTTAGGCTTCCCTCTTCTACTGTAATCCAAAGTTACCCAGATTTTTTTTAAAAATCCCTGTTAATGAATCAGAACCAACAGAGAGCTGAGCCTGCCTTTATTGCAGGCAGGAAATCCCACCTTTGGTGTGTGCCAGCACCTAAGCAAAGGAGAAGAGGGAAGTGTTATTTGTGCAGCGTATGTGACCTTTTTTGGGATCTAAAGGCCTTTTAAGGATTTTGCCCCAAGTTCCTGCTGGAGCAAGAAAGGGCCTTTTGTTGTAACTGTAACAAGAGTACACACAGGCTTTTTACAGCTTTACAAATAAATGTGCTGGAACGTATAGCCCAAAGTGAAGATGAATTCAGGACCCTGAAAGCAGTGGCAGCTCCAGTTTCTTTCAGTTGATTGTACCAAGGATTGGGGTCACAAAAGAGAAGGATAATTTACAGCTTAGCAAATGGGAAAAACTCTTTCTAGCTGACTTGCTGGAACTCAACCCTGCACCAAACCACCTAAGTCAGCATTATGTCGCGAGCAATTAAGTGAGGTGACACTTCTTGCAGAAAGAGGGGTGCTGTTTTGGGCAGGTTTATAGATGCAGCAGTTCTTTGCACATGGAAGTTACAGGCTGGCTTTTTAGTTGCTTGGACACCAGTCAATCAGTATTTTTCCCTGCTTCCTCTGTAATCAAATACACTTTTCCAAGGTGATGCTGATTGCAGCAAGATAAACTGGACATCTTGCTTGTTAAGCAGATGGTTCCTTCTGCATGGATCTCTTCAGTGCCATGCCAGCAGGGGATGGGGCAGTCAAGCAGTGTTGGGGAGGGCCTGAAATGAAGGAGCTTTCTGCTACAGATTTCACTGTGTGCATTCAGCTGCAGATTCATAGTGAGAGGCACTGCAGGTTGCCGAGAAAAAGTAGATGGACTTGGGTATTTGTTGGTTTGTGGGGGGGAAGAAGGGGAGGGGGCACAAATCACAGCTTCCCTATTTTTCCAAGAGAGATACTCTGTAAGTGCCTGGGCAAAGCTGGCGTAGCTACAGCAGGACAGGAGTAAAACTGAGTAGGAGATGCCAGGCATTTTCACAGTGAAGAAAGAAGGATGTGCCAACGTCCTTTATCAGTCTAGGCCCAGTATTGTGTGGCTTCTCCCATGTCCCACTCCCATATGTGCCCCTCTCCCATTCCTGCGAGGCCACAGAATGCCCGCCAGCTCCTGGAGTGGGCCCAGCTTGCTTTGAGCTGTCATTGACCAGCAGTTGCCAGGCTGCTGCCAAAGAGCTTTTGGCCTTCTCAGCACCTCCGAGATGATAATCCCAGGGGAGCTTTTGGAATGATCCCTTAGTGAGCCAGCTAACATCAGGCATGAGCACAGACAGGCATTACACTAATACAGTAGGTAAGACTGACTTCAGTTTCGGTCAAGTGTTAATGATGTTTTCTTTAGTGATTCTGTTCAGTTCTTTGTGGATCTTACTTGCTAAATATTTGATACAGCTCTGAATTTTAAGTGATGCGTAGTTTAGTTGGGTTTGGTACAGTTGTCCCTGAGTAGCTCTTTGTGCATAACTGACCTGTTTGCAGTACACCAGCAGACCGAGCTGGCTGCACACTGACCTGTCGAGGGCAAAAGTCTCACACCAAGTCCTGGTCCAGTTTTCATACATTCTAAGCTGTGAGATTTCATATATCTCATTTCATTAAGAGCAGTCTCAGTTACAGTCAGCTCTTAACAGTTTTTAATCCCTTCTCGGTCTGATCTCCTCTGAATTTGATTAATGACCTCTGCACTCAGACTTCAATTCAGCATTTCAAGACCAGAAAAATACTTCTAAGAAAAGTATGACTATATGTTCACTGACTTCTCTTCCAGAGTAAAGCTGGGTTCTGTAACTCCAGGCAACTGGACATATGTGTATATTCCAGTAAATCTTACCATGAGTTGCAACCTCAAGCAAACACAATTGTCATGGTATCCCCAACTCCTGCCCTCAGTGGCTCCAGACAAGGAAATTGCTTGGATTTGCTTTGGACCTCAGAGGACAAACTGGGACCACAGGAATTTAATGTTTAAGAAACACAGTGAAATGAAACGAGTGGAGAGAACTTTGAGAGAACCTTACTTGTTCTTTATATGTGTAATTTATCTTTCAGGAAAATAATCATCCAGTTTTTCTAATTAGCTAAATACTAGGAATTTTCCAGATTTCTTTTTGGAGTGAAGCTTGCCTTCCTGGCTGATCTCATCACGGCCTTCTCTGGGCTTTTCGGGTACTGCTTCCAAGGCAAACTCCCAGAGGTACTCGTGTGCAGCAGGTCTTGCCAGTTGCACTCCTGTAATGTTCTATTCACTTTCACCTCTGTGAAAGAAGTGCATTCTGCTTGCTCCACCATAAATGTGCTTTATGTTTGCATCTCCAAGTCATCTCTGCTAACACTGCAGCCGTCAGAAGCCTGTCTCTGTTTTCTGCTGAGCGAGTTACCTGACTGAGGCAGAATGCACCTCTGTGGTTTTACTTCCCGGGCTTCAGAAACCCCTTGAAGGCAGTTTGCTCACTGTAACCAACCCCCCTCCCCCCTCAAAACAATCATTAGGCCATAATTCCTGTTTACAGAGATAAGTCTTTATTGGAGCTATTGGAAGCAAATGGGACATGGTTCCGGTTTTATATACAGAGAAGTCTGTAGCGTTGGGTTACAACCAGTGGAAATGACCCGAGATTACAGTGCAGATCGTGTTGTGTACAGTCAGTAACAGTGGCTGGCGTACAAACCACAGCACAGAAGCCAAATGAAGCCAAGTGTACGGGGTACAGCAGCACAGGAGGAAGCAACTGAAGGTACAAAGAGCGTTCCCTTTACATTTGCAGGCTTTTTTGGCTAGTGAGTAGATAGAGCTCAATTTAAAATTCACTGTGCAGTTATTTTTCTTCCCACTCAACTGCTACCAAATTAAGAAAATTTGAATGTTCAAATTACATTTTTAGTGCTATAAGTAGCCATGGTTGTTGCCAAATTACTTTATTTGAAATTGCTTTATTTATAGTTGGGAATAGGTCAGTCATTGTTCTCTACTGATTACAAATTGGGATAAAAACTGAAGTATTTTGAAAGCAGTCTGTAATTAGACCACAAGGATCTCTTGTACTTCATTTGGAAGTTTAATTCTGGGTAACTTCTTTTGAGAGAGATTTACTGGGAAGATGGAATTGTCCACCATATTACTCATTTGTGGAATTTGTTCATAGTATTTAAGGTTTAGACAGTTTAAAGGTCATACTTCTTTTTATTCAATGCCATATCCAATCTTAGTTTAAAAATAAACACTCCATCCTCTGTGGATAAATAAATCCATCTCTTGGCTGCAGGTCAGACCTCTATTGGTGAAAGAGATTTAGAAAAATAGACCTTTTCTTTAACGTTTAATAAGCTGACTCACAAAGGAAAAGTGAAATTCATTCAAGTCTAGAAACAAATACAGTACAAGTGATTTATAGAATTGCATTCCTTCCCTCTACAAACTTGCTGAGCATGAAACACTGCCCCAAAGCACTGCCTCTGTCTTTTCCTTGTCTTGGAGACGTAATTATCATCAGAAAAGTCACATCATACTGCACTGCCAGATTTCCTGTCAGAAGGGCTCTGCCTCCCGAGGAGTCTTTGCGTAGGAATTCTTTAGATGCATAGATGGTAGTGGTTTGGGTTACACAAAGGTGATATTTTACACCAAATTAGCAGCAATTTTAATTGAGTTGATTGATGGTGATTTTTGATGGGTGGAAATGCAACCATTAAAAAAACCCTATGAGTTGGCCTTGAAAAACACCAGCCTTTCCTCAAGATCTCCACTTCTGAGACTGCTTCCCATCAATGCCCTTCTCAGCAAGGGGCTGGTACCTTTGGCAGTACAGGTTTCATGCTCAACTTTGTCACTAAGAACTGGACAGGACTTTAAAAAGTATACAGCCCACTGGGACTTGCTCTGCTGTAGTACTTCAGTGCTTTGGAGAGCCCCCAGCAGTGTTGCTCTCTGAGAAGTGCAAGTGTCCCAGCCTGGCTCTGGGGCAGCTGGGGGACGGTGACATTCCGGAGCGGAAGCAGTAGTTAAGCACCAGTTACTGGCCCCTGCAGAGGCTCAAGAGAACAGAATTGCTTCGTAGAGAGCTGGTCGGCCTAAAAAGCTTAGTCAGTTTGATCAATAAATATTGACTTAGGGTTAGGATGAGAAATAAGACACTGCACCTTGGAACTGGAAGACAGAGTCAACTTCCTCCTTTTTCTGTCCAAAAGGAGACTGGCTCCAAAACATTTGTCCTTAAGGACCTCTGCAATGCCTCACAGATAACTTATTATGCGTATATGAATGTACCTGTCCCCTTTTGCAGGGAGGAATAAATGTATGACTGGACAAAGCCTGGAGGCTTTTTTCTGTGATTTTTTTAACCATCTGCTCTGTGTCGTGTTGTCCCTGAAGGCATGGTTACCCACTCCTAAATTATTCAGCATTGCCCAGAGAATGGCTCTGTAGTTGAATATGCTCTCTGCAGTACAGCCTCCCTTTTCTTCCAGTGTATGTGGATTTCCATGCAATAGATCTTATTAGAAAACTACGCTTGTCTTTGTCCTGTTATTTTGAGCAGGGAAACAGTGATGCAAATTTAATTTGTATAAGCACAGGAAAGAATCTCTACTGCAAATCAGAATTTTCACAATTAAATTCATAGGATCACTAACTTTCCAAAAGCTGTACTGCTCTGACTGCCGTTCTCTAGCCCACCATTATTCTCCTTTGAGCAGAATGACTTTCCATCTGCTTAGAAACAGTTCTTTGTGAAAATAATGACAGAAGAATAAATACTGTCTCTCCTACCCTGACTTTGTTACTTTGCAGGACACCCTTACAGGATTCACGTTCTGTTGGGAGTGCAGCAATACACACATTTCAGTATGCATAGATCATTAAATTGTAGCAGTGCCAGTAGTAAAGCAAAACTTGCCAAGATGTCCTGTTCCTCTTAATTAAGCTTGATTTATGTGTGTCTGTTGACTTAAGATGCAGTTAGTGTCCACTGCTGAGATGATGCAGTACCCTGAGTAACTTTGTATTGATTACGCTTACGCAAGCTTGTGCTTTTGCAAGAACACAGAAATGAAGCTCAAAGAAAATAAAGAAGTACATCAGGTTGTTTCCATGGAACACTGTTAATCTATTCATAGCAGCTTCGAAGTATGAAGTTAAAACTTACCTTCTGCTCTACTCCCTTTGAAACAGATGAGTGCTATGATTAACTCCCCTTTAGCTTAAAAAATAGAAGTGGATAGAATGTCAAAATACACTTTGCTGGAAAGATGAACCTACTTTGTCCTAACGAGTTACACAAATATTGGTGACCTGAAATGTGTACATTACACAGGTTGTTGTGGGAGCAGTATCTACTTTCCCTTGTTGTCATGCTCCTCGGTGTAAAGGCAGCTTGTCTAGAATACTGTGGGCATTGCAGAAATAACTGACTAGTATTCCTTCTGAGGAAATTACTATTATTCCTTTCCCTCTCAAAATTCATTTGCATGCTCTGTCTACCATCTGGAACTGTCTCCCAGTTTTGAGTAGGGCTGCATCAGGAAACAAAATTTGTCCTCTGGATTTCTTGCGTTTCTCCTCTGGGAAACCTGCAATCCTGGACTTGTTTACTGAATAGAAAAAAGAAATTCATCTCCTGTAGCAACATCATTAGCAGCTTTTAGCATGCTGTATGGATAGCTTAAACCTCTTACCTAATTTCTCACTAGCTATTGAAAAAGCAATCCCATCTCCCCCGGCTCATAGTACACAAGGCTGCTGGCTTTCCCCAGCACACATAAACCTCCTGGTTTTACCACAGACTCTCTTAATGGACTTGGAAAAGGCAGTGCAACTTTCCCTCCAACTTCCTATCCATGGTGCTCCACCTCTAAAACTGGAGAAGGACATTCTATTTCCATTGTTCTCTTTTCTCTCTCTCTCGCCTCAGTGCGTTCTACCAGGATTAGATGCGTTCAGAAATCTCTGTTCAAGCTGATGCTGCATTACGCCTCATGAACTGCAAAGCAGCATAAGGCAACTGGAGCTTCTAGATCCTGGTAAGAGGTATGAATGAGGCTTCAGTTTAATTAATTAAAAATTAACTGCAGCTCTTACTCGCTCCAAGTCTCTTGTACTAACCAATGAAGGATAGCCAGTTACATTCAATTAATGCCTTTTAAAATTAAGTGTTATTTGTTCTACTAGAGATAACAATCCAGAGGCTTTCACAAACATGTAGTTCTGGCTGGTGAGAAAACATTTTGAAGTTGTTTACTTACACAGCATAGAAGAGACTGCAGCTTTAATTATCTTACTGTCCCAAACCTTTGAAGTTAGAAATCAGATAAATTCAGTCTCTGCAGTTAAAATTTTTATATGCTCTTTACATTCTTACAATTACTTATTGGTGGATTATTAATTGCACAGGGAAGAGTACTCTCCCCCTGAGAAGGCTTCAATCTGTACAAGAGTTTCTATAGACTAGGCTTGATGAGTTCTTTTCAAGTACACTTAAGTACTAAACTACCTGTGGTATATATGACCTTAAATTGTACAGAGTTAAGGCACCAAATACAAGATAAAACAACATCCAGAATAAGAGATACGCTCTAGAACTGCACATCTCCACACACCACTTTTGGACATTCAGCTCCTCATAAATGTCAAGGTAAACAATGTGGTCTGAATGTTTCATGCAATCTCAGGACCTGGAGAAAAAAACCTACTTTACTGAATTTAAACCTTACTGTCTGATGAACTTTACTCTTACCTAACTCACAGCACTCACAGTAAAGCACTGCCTTGCCTACACAGCATCAGACAGGCCTGGCAGGAAAAGCCCCCTTTCTCCTAGGAAACCTCAGAGAGGAGTAGACAGAGGAACAGGCAGATGTGTCCTGCTTGTGCTTTTGTATTACCTCACACATCAGTTACAAACCAACAAGTGAATCGGTCCCATTTCTATGAGCAGCAAAAGGAAGTACCAGAATACCTGGACATAAATAGGTATGGATCCAGATGGCACAAAGCTAAGGAGACATAACTGGGCTTAAGTAATAAAACAGTTTAGTGATGACAATTCTTTTAATGCCAAATACTTAACCACTAGCTTAAATGGTTTATGTTCAAAAGAAAGTGCATGTGAAACTGGTGCTGTGGTCCATAGGCACGGGACTTCAGTGCTGGGTTTCTCTGGTGAAGTGCTCTAAAATGACTTTAGCAGAATTTCCACTTCCAGTGGAATGAAACCAACAAGCCATTAGACAAGCTGTCTCCTGTACTAAGACAGCAGATTCAGCTACAATGTGTCTTTGCTTTACTTTAAACAAGTCAATAAAATATCTCATTTTTCACTGGATTATTCAGCAGGAAGCCCAAGAGGGTCTGTGTGCTGAACATTCAAGCTGAGTTACTGTATTTTGAGACAGAACAGCCGTTCATAACAGAGCTTCTCAGTGTGCCCAGCACAGAGCTCATTTTCATTCTTTTGATGCCAGAGAGGGGAGGTCTTAGTCAGCTTCATGACTGAGAACAACAGTCTGAATTTCGTGTTTACACATCTCATCATGTATCCAAAGGAATCCACAGCAGCAGAGCTCCTGTGCTGTTTCCCAAAGCCACCGGAAACAGGAGCTGTTTTTGTAAGCTGCTTTGTGACTTGGAACTCAGTGAGGCTGGGACACAGTTTTTCCCTTCATTAAGTAACAGGCAACTGTCTTAGAGAGAATTTAGCTAAAGGCAAGAAGTTCTAATACCAAGTGAGCATATCTTGGCATACCAAGCACAAGAGGCAGAAGGAAACTTGTAATTTTGTCTGAGTAAAGACTGAAATACTGTCTTGTCATTTATACAGATGTGGAGAGATGTTCAGCAATCCCACCTCTAGACTGGCTCAGAAGTACAGATGCAGAATTACAAATGAAGCCAGGGACTTTATTTCAGGGAGTTGGTGGCAGAAAATACAGGGACTGCCAGGCTCACTCTCCAAGGGACATTCCTGGGACTGGATCAGAGATGGTACGTTAAAGCTGCTCACATTTATTGCTGTCTTGGGAGATAAGGAAGTGACAAGAGAATGATGTCCCATAGCTGAACAGCCAACAAACGGGAGATTTTTCTCCTAGACTACTTGAAAAATGCCCCTCCTCCTGCATTTTCTACATCCTAATAATCTGAGGAACTTGTTGTCAGGGAAATTATTCTCGATAGCTCAGTGAAAGCAAAAAGCCTCAAATAATTTTAGATCTGTGCACTTTACCCCAATTAAGTTCTTTCAGGGGCTTGAGGGCACAGTCTTTTATTAAGACACACTTTAAATCTTTTTTTCCTACCAGAAGGCAAGTATTCTCAAAGAAAGAATCCTTGTCTCTTGAGATCAGAGATACTGGAGCAGTTTTCAGATCTTTGTTAATGAGTAGAAATAGTCCTCTGGCTCATGAATAAGTTGAAATATTTGTAGGAAAACTAGTTTCTCTGAAGTGCTTCACAGTCTGAGTAAAAGTTTTTAAGAATCTAGACACTTATATGTAACAATTTCATAATTTGAGAGAATCTGTTATTTACTGGGATACTAGATGATGATCAGAAAAGGCAGGGCAGGAGGATGGAAGTCACAGAAGCAAAGGTATTTAACAGCAGTGAAAGCTGTGGCAGCAGCATTTACAGCACATTAAGTGGGGAGCCATGACAATTGCTGAATCATCTAATTAGCTCACACTGGCTACACGACAGCAAATTAGACAGATTAGGAACCACCTACCCAGGTACTAAATTGCCTTTGTGAGGGTTGGATTGTGCACTGTGTCCAACAGAAATTGCTTGGGCAACTGAGGCCTCGTGTAACACATTCCCTTCAGGAGCATAGGCTGGCCTCCCTCCATCCAACTGGCTTAACGCCCAGGAATAAGGTCACCGTGTTCCAACTCCTGAATATGTGCTTAAGGAAGACAGCAAGCACTGGCAGAGAGAGAACAGGATGGCAGGAAGCACCACATATCATGCTTTGAGCTAGCCAAGCCCTCCAGACCAGCCTGGTTACCCTAAACCCTTCTCTAGGCAGAGCATGCCTGGAGGAATCTCGTGTGGCTGGCAAAGTAGGACTGAAGCAGACCCCTAAAGCTCATGGATGTTATTCCAAAGCTGGTGGTAATGCCATTCATTTCCATTATAGAGAACACATTAAACAGGTCAATTCTTTATTGTACATCTCTGGCTTTTAATCCTTTAAGTGCCAGACACCATCTCCCAAAATACACACGATCATCTGGTTAGCTAAAACTAGCATTAAGGTGGGTAGTGTACAGGCACAGACTTTTCCCTGGTCTCCTATTTATAGATGTACTAATTGAAAGGAACTTTTTCAGAATTCTTTCCGTGAACCAGAAATTCAAACTGTAAAATACCATTTCTGCTTCACTGAAAAGGTACTACAGAATTGGTAACGCTACTGGCAGCTGCACGGAGCATACAGAACCAGGTTTACGTGTTTGGCTCTTGGGTACACGCAGAAATACAAAGCTCAGCCATAACACAGACCTCCAACCTCACAGAAAAAGGCAGTTCAGACCAAGCTGCTGTGAGGAGGCTTTTAAAAGGAAACCCACAAGTATTATGCAGAAAAAATGAGTTTCTAGTTCTGCCTTTGCAAAACAGTGCTTGTTGCAACATTGATGAAGCAGATGTTACCCAAATTACTCATCAGATAATAGCCTGATGCTAGGCTAAAACCTACTGATAGAATTGGCTGCTCTCTCAAACGCCAGTACATCAGGCACTTCAGAGCCTACTCAGTGACCCTTCAATACATGGGGCTATTCTGCTCAAGTTCCACATCAATGAGAGGGGTTCCCAGGCAATCTTTCACCTTAGGGTCTTACCTGTGATTCCAAGTGGCTGCAGAACCCAGGATTTAGGAGTCCTAAGTACAGAAAATGGTTCTCTCATACTGAAAAGGGAGACAGCAAAGGCAAGGGGCCATCTCACACATTAATACTGCAATGCTTTACTGCATTACAAACAGCAGGGTATTAGAGAAATCTAGAGAAAAAAGATCCAACGAGGTTGAGAATTTTTAAAAAAACAGCAGGAGAGTGGAAAGCTTAGGATTTTAAGAGTTAAAAAAGTGATGACAGAAAAATACGGAAATTCACAGTTAAAGCAATTCTGATGGAAAGAAATACAGATAGATTAAACTGCCAAGCACAGTCCACAAAGAAGCAGATCAAATGGGAGTCAGCAAGATGTTTATTAGCAGTCTTTGAAGTGGACAGCACTTGTCAGGTTGACAGCAATTAAGCTTAGGAAAGGAATATTCAGGAGAAGTTCATTATAATGCACCTTGATGCATATAAAATCCTATCTGAAGGAGCAGAGCAGCCTGCTGCTCCAGGATCAGCACTGCTGGGCCTGCCAGGCTCAAAAAGGGACTGAACTGTAGGTGAGCTGCAGATCCAGCCCTGAGTTTGCACCTTGATAACAGCAGATGGAAACCTGCCCCCTGAACAGCAAGGACGTTCTGACTGCTCATCAGTTGTCCTGCAAATGTCATGGAAGGATTATGTGCTTCCAGGGCCAGCCCCTGGAACAGTTCCTCAGTTCATTTCCCAGGTGCAAGTTCCTGCCCACAGGAGCAAAGCTGACACTATTGAACAGCTCTTTTTCTCTTACCAGCCTATGAATTATATCTAGAAATATCCTGAGGAATGGATAACCTATACATGCAGTTATTTAGTGAATTTGATGATTCAATATGAAAATCAAATCTAGTTTATATTTGCTGTTAATATTTTGATGCAGATGTTTGGGCTTGATACACCACTACATATTCTGTACCAAGTGGTTTTTTGTTTGACACCAGTGTCAACTGTTACCAGTCAGGGGTTGTTCATGTTTGCATCTCTGAATTGAGACCCTAAAATGCTAATACATCATCAGCAGCTTGCTCCCTTTTGCTTTTTTAGTTTTTAACCATTTATATATAAAAAGAGTTGTTTCCAGCAACTTCAAGTTCTGCAAGTACTGCACTTCTGGAGCACTGTACTATGCAACTTTGCATAACGCAAGGTTTAAAAGACAAATAAAAAAATAGTATTTTAAAACTACACATATCATGTGCACCAATAGGTCATAATCCAAACCCATTTTAATCTAAGTAAAATATTGTTAAAACGTTTACTACAGAACTGAAAACAATTACTTATGGATGGCTGTATCCTAATTTCCAGCTGTAGAAAACCACAGCTAAGCAAATGATTCACGCAGAGATAAATCCCTGCCTGCCTGCCCTCCTGTCCTGCACTGCACCCACAGGAGGGAAGCAAACCTGGCTGCTTCCTGAATTAATTTGGCCTAATGTAATTCGATCTCTGCAGATTTTAACTGCAGTATCATCAAAGCTGTTCATTCCTCATTTGGAGTTTAGCTTTAATAGTTCAGTGAAATAATTTCTCTCGTTATTAGTGTCACCCACCCCACATAGCCAGAACCAAGGTGTGGCATTCAGAGCAGGCCCTGGCCTGGCTTTGGTACCTACCCAAATGTATCCACAGGGATGCAAGGAATGCAGTGCCTGACACAGCAGTATCAGCTTAGCTTTTTGTGCTACACAGGAGAAAAATATTTGAAGGAGAACAGTCTTTTGATAAAACCAAACAATTTCTTAAGTGTTAGGTAATATTTTAACTGAAACTGGAGTATTTGAACTGGCCTTGAGAAATACAAAGTGGGGATTCAGACCTCTTTAAACACTGAGTTAACAAGACATAATAAAAACGTGCCATATACAAGATTGTCACAGGTATATGAGATTTTTAGAAAAAAAGCAATAAAAATATTCTTTAAGCTGAAAATAAAATCTCTTACCTTTTATATCACGATCTCAGCTTACAGTCACTACATTTCTGCTTATTTTATACAAGTGCATATGGCTATGAAGGTCCGGAGAGAATGAGAATAAAGTGGAATTAACCTGCTGAAAACTGCTTAGTAGTCTTAAGCTGCAACATATAGATGTTCCAATACCATTTAAAAAAACATTCACCTTTCAGTTATTGCTGATTGACAATCTCAAAATATCAACATACAAATATTCAAGAGGGAAAAAACTGAGTAAATTTAGAGCAGCAAAGTTTTTTGAACTGGATATTTCCCAAATACTGTGTTTTCCTATCATTTGGTGATGATTTTAAGAGACACAAAAGCAATCCACTTGATTTTCAAGTTCAGGCCTACTATTTTTGTGCCTCATATCAATGATGTGGGGAAGAGAGAGAGAGAGAGAGAATATATCATCCAGTTACATTTTGGAAAAAAATATATATTCTATTTTTTCTGCCATTTTGCTACATTTCATGTCTGCTGACATGCACAATGGTACAAAGCACTGCTGCTTCAGGAGTGACCATTGCACGGCTCTGTAGCAACTTTTATAGGAAACATGCAAATACAGCATAGTATTAAAATTCTGAAGGACTTCCAATAGTGAAAGTAAAGGCAGATTTCACTGCTTGAAGCAGCACTCGACCCGGGTTGTGCCTTGGTTTGGTGTTTGGTTTTCCCCCCTCAACACACCAGTCCTTCCCCTTCTCGTGTAAAGAAATAACCAGGAGTATATACACATCTATTGCTATGTACCCAAAGAGAGGACTGTGGCTTGGACTAAGTATTGCTTTTCATTACATGGAGCAAAGTTCAAGAAGTGAGAAAAACACTTTAAAAAAAAAAAAAAAAAGGAAAAAAGCTGAGATTCCATGTCTGAAGTTGAGAAACCTCAAAACGAGCCACGTTTTTCTTGCTTTTAAGTCATGTACAAAATGCCATTTGGAGCCACACAACCTGATGGTTCTAGAAGTCAGAGAAGAAATCTTGAGGGCCCAAGTGAATAATAAAAGGTGCGATGCTGAGAGGCTGGCAATAGGGACTGTCAATGAAAAAACCACCTACAGTGGGAGAAGAGCAGAGAAGCAAAAACCTCACGTTAATTTCTGAGACTGGCTGAAGCTAAAGCTCCATTTAAATTTCTCTGCTCTTTCAGCTGCAAGTGGAATTTTCATTGTAAAATGGGCACTTTGAATTCTCTGAAGGTATTGAAACATCTAACACTTCCAAGGTTACCACTTTCTAAACAAAGAACTGACAGCTCATTCATATTTTCAGTAAAGCAGAGAAATGTAAAATATGCAGCAAGGGGGCAAGTTTACAATGTGGTTAGTAACTCCCAACAAATGACAAAAAATAAAAAATGACTTCTATAAATCATCTGAAATGACTGCCATCATGTTGGAAAAGAGCATAGCGCCCTTCTTGTCTTTGAAATAAGAACAAGTTTTTGGCTTACAAATGTTCATTGTATAGAATTGGTTCACAGAATATTTTGTTTGGAATTTTACAAAGCTGGGGATTCAGGGGAAAAAAAAAAAAAGGAAACTACAAACAGTTGCCAATCAGGGGAACTCCAAAAGAGGGGGGGAGAAAAATGTGTGCAGAGGAAAGATTTCTTTAATGAATATTTGATTAACAAAAATGGGCTCTGATCAGCCATGCTTTTTCTGCTCCGTGATGGCTTCCTTTCATCCATAGGCCAGCAAAACAGATCAGTGATTTCTGAGCACCTCTCAATTTGGCTCCATCCCCGGCCCCTGCTCTGTGTTCCGTGGGTGACACCAGGCTCACCCTCCTGGGCAGTCACCTACGTTTTATTAAAGTACCACCGACACCAGACGGAAGCGAGAGCCACGGCAGAAGGAGGACCATGGAAATGTAAACACATTCCTAAGCACAAATACTTCGCTTAAGAATAACAGCTGCAGTTAATTCCAGGGAAAGCAGCTTGTTCTATAAGCCACCCCTTGTTCAGCTTCTCTGATATTTCTCTCCCTCTAAGGGGGCTGTGGGCAGGAGGAACGTTGCGTTGCTTTAAGCACCGGTCTTACAACACCCTCAGTGCAGATAAAGCTCCCCTTGCCTCAGCAGCAGAGTCTGTTAGAGAACAGGGGATAAAGGCAAATCTTTGGAAGAGCAGGAACTAAAGCCAGCCTATGGAAAAGCAACAGGTGAGGGCTGAGGAGAGAGTGCAACCAACAATGCTGCTTATTTGTGGGGTGATACCTTAATAAAGACCACTGGAATCCCTCATCAGAGCCCACAGCAGTCCACAATCCATGGAGACTCCAATCGTGGAGCTGGGGCCTGTCCTGGAATTTCAGACAGGTGCACATGCTCCTCATCAAAAAGAGGACTCTGGGTTTGAGCACCAACTCTTACAAAAGTACTGGCCTATGGCTGAAGTGTGTCACTTTTCACAGCAGCACTCAACAAGAACTGGGACAATTAAATAGCAAGTTTTCATGGGGACCTTGTTGCTGCTTTAGATTCTTATAAATGTAAGGGGGGAAAGGAGAACCTTTGGTTTAATATACAATTGACAACTAAAATGCTTTCTGTAGAAATGGTGGATGGAAAATCAAGGGTGGGCAGACAATCTTAAAAGTGAAGAAGGCCACAAGAACAAGTGGAATTTTTTTTCTTTTTTTTTCTCTTTTTTTCTTTTTTGTAAAAACAGAAAAGAAAGGAAAACATGTAGCTTTTGAGCTCTAAAGAACCTGATGTAACATTATTATTGTCCTTTCTCTGGGCAATACAGGTGTAAGGTATATCCCTGGAATTGCATCCTTCTGTGGGAACTTCCTTTGTTTAATACTTGTTTCACAGAATGCAGCCTTATACAGAGACAGACTAATTCCCTTTGTTTCATTTGTTTTTCAGCATTTTGTGTATGAGTGAAAAGTCTTCTTGGATAATTAAGACTGTGTCTAAAATCACAGTTACAGTATGCTGATCTATAAGGAAACTCAGGTACTGATGCTTAACTATAAAAAATAAGATAAAACAATATTTTAACCCATATTTTACTAAGTTTATTACACACCATAATATTTACAAAGTTAAATGTTAACTGTAAAGTTTCTATCGTGTGGTTTGGGTTTTTTTAATTTTTATTTTTGTTTTTTAAAGAACTATGCCCTGCATTTAATAACCCTACAGCAAATACAGGTCATTAACTGAGTCTGTGTGACTGCATTAGGAAACAGGCAGTACTCTCGTGTTACAACAAAACAGTTTATTTGTGATCAGTGTTTTATATTCTATACATCCTTCACAAATTTAATTTTACATAATCGAATACTTCATTTAAAACGTAAGATTTAAGCTTCTAGTTCTTCCCTATAACAGAAGGCTGGTATAAGTTATTTGAAAATGAGGTAACATTTCACAGAACATTTTTTTCAAGTTTTAGAGAACTAAATTTGCATTTTGTTAAAATCAAAAAGTAGGAAAAAGATGTTTCTTTACAAATGACTTTGCTCAAGTATGTGTTCAAAGAAAACAGGATAAAAAGGCTTTTTTTCTTCTAACATTCTGTACTGTACTGTGTTGTTCAATCAATAGGAATTAGCTTCTGCCATTTGCTAAAAGAATGAGTAGTGGGGAACGGGGTAAGTTGGGAATTTCATAACTGGTAACAGAACCATTCTCTTGGGTAAACCTACAGAGAGAAGAAAGGGAGAGGACTCCAAATAAGTTCAGCAATCCAAGAAAGTCAGATAAGAGCTTACAGCAGTGTTCTCATTAACCTTTTCCAGATCAGTCAGTCAATGTGATGTCAGGGTGCAGAGTCCCGTAAACAGTAACGCTTCACCACTTTGCACTATTTCAGACAGATGGTTATAGCTTAAAGTCTGCTTTATTTTTGTCCTGGTGTTTGATAAAATTAAAGGAAGTGATATTCTCAAAAACAGACTGTGTATTTGGACTTGAAGCTCTATTTCATAATCTTTATGGTAATTAATCTCTACTAGCTTGTTCTACGTTGAGGTAATTTCACAGGCCAGTTGCAATTGCAGATATTCTAGACAGGCACTGCTGTGCATAAAATACAACTCACAGGGGAACTGTTCTGCAGTTTTGATCAGCATCCAGGTAGGTCAGCCAAAAATCAAGCACCTACAGTAAATTCTGCATCTGCTTCCTTATTCTGCACTTCCTCTCCTGTGTTGAAGTAGTAAATCTGGAAAGATTGACATCTGCCTGATTTCATTATTATTTTAGAGTTCTTGTGGCCTCACAAACTTCTGCACAATTAAACATTTGTTTGTTTTTTTAATCTTGCCTATTTAAATTCTAGTATTTAACCTACGTATCCATTTAGAAATCACAAAGCAGCAACAGCAGGTATTCCAGAGCACCAGATGATCAAAGTGAAGTTTCCCAACATGCAACAGCTTACAAAGGCAAAGAGACATGTTTACCTTACAGCCAAAAAGCATTATCCCAGAACTTCGCATCACAATCATAAGACATTAGGAACAGAAACTCTTTATGTGAAAAATGGGGGCATCCAATTCCACAATGCTTTGAAGTCAGTGATATGTCACATATACACAGCTAAGTGCTTAAGATCCAGCTCCCAAAATAGGCACAATGAGAAAAAAACCCCACAAAAGAGAAGGAATGAATGAAAAAAGCAAGAAAAGCTGCAAGGAAACCTGGTAACAGTTGTATTCCTGCCTTCAGCAGGGAAAGGTTTCTTCATGTCACAGTATGTCATTGCTTGTAAAAACACAGACATGCAGATACCACCAATCCTAGTTACAGTCTGAGACTGTTGCTTGGAAAGAACCAAGGGGCTTTTTTAAAAATCCATACCCCAAATTAAATTTCCTTTCATTTTTCCCTGAGAAAACACGTTGCTGTTCCTTGTGTTGTGCACCACAAAGGACAACGCTCCATGGGACAGCCCTGCTGCCAGCTGCCCTTCTGTCAGAGCACGGGGCTGGTCAGCAGGTGCAAAACTAGAGAGGTTTGCTCCAGTTCTGAGGGCAGAATTCCACACCGAGCACAGCCCGTGGGCCCATTCTCCCTCTCCTTTCAGTACAGAATTGGACATGCTGGTCCCAGTCAGGCAAAGGAAACATTTTCCATAAAGCAGCAGCATTTTTGCCCAGTTAGAGCTCATACCCCTAGAAAAGTAATGTAATCAACATCTCAAAATATTTTTAACTTTCGTAATGATATCAGGGGAGTTGGTATTGCCCAAGTTAGACAGATTTGGGAGGAATGACTTATTACAAATGCTAAAAAGCAGAAGTTTCCCATATGAAAAACTCCAGGCCTTGAAACATGCTGGCCATTTGAGCAGCAGCCTGTGACCAGTCCCTGCCACAGGAGAGGCTGGTGGGACTGGCCCTGGTGGGCTCAGGTTGTGTGTGCCAGGACATATCACTGACTCCAAACTGCCCTGCTCCCATTGCCACATAAACCTCATTCAAAGTAACCAAAAGGGCCGGTTAGAGGAATGCATTGTTAGTCCAGCATAAAACAAGCCAGTGGGGAGGGAGAAGCCGAGTTAAAGAAAAACCCTTCCATCACAGCTCTCTGGTTATCAGCTCATTTTACAATCTCCATGAAACCAGTGCTTTGCCAGCCTAATAGAACATGTTTCGTACTGAAAAGCATTGTGGCAAATGACCGTGTCCTGGCTGCCTCACAGACTGATTGCTACCAGTACTACCCAAAACCCATCCTGGAGTCCCAAGCAGTGGTGTTTTAGCCTGCGGGGGTGGGGGGTATTTGCCCATAGACTTAAAAGACTTGACAGCATTAAGGGAGCTTTGTCCACAAGTCACTTACACTTGGGGACAAACATTTCACCCATGTTACTGTAATGCCATTTAGCTAAATCTGGGTCAGAGATGCTGAAATAGGCCCTTCGGTAGTCTTTGAATGGAGCACAGACTGGCTGTAAAAAGTAAGGGAACTACTTTGACTGGGTTCCAGTATGAAGGGAACAGGCAATTAGAACAAGCAGTCCTTCCACAGACCAGGCAAAGCAGAGGCAAAAAGCTGCTCCAACCAAAAAAGAACCACAAGGTTATGGCATAAAAGTGGTGTTGTTGTCATGGTTAAAGAGCTTAAATCTCTTTGAATTTCTCCTTGGACTGTCACATTTGGACTGCCACAACAGTTTCTGCATCATTTCTACCGTGTTAATTACAGGGCTGTACGTACCGTAGGCTGGTGCTGCTGTGCTGTATCCATACGGTGCTCCATAGCCTGCAGGGGAAACAGAGGAGGGAGAGGGGTCATTCCCTGCACTGCCTGTCAGTGTTTGCACACCTGCACATGGGCACGGACCCTGTGCCTGAAGCAGGAGCACAGCCAAACCAAACTCACACTAATATATACAAATATTGCTGAAAACACTGAAATGTTCCTGTGCAGTGGTCTGAAGAACAAGCTGCCAGGGACTTCCTCAAGCCTCAGCATTGAAGAGTTAAAATTCCCTATTTCATTTCCTCAGCATTTTCTTTTCCACCAAATCCCTCAAGTCTGCACTGTCAGAGCATGGAGTTGGTGTGACACAGATATCCCATATTTGCTTATGTTCTTCTTAAAACACAAGTGCAGTCTATGCAGAGAACGGTCATTTTCCTAAATTTCCTTTAAAAAGAGGGGAATGCTGGATGCCTGTGGCAGATGCCACATCCCCCCCAGTAAAGCTCCTGTGAATTCTGCTATCTCTGCTATTTCTAACAGACAGAGTTCCACAGAAGACATGTGAACACCTCCACACAAACAGATAGATCATTCTTCCCCAGCGAGCAGAGTGTGACTCTGAAGTGAGAGAAAAAGCAACGCAGGTAACACAAGCATCAGTTTCTACATGTCAGTAGTTCATGGAGGCTTTACAGGGTTTTTTTCTGGTGAGACTGCTGGTGTCATTCCAAAATGCAAGAGATTTCTGAGAAGAACGGGGGATAGAGAGAAATAATATGTGAAGGCCAAGGCAAATAAAAGCTTAACTACAGCGACTGGGAAATTAAACTTATTTCTGGAATAATTCCACACTGGCAAGAAGCATGCCCCTGGCAGGTTAAAGTGTCTCTTAAATGACTCCTCAGGCAGACAGACAGTTCCAAAAACAATGTTAACAGCCATTAAAAATGAATTACTGGGTTTTAATATTTAAAATGACATGACCATACAGGAACAATGAAGATGACATGCTGCCAACGGTGCCAGGCAGGAAGGCTCCCAAACAACAGGGCTGTGCTATTGGCACGTGTGAGCTGCTGGAGGGTGTAACTAGAGCTCATGCTGCAATCTGAAAACCGGAGCATGAGGACTAGAAGTGTTATTTTTTGGAAGCTACTACTGGCTCTGCTTTGACTAAAGCATCTTCAGCATCTCATTCTAACAAATCTGTGGTTCTTTTAGCAAGTGAAAACAATGTCTGGATTCGTTTCACATGTCACCCACAAGCCTCAAATATGCTGTAGAGTCACAAAGAAAGTGCACTCTGAAAAGTAAGTGGATGGAGAAAGTGACCATTTCATTAACATTTTCTTGTGAAAATAGGAAATGGGAACCAGAAGCCCTTGGACTTCAAAAGCTGTTTCTGCTAATCAGAACAGTGTAGTGGGGATGATGACTTCCCATCAGCCCGAGTATGAAAAGAAATTGTTTTATTTCTGGCTACCACAGAAGCTACTAATAGATGCTTCCAGGTGGAATTCATGTAGAAGGTTTTTGAGAGCTTGGGGACTCTTGAGCCTGCTGACTTCATGTTCACAAAGGATTCTTGGGAAAGGCGCTCCTAATGCTGAACAGCACATGATCCAGAAGGTTCTTTGGTAGGAAGAGAGTTTTGGGAATTGTGCCATGGCAGTGAACTATGAAGACAAATCATAAAATAATAAAGCCAGGAAAGCCATTATGCCCATAACTGTGTGCTCTGTGCACACAGAGCTTTAAGCTGTACACTCATAAAGGATACAGTCTGCCAGCTTTCCAGCTCTGATTTATTTAAACCCCCATGAAGCCTTCTGCTTCATCTCATATGGTTAAAAAAATCACTTGCACAGGTGAATAACATACATGAAAAAGAACACCCCAGCAGACAAAAACAAAACTATCAACTACAAGCGTGGTGCCTTACCTGGTGTTATGTATCCAGTGGCAGCAGCTGCCCCAACAAATGCCCCTCGCGTTAAAGCACCTCGTCCTCTGCCTCGAACAGCCTGGACTGCTGCAGAAACAGCTGTATTGACAACCCCTTTAGTCTGCCCAGAGCGACAAAAAATAGCAGTTCAGAGACTGAAAGTGTTGCTGGAATACAAGGCCACCTGCATTAAATCCCCCCCCTTGAGAGGGCTCTGTACACATGCCTGATGTGCCAGGCTGGCTGAGCGCAGACTGGAGAGTGCTGTGCCAGAGGATGTGAGTGACAGGGACACAGCGGCTCCCTGGCCCTGTCACTGCCTGCAGAGCCCAGCACGTTTCCTGTGCTCAGCCCTGGCAGTCCCTTCCCTCAGACTGTGCCTTATTTACCACGGATCTGGGCATGACTGAACTCTGCTGGCTTCTGACCCTCTCTCTGCTGCTCCTCCCTGCTGTCTTTCCCATCTCTTTAGAACCTTCCTCTCCTCAACCTACAGCACTGGTTTTGCATCTCCCTTATCCTCCTGAACCCACTTAACTGCAGCAGGGCCAGGATTTCACCCCCAAACAACCAGCTCATGACAACACTGGCCTCTGTTAACCTCACTTTACTGGAATGCTGCCTTCTGTATCAAAAACCAACCCAGAGCTTGGATAATGATCCAAAAAGCAAGTGACAGTTCTTACCTGAGGAAGAATCTTCTTTTTCTTGTTATTTGCTGCATTAGGCCCAGAAAACAGTTTTTCAAGTGCTGCTAATGCAGCACTTGCTTTTGCTACTTTCTTGTTTGGGCCTGCACCTCTGAACTTCTGCCCATCTACTTCTACCTGGAAATTAAGACATGAGTTTATGCCTAGTATTGATCCACGGGAACACCATGCTGCACCCAACTCAGCTGATGTGCCACCCATAAAGAACTTCAGTAGCAAAAAATATCCTCAGTGTTTTATGTGACAAATTTCTATTGATTCTAGATTTGAAACTGCTAAAGGATACCAAGGTGATCCTGGGAACCAATGTGTCACAGATACTGGGAACGTGGAAACTACAAGCACAACTCGAAGAGGACCAGCATATCTGTTGGATACTGGATTTAGCCCATACCCTGGAGTCTTCCTTGTCATGAAGTTTGGGGCTGTTAGAATCCAGTTTTAATTCTCACAGTATTTTCCTAAAGTAGAAAGACTATTCCTTTCCCCAGCTGAACCATCACAGCAGCAATGAGATACATAAAAACCTGAGAAATCACCACCACAGATGTGCATTGCAAAAAGCAAAATAAAAAAAAAATGTGAGCTGCAGCAGCAAGTGACTCTCCTGCACCATTAACAACCCCTGAGCAGCTGCACCTCTGCTCCACTCACCTCCATGACGAAGCGCTTGTCATGGCTTCCCCCTGTCTCGGAGATGAGCTCATACTTCAGACCTCTTCTCTTTTCATTCAGCTCCATCACGGGGTTTTTGCCACTTGCTGTGAGTATGGGACCCTGAGTTCTTACCTAGAGAGACACGCAGGATGTTACTTCAGAGCCTTTCTCTTTTCAAAAGGCAGACAAAGCTCTGCAGACCCATATCCCAGGTAACACTGCCCTGGCTGCAGCGTACCCTGCGGTGCTGGCACAGCAAAGGGGCAGTCTGTGAAGAAGGGCAGAAGGACAAACAATGGTGTCACAGAAGTCACACCTGTTCATTTCTGTTGGTAAGGGCTACTGTCCTCGTGGCTTGGTCTGGTGCGTGCACAAACTAACATGACACCAGCTGCACTTGGAATTGCAACCCTGAGAGAACCCAAAGCTGAAGCCGTGGTGTCAAGTTCCTTGAAAATGAAGGCTTTCACATGGAAAGGAGAGACTGGCCTTCCCAGCCTGGCACACGTCTCTGCTGCTCCATCTAATTATGTTCTGGCACTACCGAGTTCAGACTGAAGAAATCCGCATGCCCTGAGTCATGTGTTTCAGTAGAAATATCTGTAACTGTTTGGAAAGCAAGGTAAAGCTGAGATCTCAGCACATCAGATCAGGTGAAATAGAATTCTCTCAGCTATGGATAAAAACAGGGCAGTTCCATTAAAAATACTCCATTTCCCTTTCCCTGGAAGTTTCTCAATGGATTAAACACGTATGTGGTTTGAGTTATCTGTGATTACACACTGTCTGGAAATTGTCTCCCAACTGAAAAAATTTATGTTTTACCATCTTGACAAGTAGAACAGAAAAAAAAAAACCCCAGTGGAAAGTGAAACCCCAAACCTCTCTGTCACTTGTACTTTCAATGCAGTCCTCACCTCTAGGGTAGCGGAGGTGTCGGCTGTGGAATTTCCAGTATTATTATTGCTTGAGATTGAAGACGTGGTTTCATTTTTACCTTCAGTATCTGATTTTTCATCAGAACTTACACACTCCACATCTGCATCAAAACCCGTTGGATACCCCATCGCTTGTAAAACCTACAACAAAGCCCCATGAAATGAACTGTGACAGAGGCAGCAGAACAGCAACAAATATAAGGCTGATCACAACAGTCCACCACACACTTTAAAAAAGGCAGATTGCTTAGAATATTAGTTTTCTCCTATTTGAAATGGAGACACCATTTCAATGGTTATCAGTGGGGAGTACAATGTCAATGGGGAAAATAATTTCAGGTTTCCAAAAGTGGAATCAACACAAAGTAGAATTTTAGTCTCAAAGATACTCATGAGCATCATTCATCATCTCAAGAATTCCTTGTAAAATATGAAATTAAAGACACTGTTTAATGGCCTTACAAGGAAAGAGTTTCATGCACGATTTCCCCCTTCTCTGTGTCTATGGACAGATCAAGAGATGGACTGTGGGGCAAACATGACAAACAGTCTTGTGAGAATTAAAGCCTTGTACAAGATGGTACTGCTGGAGCTCAGTTCCTTCAAAAACATCCTCCATGAGCAAGGCCAGCCTCTCCCTTAACCAGCTTCCTGACCCAGCTGCACAGAACTACCACACATAGGGCAAAGGAAACTGAAAGGAACCTGAAGCTCTGCTGAAAATTTAGGGCCAAGAACAAAGTCTGCAAAAATGACTGTGTTCCAGCCCTGAGCTGAGAACTGCCTGGGTAACCCCCAGCTCAGCTCCCATGCAGCTGGGGTACATCTGGCTGTGTTTTCAGGGCTTCTGCATTTTAAAAAGGTCAGATTAGAAAGTGAAATCGTCACATTATTCCCTCTTACAAGACTGGGAAGGCAGGGTCTGGATCTGCTGAGAAGGGAATGAAAGAAAAAAAAGCAAGTCTCAACCACACCACCCATTTCCTCTTGGCTCGAATCACGGATGTTTTGATGTGTAAATTTAGAGAAAACAGAGCTGGGTCGGCACCAGCACAGATCTGGCTGACGCAGAGAGGTTCAAGGGCAGAGCAGTCATAGTTTTTCAGGGCAAGTGGGGTTTTTGGGCTTTTTTTTGTTGTTTTTTAAACTGCAGGGAGGAAGGCAAAATAAAAGAATGAGGCAGAAGGTCTGGAAGGACACACATGCAGAGAGCTAGCTACTTTTCCTGGAGGAATAACACATGCCCTCAGATACTTCTGGACACTTTGAACTTGAAAGCACATAGGACAATGGGATTTTCAAAACTGAAATCAAAGGAAAGCAGAAAGTTGCCAGATGAAGATTCTAAAAAGGAAATTCTTGTTCAAAACAAAATGAGGCACAGAATGACAGGTGGGCCTGTTCCTATCACAAGAGCAGTTCTATTAACAGATGTTCTTTCATAGACTCATTTAGGTAGGGAAAGACCTTTAAGATCATTGAGTCCAACCATCCATTAACCAAGCCCTGCCTTGCCCACCACTAAGCCATGTCCCCAAGCACCACATCTGGTGGATGCTCCCATTGGGCATTCCAGTCTGTCCTGCTGTCATGTAGAGCACCTACAGGAAGCAACAGCAGCTTAACTAGTCTCTGAATGGTACCAGTGTCCTACTGGAAATTTGACTGGATAAATCATTTACATGGTTTACTCAGTACACAGAGGTACTCTTCAGACACCGAGGACAGAACTCTGTATTTCCAGGAGCTCACAAGCCAGGAATGGACACAGAGAAGGAGGGGGAGAAAGAAGCAGCCACCAACATGTCATTTCCATACCAACACAAGGGAGGAGTAGAACAGAACACAACTGAACCCCTCCCATCCAGAATCTGACCACCACCTTCAGTCTACTGCAACATGAGCTGACCTGCAGAGCCCTGGCCAGTTCTTCCCCCCCACCAGCACAAAACCAGTGATGCTCTTTGAACCATGCCCAGCTGCATTTAGAGCACACAGCGAGTAGCTCAGCTTAATGAATTTTTTGTAAAACTTCGAGCTTGCATATTACTACTTCTAACCACATTTCATACTCCATCCCAAGATCTGGGGTTAGCAGATTACTTCAGGCTGCCTTACCTTCACTGCCACATGGAGCTTGGCTGTTTTCTTAGAAGGTCCTGATGCTTCATAAGTCGTACCATCAACATCTACAGACATTGTGAAGACTGGGGCATGGACTGGACCAGACTGTGACAGCAGCTTATATTGAAGCCCTGGCCTGATTTGGTTCAGCCTCATCAGAGCATTCATGAGATCTATTGCTTTACTATCTAGTACTAGTACAAGATAGTAGAAGGGGTGGGGAAGGAAAATGAACAAAACAAGATGAACAGAAAAATGAAACAGTTTGCATTTCAGTGCCTTCTGTCTGTATCAAGGAGCAGGACCACCCCTCAGCCTCTCAAGAGGTGAGGAGAGCCATAACACTGTTTAGTCTCTAATAAGCCATTCTAATTTGGGGTAACAGCTATAAGGACCCGGTTTTATATTAACACCATTCTGTTGCAGCTAGCTGTACTCCTCCTGGCTGCTGTAAAAGGAGTAACAAGTTTTATAGCTAATGGGGAACCAGATCCAAAACTGGCATCCAAGTAGCACAATGGAAGTAGCCCCCAGAATGAGTGGATCCCAGAATGACTGGATCCCAGCAGTGCCAAGAGACTTCTCGTCTGTGCATATGTGCAACATTAACGTTTTGCAGATTACACATTTTATTCTCCTTGTGAGAGGTCTTGAGAGACCAACACCTAACTCAGGAAGGGGAAGAGTGAAAAGAGTGCAATCTTCACTCAGCAAAGTCACTGCAGTACTTTAAAAAGACCCCACAATACAGGGATGTTACCAATGAAATATGTCAGCTGCTTAGGCAACTTCAATTCTGGTCTAACTTGATGGGTAATCCCATACAAAAATGCAAATCATTCAGTTAGTAAAGCATGTCAGGGGAAATTCAGATGCACAGTAAGAGAGGTGTTTGACATTCCAAATGCAGGGTGAGAGAGACAACAATTTTGTTTCAGAGACTTTTTCACATGCTCTACCACACCAACACAGAGAAGCTCTTAAACCAGCTCCCCCTGTACAGCAGATCTTTGAAAACAGAATGGAGAAATGCTGCACTTACTTTTCCTCAGATTACGCTTCATCTTTTTATTTGGATCTTTATCATCCCCAACACTGTCTTCAAACGGTCTCTTCAGAGCAGACGAGCCTGTACCTAGGGTATAAAGTTCCTTGTAATACGGACATGCCATCAGAAAAACACGGTCTCACAGCAGGAGTCTGATTGGTCCCACATTGTTTCTTGCTTGTTTATAGTGAAAAGAACTCATCCATCAGTCACAGCTTTCTTATTGCTACATGAAAGCCGGTACTGGTTTACTGCTCGCTCTACCAGGCCAGGCAGGACCTCTGTGTCCAATAGCAGGTGTGGGATAAGGACTGCAAACCTCTAGTGCTGTAATCCACAGTTAGTCCAAGCAAGACCTTCAACAGTGCTTTCTTCACAAAACAATACACATGGAAATTTTTTTTTAATTAGATATATATATACTGTTTTCAAGGAAGAATTTTTGAGTCATTCTTATTGGGGACACTCATTATATGTTTTTTGACAATTCTACAGTCTCTCCTTCCCAGCATAAGAGCATTTTGCTCTTCAGATGCCAAAGGACTTTGTGCTTAAAGAAAATCATCAGCTACATTGTGGCTGTTCTGCCTCTCCTCTCTTGGTATTTCTAGAGAACAGAACTTCCAGGCTTTTTCCTCACAATGAAATATTTTTTAAAAAATCACCCCACATATAACAAAGAAAAGTTTCTACTTAACATTCACGGCACATAATTCAGAACTTCACCAATTCTAAATTAACTCCCAGTTTACTGCCCGATTAGTGACTTTTGGAACAAATAATACCTACCTTCTTTGTCAGTTACTGACCAGGAATATTTCTGAAATGACTTATTTGATGGGAGGGGATCCATTTCCAAAACTTTATAGATCTGCCCAAAGGCTGATAATCTGAGCGCGTGCTGAAAGGGACAGTAGAAACACAAGTTAATCACAGCAGGATTTCACTTCAGTTGTCCAAGTTTTTTGATAAGTCTTTAGACACAAAACTACTTCTGTGGTTTTCACAGACAGGAAGACAGCTTTTACAGCTGGCCTCTGCAATAGCTGTGGGGAGTGCTAATGTCTAAAAACATAAACCTCATGGATTTCTGTAACACAGAGCGCAGGGCACACTGACAGGGAGCCCACCCAGGGGCTCGGTGCTGGGAGCAGAGGTGGGTGCACAGACATCCCACCCACCACCTCTGCAAGGATCAGATCTCACACACATTGAACTCTTGCGCTCCTGAACTACGCTTTAACCTTTCCAGGATAACGCACCACAAGGACTGTCAGGGCTGCCATCCTGGCAGAGAATAAACGGTGCTAGTGAGCTGAACTCCTCCCCACTGCAGCACACACAGAGTTCCCTACCTGAGCACTGTGTGTAATGGCTTCTTTTTGCTGAACTGTCATGTAAGACAAAGCGTCCGTGGGCTCGCGCTCGCAGGGGTCGTGCAGCCCCGGGCCCCCTGGCAGGGAGAGGAACGGGGATTACTGAGGGGAACGAGCAGCAGAGTGCAAACAGGGACTGACAGAGCAGCTGAGCCCAGCTGCTGCACAGGGAGCAGCACCCCTTCTCCAGCAGGGAGTCAGGCCTCACACAAAGCAAACTGACCCGAGGTTTTATACCCTTGCAGTGGCCACAGAACTTATCAGGGTAAACACTGCACATGAGTGATAACGTGAACTGAAAGCAGTAGGTTTGGAAGAAAAACAACACATAATTTGGACAGGTATGTAGATTTCAAGGAATCTGCACAAACCAGATAATCATTAAGTCTATTTACTTGCAACCCCTTAATGAGGTAGTGGTTAATTTATAACAAATCTAACATTCCCCGTTAACTTCTCCTGCAGTGGCAGTATCATTCACACAGTGACCACTATGCAACGTATTTTTTTTTAGATTTTAATTTTACAAAAGAAGCCATTAATTTCACTCCACAGCAGGTTCAGAGTTCACAGCAGGCATTTCTCACGTAATCCTACAGCAACAGGTAAATGTTAGTGGGCTGACCATCCCTTTGTGTTCCTGGAGTTCCTTTGGCCCCTTACCAGGAAGCAGAATTCCAGATGCCAAACACTCCATCACTCGTCGCAACGCTTCCCCAGCGCCCAAAGGTCTATTACAAGTACCTATAGATTTTTCACATATAAGCTCGAGTGGCTAGAAAACATTAAATTACGATTAGTATGGACACAAGGGTAACTGTGACTGCAGTTAAATCTGGGGGGGCAGAGGGGACAGACATTCACCTCAGGTCACTTCATTTGTATTCCACTACAGGTCTAAGGGACAGAGATCTGCCCCAGAGGAGGCCACGTCCTCGTGCAGGGCACATGTCTTTGTCCCCTGCTCTGAGTCACCTTTTGAGGACACCACCTGCACTCCACTGTCTGCCCAAAAGGTCAAAAAGGAGCAGTCTCTTAAGTCAAGTAACATGAACATTCTACTCTCAGACGGGTTTCAGTTCCACACTAGAGAAACACCACCTCTCCTACCCTACAGAATGTTCCTCTCCGGGCACGCAGAGCAAACCTGCCCCAGGAAAGGGGAACAACCACCGGCAGGAGCAGCATTGTCGTGGGAGTAGGGTAGTTATGGAAAACGAAACAAGAGGGATGGAAGGCAACAAGTGGGAGTCTATTGCCAATCCTGCGGGACGCACGAGGCCCACAGCAGTGTGTCCCTTCCCATGGGATCAGTGTGTCCCTTCCCATGGGATCAGTGTGTCCCTTCCCATGGGATCAGTGTGTCCCTTTCCATGGGATCAGTGTGTCCCTTCCCATGGGATCAGAGTGTCCCTTTCCATGGGATCAGAGTGTCCCTTCCCATGGGATCAGTGTGTCACAGACTCGAGGACTACTTGCTTTCTCTCCCCTACACAGGGAGCAGTTAATGGGGAGCAAAGGGGTGGGGGTGGAAGGAGGAAGCCTCATAAAAGACTCCTCTCTCCAGTCCAGACACTGCTGCAACTCTCAGAAGATCTGACACATGACCCTGTGGCCTTCAGCTCTTTCTGTACTTACCCAGCCTTTCAGGGGTGCCCATGTGGGGACTCTGTTGCACAAATCCCGCAGAATACGAAGGACAATTACACATGATTTTAGTCCATTTGCCCTGGCCTAAAACAAACAAAATGATTCCAATACACCTGCAAAAGCCTAGTCTTCAATTCTGCTTTTCTTTTTAAATGCACAGAGTCCTGGGATAGATTCTTTTTAGAATTATTATTACTTAATACTAAATCAGCTTCATGCAAAATAAAAACACTTACATAAAAGTACACTTGAATTTAGAGAGACATATAAAAAAGGCAGCGAAATGTCAAGATTGCTTTTGTAGCCTCATGACAACTCTGGACCAGCTGACTGTCTCCCTGTCACGTTCGCCCTCGCACAGTACAGCACTGGGTTTGGAACTCTAGACCTTTGCTCTAGGAGGGACTAGTCAGAAATTAAAGAGGCATTAAAATTAAAACTGTCTCAAATTAAACCTCGCAAGGCTACAATAACAACAAGGTAAGAACAAAGAGCCAACCTGAAACCATTTGGCGTGCCGCAGAGACGCCAAGGCCTCCAGGCATTTCTGCCTGTCCAATAAGTCCGGAGGATCTTTCATCGCAACATTATCTACTGGTAAAAATGGGATAAAAAGAGACAGATACAATTTGACCAAGGGGTTTCTGTCACAATACAAAAAAGAGCGGCAGCAGCATCTCAATGAGATAATAAGACTCCCAGAATTTAAGTGCACGGTGTTATTTAATTTAAACAAGCCATTAAAGGTAGTAAATGTGCACGTGTGCAACAGAAGCAAAGGCATTCACTCCTTGTAAAATAATAGTAATAATAAAGATGGCCACTGCTACAGACAACCTGGGATCTTATTAAAAATGTAGAACACATTTCAGGGCAGAAAATAGCTCTATAGCACTTCTCTTTTTTTTTTTTTTTTCTGTTGGGATGCATTGGGCTTTTTTTTCCTCTTCTTCTTTGTGACTTTTATTCCACAAAGGTGGCACAGAATTTCAAAGCTTCTTTGGACAAGAGGAAGATAATCTCAGGGGGTAATAAAAAAAAATGTAATAGGTAGGAAGTGAAATTACATCCATGCAATTGTAGAGAATTCCAAAGAAAAACATTGAATTTATCTGAAATATTATTGCATGAACAGTACTAGCCAGTATAATTCAATGAAAGAAATATACAGGAAAGGCTAGTACAGTATTTTGGTTTGATTAGTCTTTCATATAACCAGAGCATATGAAAGAGTGGGTTTGGTAACTTCCAGGTCATTAATGTATTCGAGAGGAAGTGCCCTCTTGTAAAAATCTTCCCAACAGCAACTGAAACCAACAGAGGAAATTCAAAGATGGATTTGAGAGACAAGACACTGATATTTTCTGTCCAGGTTTACACTTTTTTGCCTTCCCTCCCTTTCCCTTTTTATCAACCAGCTTGTAACAAACTGCTTTCAGCAGTCACATCCAATTAAGGGGAATTCTCTATCAGTCCTTTCTTCTGCATTTATTTTATTTTAATCCAAAGGAGTCTGTAACATCCAGATTCTTTGGAAACTGTATATATGACAGATTCTACACTTCTGTGGAATCACATTACAAAGATACCAGTTTTAGGTGATGTTGAGAACAACTGGAACAACAAAATGAATCCATGGCTCAACTAAAACTTTGAATATGTCACTTTCCTATGAATACAGAATTACTCCTGACTTAAAAATAAGTAATTCGGAAATATACTCTTTTCATTATTCATAATGGTTAATTCTCCAGGTCTTTAGAGACCTTTGCAGAGCTGAATGAAATACTAAACCCATTCCAAACTGAAGACTCTGCTAGATGAGCAAAATCCAGCAAGACATTTAAAACATCGGGACAAATTGAGAGAAAAAAGTACCATCAGTTTGTTAGTGCCATCTCCAAGTACATTTTCATGGGTTACTTTGAATGGGATTGGCTGCATAAGCAATTGCATCCTTAATGTTAAGGCTGCCTCTCCTGAGCCATGTCCTGGGAAGGTTGCTCTGCTAAAAGCACTTGATGTTATGGTGAATAAAAGAGCCCAAAGCCAAAAAACCCCACCAGTGTAAAACTGAACAGAACCAGTAGCTTGTCTGACAGGTGATGGTTGCAGTTCACAGCTGCTGACTCAAGTGCTATAAGCTTATTTTCTAACCCCTGGGAACTTCACAGCAGATATTTGCATTGTTTGTTATTGCCCTCATCAACAGCATTCCAGGATTGGGATTAATCACTCCTCTTGTCTGTTTTCCAAATGAAAGCTGCAAAGTCTCAAAGCTCTGGCTTTCTTTGAGCACAAAAGGTCACTTTGGAACACAAGATTTGCTTCTAAATTTCCTTTGCAGTTTCGTTGTTTTCAGGAGTGACATTTGTGGCACAGGATTACTCGACATCCATCTGGGTAGTTCTCTGACAGAACTTCACTGCAGACAATATAAACATCTGCTTAAAGCTCAAGTATTGTATCAAACAAGTACTGTCAATGGATGATCAGAATCTTATTTTAAAACGTTAGAGAATGGCAAAGGTGACTGACTGCAAAATCATTAATTTTTCGCAGTGAACTGGGGCTCAGTGTGGTATGAGGCTTTGCTAAAGTGTTGCAGCCATTGACAAAGTAAATTAATTTTTCCTTTAAACTACAAACCAAACAGAATATACATCACCTGCCATTCAGGTGAACCGAAAACCTCCTAAGATTTGTTTTGATTTAGAACTGTACTTTTTCTTAGAGGATTGAGGCCATTTTCCAAGGTCTAATTTACAAGTATCTTGGAGAATTTTGCCAATTGCTTGCTCAGCCCCAGTGTCCTGATGTTGCAGTCTGCCAACTTTTGGGTGCAAGATTCTATTAAACAGAAAGATGAAGAGAACAGGCAGTGAAGAGGGCGAGCGGCTTGCAGCGGGCTCCCTTCGGACCCCCTCGGGAGAATGGCATGTTTCTTCATGCTCTGCCAGTCAGGAAAGTGAGACCAAATCAAAATTTTCAAATGGGATCGCAAAGCTTTCCTTTTTTCCTTGCAGTTTTAACAAGGGCAGTGATCCAAGGAGTTTAGTAAAGAGTAAATTCTAAAGCCCTGACGTTAGCTCACACTACGCAACGTAGAACCAACCCCTCAGGAATTCTCTCCCCACTGCTGTACACATTCTCTTCACACAGGAGCTGCCAGCTCCATTCCTTTGAGGCACACGAGGAGCCTTGTCTTCTCCGGAGAGGGGAGGGCAGTCTGGGGCTTGCTGCCCCTTCAGAGGCACTCGGCCCCTGGGGAGCATCACTGGCCGTGTCCTGCTCCAGGAGCAACAGGACTTCGGCCCCACTTTGGTGAACCAGCTTGTCTGTAATTACATAATGTGTTGTTACTGCATGCTCAGTAACAACAACTGGTTTTCAGGACACAAGGTTCTGCTCTGGAAAGCCCAATTCGTATTTGATGCTGTGACTAAATATTCAGTTTCTTCAGAAGTTTAAAATTCAAACTGATGCAAAATGCAGGCAGTTTAGGTGCTTGACTTCTCAACATGAGAAAGCAGAGCTTTATGGGTAGCTGTTTGTGAGAAACACCAAAATGCACACACACACTGGGCCACTATTTATTTTTGCTAAAGAGCAGCAAAAACAAATAGGACAAACACCACATCTTAAACATGAACACTTTTCCAAAGAGGTGGGGACTGAAGAGAAATCCAGGAATGTTTTTTGATACATTCTGACATCAGGGCATGAAGGCACACACAGCATTCCTACAGAACAATGGGAGCACTGGTAACGAGGGCCGTTGGCCTGACCTGGGTTGTTAGAGGACAGATTAGTGCTAATCCCACCACAGAAACCTTGGTCAGTTTTTCACAGGCTCAGGCAGCCCGGGCCTATCTTACATGGAAGATGAAAGGCAAGTTCAGCAGCACTTTGAGCTCCTTCAGTCAAAAGAATGCATGGAGTCTAGAGGTTTCTAAAACTGCATAGGAAATGTATTTACATTTGGTCGACATTGTTCAGTGGTACTGAAAAAACATGGCAGTGCTTTGGAGATCAAGGTGTTTTCACCAGTTTCTCCAATTATTCTCCCTTAATACTAGACATGAAACATTTTTGGTCTGAATCTAAGTGATTCTAATCCAAATATGGTTGGAAAGATTAAAAAAAAAATTGTATCCCTCTGCTTTCAATTTACTTAGTGACATCTGCATAATGCTCCATATACCTTGAAAAGGAATATGACAAATGCCTCTGGTTCTTTGTGATGAACCAACGCCAAGGAACCTGGACTTACAATGAGATCCATGACCCTATTCCCTGTCCTCAGCAACTACACAGAATGACAGTGTCTAACCACTTCAGGAGAGGTGGTAAAATAATTTTAAATTTAAAAAATATAGTACAGACCTTCGAAAATATTTTAAGATACTGAAAAAAAATAGCCCACCTGTATTTTAAGCATGAGAAAGCACAAAAATTCCAATCCTCCTTTAATTTGAGATGAATTCAGAAATTCCTGGACTTCACTGGCATAACAGCATCAATTTTTGCAAGAAAACACTTGCACAAGGGCAGAAGCCTTTGTGTAAAACTGTATCCCCTCGTGGGAATCTCACAAATCGTCACCATCGGAATTTGTCCTGCACTTTGTGCTCTGTCATGAACATGGAAGAGCTGCAACAGCTCCAGGGCTGGTCTCAGCATCTTGTGGGAAGCTGAACAACTAAAGCAATATGCAGTTTATTTTTAATGGTCTTGGAAACAGTATTGTTGCTAATTTGAGAATAAACAGCCAGTGTCATTAGGGGATCTTTGCCATTCATCTGTTCTGTAAGATTTTTCTGCTGCCAAAGTGTTACATGTCACTTGGAAAGGGATCCTTCCTGCCATCGCCTCCAACAAAATGAGGAGAAACTGACCAACATTTCTCATCCCATCGGTATTCCATGTGGGAGAGGGAGGAAGCAAAGGACTCGTGGCAAGTCTAGAAATGGGAAGAGAGCGACAGGGAGTTCCCTAGCCCACACGGGCCCAGCTGCCTCAGTTGTCATGACAGAGAGTGGCCAGTTGGTCAAAGGTCTGACATCATCCAGTGGCAAAGTTTCTAGGGATAGGTTTGGGAAGCGAAGCAGAAATTACTGACAAGATTTTAAAAATACAACAAAGTATGGCTACATTTGCTCTTCTCTATTGCTCTCGGTTTG
Organism: Oreocharis arfaki; assembly: GCA_013398015.1. Taxonomy (NCBI): domain Eukaryota; kingdom Metazoa; phylum Chordata; class Aves; order Passeriformes; family Paramythiidae; genus Oreocharis; species Oreocharis arfaki. The sequence goes on from VZRR01003127.1 coordinate 157,568, forward strand.
TTTCCAGCCTCACTGGTGCTACAGTCACCATTCCTGCAGCACGGGCACGGAGCTGCGTCGGACACCGCGGGGAGGGAGAAGGAACAGAAAGGACTAAGTGACAGTTTTCTACAACTATTTTGCTCTAAGGACATGAGGTACAACGTTCAATTCAGAAGCAAAAGTGCTGTATCACAGCACCGTAACTTCAATTGTATCCCAGTTAGGAAATTCTTAAAAGCCAGAAACGCACGCATCATCAACCAATAAAAACTGAGGGCCAGGATGACACACTGGCGAGCTTTGCAGGAGAGGGCTTTTACATAAAGAGAAACATTTTCATGAGTTTTTCAAGAAACTATGAACCAATCCCACTTGACTGACTTAATTTGCAAACAAGACTGTGCAGCGCCAGGTGCTCAAGAATTAAATAGCAAGTCTGAAAGACAGGAGAACTAAGATCTAATTGTATGTCAAAGTTAACACCGTAGGAATATTGCTTGCAAAGGCAAACTCGCATATTTACATGAAAATTAAGTGGCTGTTGTCTTTTTAAGGCACAAATAATGTAACTGATGGTGGCAATAGCCAGTCTAGTCAGTACAGGATGCACAATTAAAAGCCTACTTCCCAATTAACCCTGTGCTGCACAGTCAGGACATTTAGCTAGAACAGTCTTAAAACCAAGTTAAAACGCTCTGTGTACCTCCTTCTTTCTTCTCTGCTTCATCTCGGATGAGAGGGGATGTGAGTATCACCTTCAAAGTGAGCTTGGGCTCCTTTGTGTTATGGATAACAATAGCTGCCTCATTTACATGCTCCTCCACCAGATACTTCTCTTCTGTAAGTTTCTGAAAGTCACCAAGAAAGATTTCAAGACTCTCCCAATCGAATGAAAAAGTGAAGAATCTGTGTATGTGCCTCAGCTAATGGGAAGGCTACAGGGCATTGTTACACAAAGGCAGCCTTGCCTCCCTCATTAAAAACAATTTAAAACATTCCTTTTGTAGCCAGTGCTACAACCACCTTACAGTTTGCTCTGTGAGCTTGCTTTGTATCAGAGTTCTCTGCAGTGATCTCTCTGCAGGTCTTTCAGCAGCCCCTTGGGACCTCTCTAAACCTCCAGAAGCGCAAGGACAGCCCTAGATGGCTCGGAGTCCTCCAGCCATCCCTTCTGGGTGGAGTCTGGTTCAGCAGACCGGTGGTTAGGATGTCTCTTCCGACCCCTTCCCTGCTGCAATCTGCCCTGCAGCTCCTTTATTGTTGGGATGAAAATGGCTGAGCATCTGCTCACCATGAGCCTTCAAAGCAGCAAAGCAGAAGCTCTTGAGTCTCTCTCAAGAGCAGAAGCTCTTGAGCTATTGAGCAGTACCTCACCTGCTCCTTTTGTCCACTAATGGGCCTAAATCCTCCTTTGCCTCCAGCATCTGATCCCCCTGCAGAGCCTCTCCTTGTCTTCCATGCCCACAACAGCTGGAGCATTTCATGAGTCAGAGTCCTCTTCCCTCATCTTTTCTGTAATCCCTCACAGTCCTTCCCCACAGGATCTTACCTGCCTGTCCCTTGAATTTATTCAGTCTTCACATTTTTAAATTATGTCTATTCTCTCATTTTATCTAACTTTTTTTGAAGCACATACTAACTTCCACTTTCAATCCTCCTCATTTCCTGCCTCACTACAAAATTTATTCTTTAATACTCAATACATCCCTATCATTTTCAAACAAGTGAAATTTACTCTTTACTACTCAAAAGATCCTTTGCATTTTTAGCTATGGATAGGGCCACATCTCTAGGAATAACATTAGCTCATTAAAACAAGCCCTTTGTGTGAGAAAATGAATGGTGAGAACAAACAGCTGTCAAGAATGGTAAAGCACGGGGAGAAAAGCAGATCAGGAGAAAAGCAGATTGAGTCTGATTGTGGTTTGGAGAGGGGCGCTTGCAGTGGAATACTTGAGGGCAGTTCCTTGGCACCAGCGTTGGTGAATCTGGAAGTTGGGCTGATTCCTCAGCCTCAGAGCTCTGTCATAGAGGTGGTACCCCTAAACAAGCTGCAACTGCTGCCCGCTGGATGCCACCATCAGAACTGAGTAGCCATAAATAAAAACAATGTGAGCTCACGATCAACATGAGCCCAAACGAATGACCACCTGAAATGACACGTTCTCACCTCGGCAGCACAGGGGCGTTCATGTGGGAACAGCCCAAGCAAAGCAGCTGCAATGGGAACTGCAGGTTCAGGCAGGGGACAACAACAGGGACTGAGTCACACACTTGAGCAGGGAAGATTTCTGCAGTTCAGCTCACGTTGGTTGGAGCAGAGCGCCCAAACCCACACCGGGTTAGTAACAAACACAGGGCAGCTGCCCTCCCAGGGAGCTGACAGCACCAACAGGACTAGGCAACAACAGCACTAAGAGGTTACATTTTGTGAGGAAGAACTTCATGTCACCACATGAAACATGTCACATGCCCCAGATGCCGTCCTAGATTCAGAGTATATTCCTTTGTATCGCTTGTCTTTCTTGCTGGAACAAATTCCAGCCTTTCCCAAACAGCCCTTGCAGTGCTATCAGCCATTGTGGGAGGACTGCTCCAAATTAACTCACCTGAATTTGAGCTGGGAGATTGTCTTTAACAATACATAACAAGGTCTTTGTGGGTTTTTCTTTGCACATGAGAACCAGCTCCAGATCCATATCATCTTTGATCAGCAAGCCCTTTGCAACCAAGCCAATCCTCATAACGCCACATAACGTCCGACCACCTTGATCCCTGGAAGTGAAACAATTTAGGGTAATCAAAAAGGGATTTTACTCTCCAGCTACTGTTTAGGGGAACCTTTAAGAGCAACAGTAAAGAATTTTCAAAGCAACATAGGAACACTTAGTTTTTGAGTGCTAAGAAAAAGACTGTGACAAAAGCCAGTTTTGTAGACTAAGGTGGTTTAAGAGCATGGAGTAAAATGCAAGAAATGCTTCTTTGACAGGCCAGCACCAGCTCTTGTCTCATCCAGTTGTCTCCAAAGCATTTACTGCACACTTGGATTATTTTTTTTATAAAAAATCAGCATCTATGTGGGGCTGAGTTGCCAGCTGGGGCTAAACCTTGACAGTAATGGAAAGTAATGGAGGCTTAGGAAAGTTGCTTTGCTGGATTATAAAAACTTCTTTTGTGTATCAGTCTGCAGGAGCCCCCAAGCACATGGATGCTAATGTGCATTGGTGTGTTCTGGGGAATTGTATTTGCCAAAACTGCTGAAAGGTTTGTCTGCTAAATGCAACTTCACAACATCTCAGTAAAATAAACAAAGAAATGGAGAGCAATTGCTGCCCACATGGGGCTTACTGCCATTCCATGCACTCCCACCTCAGAAAGTCCAAATACATGCCCCTGCTTCTATGAACATTCATCTGCAGCAGACACAAGTACCACTGTGACTCTTATTGGGAGGAAAGGAGCCCCTGAGAGCAGCACAGGGACACGCTGTGACCTGAGGCTTCACTCACTTGGCAGTGCCTTCTGCAGCTTCCTCCTTGGCTTCCGCATCACCCTCACACTTCGCAGACTTGTTCTTTTCATCCATCCAGTCAGAGACGTGCTTAAGGGCACATTCTACTGTTGACACCATGTTCTGGACAGCTTCAAGCTCCTCTGGAGATGGATAAATGGTTGAATGTTTCACCATTACGTGGCGGTCATCATTAGCAAAAGATCGGATCGATCTCTGTTGTGGGGTGGGAAACAGGAAGAAAAGAGAACAAAGTTATTGGATTATTGATAGGACATTGCCTGAGTGGGAATCCTCCCTGGCAGAGGTAATAATGTGTTTTAGGACAACCATTGCTTATAATCATGCAGGTGTAATTTATTTAAATAAATTTTAGAAATAAAAAAGAAAGCAAACACCAGTGGAAAAAATCATTTCACTGGCATTAAGCCAGTAAAACATATTTTCATAGTTTCTCTTACTTCTCCCTGTCCTGCCCCACCAAGATTCTCTTGGGGAAGAGGGCATGGTCTGCCTGGCTGGAGTATAACTTAGAGTGCTGAAGCAGGAGAACACAAAACCCCTGAGTTTCATTTCCAGTTTCATTAAGTGTCTCTGACCTCCCTCCTCCTTTCACTTGTTTGGTTATTTACATTAACCCTTCCAAACCAGTGAGAAATCATTCAGACTCTCATCTTGCTGAGCGACCTCATGGGGATCCGAGCTGTGAGCAACAGCACTGAAAGGAAGAGGGGCTGCCCTACCCTGGGATTCTTGCAGGGATTAAGGCATTCCTGAATTTCAGAGATCTTTGTTGGCTTGTTCCAGCCTTCAGCAGTGGGATAGCTTGGCAAAGGAGCCAGGGTCCTGATCCTAAAAGGTAACCTTGTGTCAAGGGAGGGGAATTCACAACGTGAGCATCCCAAGGTGGGAGCAGACTGGGCATGGCATGTGGAAAGGAGGGCAGGCAAGGAGAGATGATTCCTGTTTGGTAAAAGGCACTGATACTCTCCAAATGCAACCCTGCATATTCTGGAAGTGCTGAGTGCAGCCACCTCTCCTCTGGTTATGCCAGGGACAGCAGCAGCACACCTTGAACAGGCAGCCAAAGAGCCAATCCCTCACAGGTTTGCTGCTGCTGCAGTCACAGGCAGCACAGAACTGTGAGAGGCTCAGCAACTCCACAGGGATATACAAAGGCATGAACCAAGATGAGAATAAAGATAAATGGTAAGGGACTGAAATTTCTTTTTTAAAAACATTAAAATGAATAGGAAGAGATTAGAGTGCTAATTTAAAAAGTCTGCAGTGAAACTCGGAGTCCTGAGTGAAACTGCTGAGGGAGGTAAACTTCACTGGTTGGGTAACGTGCTAGGAAATTTTGGGTTTGCTGCAGACTGTTCAGGTGAGACTTTCTTGATCTAAACAGTGCCCCAGACCAGCTGTGATCACAGCACAGACATGTGGCAAGAGCAGCAGTAAGTCTTGGTCTCTATAGACACGTCAGTCACTGCTGAGAGCCTCCTGAAAGCCTCCCAGAACCTGGAATCACCAACCAAACCCCTCTGTTCCTCCTACACGTTAAACACCTTAATTAGGTGTCATTTGCACCCCTACTTCATGGGTTTGTAGCTGTACCCACTCCTAAGGACACAAAGGGCCTTTGAACAACCTCAGAGGCCTCTGGGCTGGATCCTTATTACGGAACTGTCCACGATTCCCTGGTTTATGGCACTGTGTCTCTACCACTGAAGGTCAGGACATCATTCCCTTCCTAGTTTTTGTGTTCCTACCCAGATGGATAATTTGGGCAGTAACAATTCATCTGTCAGGGGCTGGTTTCATCCCCTGCAGTTTGATAGGCTGCAAAATGCTTCCAGGAGGTCCCTCTTGTGGTTATCCACAACATGGATACAGCCAGAGCTGCAGGGAAACAGCCGAGCTGCATTTAACAACTCACCCACCATCTTTTACCTTTTGAAATGTCAGTTACAACAGTGGAACAGAAACAAATCGGTAACTCCTAATTATGAGACACATTTTCTTTTCTAATGAAGAGGGGCTGACAAGATCAATTCTTCATTACAATTCAGGCCAAAAAGAATGACAAAGTGGGACACTATTTAAAATATATTCACAACTCTGCTTTGCAAAGTGTTCTTTCCCCGTTTCACTCTTTAACTGACAAAAGTCTAGGTTTAGGTCTTTGTTTTAAATACAAATATAAACACACAGCCTACCAGCAGCAACCAGCCACACAAACATTAGCAACTGTACTTAAAATTTACTGCATTTATTCTCATTATCATCTTCTCAGTAATAACCTTTGAGGGCTTAAAAATACATGAATATGCTTAAACTGCTCTCCACTCATATTGTTCAGGAACTGAGTAGGTTTATTGCCTTTCTGTGAACACATTTTCAGAATCTCACCATCACAATACTTCATAGTTGCACGCCTTTACAAATCCCACATCTCGGGCATTTCTAATTTGCAGCCAAACCCAGGCAGATGAGAAGTGACTCCTCACTTAAACAATACACAGCAGGTATATTTGGCTACACACATTTCATCTACACCGCTCCGAGCGTGCACAGAGGCACCGTCAATCACACACACGGATGTGAATAATCAAAACTTGCTTTTGTGAGGCTGAGGTGGAAGGGGAGTGTGAGCATTTGGTAATGAAATCTGCAAGTTCAAGGTCACTGATGCTGTTTGCTACAGCCTGCTAATGCCAGTTTTATTAGAAAACCTTCTGAGCATCCCTTTCGTTCGTTTTTAATAATTCATGTACTGCAGGCTCACAAGAACACTCTCTGGCTTTAAGAGGCTGACAATACATCAAACCTCACTTGCTTTGCTCAAAGCACACAGTACCATCCCTCAGTTAGTGCAAGGTCAGAAAATCCCCTCTCTTGGGTTTGATCAGGCCCCATGCAAGCCTGGCAGCAAAAACCACTTTTAATGCACCCCTGTGAAAGACAACAAATACCTACCATGGTTTGTTAGTGTTTCAGCTCTCTCTCCCTCCCTTTCTCCTTTTCCCTCCTCCTTGGTGTCTTTGCTAAGCACTGTTTTGCCTGACAGAACCTCTTCATAAGCCTCTCGGTCCCTTGACAGCTCAAGAGTTCATACAGCCAAGGTGCTCTGGGAGTCACTTTCTCTAATTCACCTGCAAAAAGAGAGAAACAACTTGAAACCAGCAGTGATGGCGTGTTGATTCCAGAAGTGCTGCATGCAGCACATGAGGCAAACCACTGATCAGAGCACACCAGCTTCCAGATGGGACAGTCACTGATCCATTTATATCTGAGCAAACAGATGTCACTGTGGAAAGCAACTTTTTATGATGTGCCTACACACATGTAACGACTTTCCCGTGCCAGTTAGAGCTGATCCCAGGGAGGTTTGTCAGCCCCCAGTTTCTGGGATGAGGATGACAGGAAATCCAACATGGCAAACATGGTCTATGTGAAACCAGTTCAAGAAGTCTCTATTTTAGTGTCACATGCACGTTAGGAATCAAACACACTACATTTAATCACCAGAAAGTAATTCTCTGTGGAAATCCTCAGTGCAGCCCTCGATCCTGTGTCAGATGCTGCACAAGAACCAAGGCTTCAGGTTGCAATAACTGCAAGTTGTTATTTAAAGACAGACAAGCACATTCTAACAAACTGCAGACGTCAGACTCGCGAGGAGCTGAGATCACCCACACCGCCTGTGCTGCCCATGCACTGCCTTTCCCAGCACACAGCATGGAAAAGATCCTGCAAGAGCAGCCTTCTTGTGCTAAACTGGGAAACAACACCAGCACTGGCAGCATAAAACTGCAAAGAAATGCTCTGTGAGAGAGAAGAGCATAATGACAGAGCAGGTAATGTGAGAGAGGGAAGCAGAAGCTCACTGCACAGCAAGGCACTCTGGTCCTTGCAGAAAATTCCTGTTTTCCTTTCACTACACATACTGTTGCATCAGCTCTCCAGCAACGTTTCGAAGCAATTGGAAACCCAGTCAGTAAATTTCTGCAGATTGACACACACACACACTAAAATGTTTTCCTCTTCTCCTGTATGCTGACCCCCCTTCTCCAGCTTTGCATATTGTGTGTCAGAGAAGCCTGACATTGTTAGAGATTAAAAAAGCATGTTTGGCAACAGCAAAGGGATAGGTGAGATGACTTGAAAGCTGAGGAGATACTTAAACCTGTGATGTGACAGGGAATAATTAAAATGTTGCATCCCACAGAGATTTGAATGTGACAGGGGAAAAGGTAACAAGAGATCCTGCTTCCCTATTTCCCTAGTTAGGAAGAAATTAAGCAGGTTTACAGGACCAGTAGCTTTGGCAGCAGGGGCCTGATAGTTGTTTGTATGTCACACCACCGAATTTAGGATGTAGAACTGGGTAAAACAAAAAGCCAGACAAGAACACTGTGCAGGGGCCTGTCTGTTCCAGCAGCTGAAAACTGCCAAGGAAGAAACCCCAAGAGAGTCAAGCGCAGTCGTACTAAAAATACTTGGGAAAAGCAAGCTAATGAAAACCCTGACTGACCCCACTTCTCATCACAGAGGCTCTGTGCCCACCAAGGTGTGTTAACACTCTCCCAAATCGCCTCCCAGAAGCAATCAAGGAAGTGGATGTTCTTTCTCTTAAAAGATCCTGGAAGTCAGGCAGGGGCAGCTGAGAGGAAAACTAAGCAAAGATCACTGCTTTGGCAGTATTTATTTTGTGAGCTAGTCATAAGCTCCTCCACACTCAACAGCCTTTCACCATCTCCAGAAGCAGCCATACTCTTTGCAAGGCCGTTTTGCTTTTTAATAATATTAATAATAACTTGAGTCAGCAAATAGCAAACTAGAGAGACTTTTATGAGATACATTTCTGGATAACGTATTTCAAATTATTTCTCTCTCCAAACTGAATTTCAGCTATCTTCACCTAGTCTCCTACCCTGTCACTCCCACATTTCACATTTTCAGTTTGTTATCTTCTCTGGTAGCTGTAACTTGGCAATTCCAGGCAGAGAGAAGGGCACTGGAATGTGTTGCTGACTTCAGCATATGCCCAGTGCAATGTCTCCAGACTCCAGCAACACTCCAGCCCGGCCTCCCTCCCAAGACTACTGCAAGCTGTTGCTTATCAGCTCGCCCAGGCTGTGGCAAGCAGATGGACAGAGATAGCTGGCTGAGCAAGTCCTGGTGCTCAGTAAGTGCTGAGCAGGTTCTGTCCAGGGGCAAGTCTGCGAGAGCCGCCCCAGCTCTGGGAACACTCACTCACTGCTCAGGGCAGCCCCGGCTGTGCCGGGGGCTTCCCGGGGCTCTTGGAAAATCCAAAACAGGCTGGAAGTGAATGTGTCACAGCCACCATGGGGGTAATCTCTGCTGGGCTGATGGAGTGAACACACCAACACCTCTCCATACCCTGCGTTAGCAGGCAGTGACCTGCTGTTTTCGAGACAGGTTCAGTTTTCAGTGACAAGTAAAGGTTGTTGGATGAAGGTATTTATGAGCTCTCTTTTACCTGCCCTTTTTTTCAGCAGTGCATGGCTGAAGTCAGGGCACAGACAGACGAATTACAAAGGGGTCTTTATTAAAAAATTCAGAAAGCTGGAAAAAAATCCTGAAAATTGAGTTGAAGCTGATACACGATGTCTTCCAAGTCATTAACATCCTACGAATATTTCAGAAACACGCATAGGAGTGAAACCCTAATTTAGTTCAGACTTTGAGAGAACACTTTCAACAAAAGCACTAAACAGGAGGGAGTTTACTATAAAAGTGCAGACACAATATCCAGAATAAAGTACATTTGACAGCACGCAGAATTAAATTAAGGAAAACCAAAATCAAATCTGCTCCAACCATATGGACTAAGGCAGCATAACATAGCTCAGCACCAAATACATCAGAAAGCATTATGTGAAGTGAGCAGCAATTCCATAAACCCAACAGCCTCATTCCACTACCAGCCTATAGAAGGATATTTGTTCCTGCATCCTCAGGGAAGTAACAGCTGATGCCCAGATTAAAAAGCACAATATTTAAATGTGTGGCTGTCCTACCTAGGGGTAGCCACCCACACTTGCAAGAAAAGTTGTACGGGAAGCTCCTTGCACCACCGAGACCTTGGTGACCTTGAAAAAGTCACTTCTGCTCTGCATCATGTGCCCCTAAAGTGTAAAACAAGAGTAAATATCTCTGTCTCCAAACCAGGCCACAGCGGAGCCGAGCAGAGTCTGCAGCGTGGTTTAAAATCACTGGGGATTTGACACATTAGAAATGTTATTAAAACACCATGACACTGTAGCAACGTTTCCATTAAACATCCCATCCTTCACAGAGGAAGTTTATGCTTTGGCTCAAGACAAACGAAAAGAATTTCAGATGAGGCTTTTGTAGTAGGAGATATTCCTCCATCTGCAGCTGCATTCCCAGGGGACAGACAGTTAAACAGCCAGGGGTGATGAATATGCTCCGCTACCTCTGAGTGCCTGTGAACACAGAAGTGAAAAGGCAGGAGAAACAGGTACTTGCATTCCATGGGGACTGAAATATCAGAATTAGGGTGCTCTGAGCCTCTAGAAAGGAGATATGAATGGTGTCTGGCACCCCAGTATCCCCTTGCACAGCAGCACCTTGCACAGAAGTGTTACTGGTGCAACAGAGAAGAGGGAATTGGGGTCACCGGACACCAGAGCTCCAAACCCCTCACATCAGCGAGCTGCCCTTCAGGCTCCTGGCCAGGCCAAGTAGAACGCCATGAAAATTGGTTTTAAATGCCCCATATAGAAGGCAAACACTAACAATATTCAGCTGAAGCATTAAAAACACCCTCCACCTTCCGAATCTACCCTGACACCAGTATCTGCCCAGGAGAACTGCAGTTTGCAGTGTGCAGCACCCCAAGAGCAGACAGAGTTTACACTGACAGGGCAGCAAGAACAACAGAGGTTGCTAATAACAAAGCAATGAGTATCTAACACAGCCCGAGGTGTATCAGACACAGTAACAGAAAACAAGTGGAATTTATACCGTTTTTTGTTACCTTCGAAAGTCAGAATGAGAGGTCTGCAACTTCAAATTGGAAGTTTATTTTAGCCTCTGCTTTGCATTCAGGAGACAGGTAATTTTTCATCACACCACACAAAGTGCTGCTGAAAATATGTTGTGTTTTTCTGCAGTATAATTTTATTGCTGGCCTTCTGCCAAGAGTCTTTCTGGCAGCATCTCCCACAGTTGGAAACTGTGTATCTGGGTCAGAAAAGACAAGCCGCTTTTCAGAACAGCTCAATACATTTGGCAGAGATGCTGATATTGTAATTGAACTCTTTCAGCAACTCTCTTTATGATGTACCCAGACACCAAACAAAACAAGATCTGCAGTGTTGATTAATGTCAAAATAACTGACAGAGAAATATCAAAATAGTTTTCCCTCATGCTAAAAGTATCAACAAACTGGGGGGAACAGATAAGAAATACAATTCATGAGGATTCAGAGAGGAGCACAGGGCAGAGAAATCTGCAAAATATGACTGACCTGTGCCTTGTGCAGATACCCACTATTTAAAATCCCAGCTCCTTGCATGGAACTTCCTCCTTCTGCACTACACGAAGAGAAATCCTGGCCACTCAGGGCCCCAGCAGCATTCTGGAAAGCAGTGCCCTGTAACACTGGGACACATTTAACAAGGCTCAGACTGCTTCCAACAGTATGCTCATCGCCCAGTTTCACCTGGAGACTGTGTTATTTCCCATGTAATGCATTTCCTGGCAAAGCTGCATCTGGGATGACCTTTAGAAAGCTGGAATTTTACATCCAAATGAATAATTACAAAGCCACACTACAGTTAGAAGCTGAAAAGGTACTTCCTCTGGCAAACTCTCACACTTCATACAGCAAATACTTGAGTCTGGGATTACTTCTGCCTGTTCAGTTCTCATAACATTTCAAGCAAAGGCTGCTGTGCTCTGAGATCTCTTGGGAGCAGCCCCTGCCAGGCAGCCCTCACACCCAGCTTTAAGTGCCAAAGGCAGGGTAGGCACAAACTTGATAACCAGATCTGGATCCACAGCACCTGTAACCATCAGAATGGAGGAATCAAAGTCACCTTCCAGGGTCCAGAGCTCTGACAATGCTCACAGTGCAAGGAAAACAGCTGCCCACTTGTCAGCATGCAGGAAGCTACTGGAGAGCTCCTGGAGAGAATCCATCTGTGCCAAGGCACAGATGGAGAACCTGGGGACCCTCGGGTCAGAGATGCAACTGAAAATCAGTGAACACATGGATTCCCCTCCACTGTGGAGTGAGGAATGGAAAAAGAGCCAAAAGAAATCACACTGGTACAGTAATTAAAGAAGCTGAAGAATCAAAGGAAAGCAATTGCTTAATCTAAATTAATGCATTAAGGTAAAGGAAACAGGGATGTGCAGAGTGTAGCTCATATTTTTAGCTCCTGGAAAGAAGGTGAAAAGATGGTCTAAGGGGAAATCATTACCAGCCTAACAGGAAGGTTAAAAAAGGAACAACAGAGGCACTGTGTGAGCACATATGCAATCATTTGAAGAAAAAAAATGCTCTATTTTAGATAGAATCACACCATCCAGTCTCAGAAAGAAATAGATGTTAGCAGAGATAACTGCAGCTATTGAATTGTAATGTGTAAGAAAGATAACAGTTTTGGAAAGAATATAAATCCTCCGTGGGGATTGAACCTACTGCAGACTCCTGAGGACAGGGAGGTACTCACCACACTCACCAGGTGGTCTTGAGAGCAGCACACCAGCTGCACACCTCGAGGTATTTTTTACATAGATCTCCCTTCAGATTTTTATCTGGCTTCACATTCTCTGAAACCTGCACAACCCCCAGCACAGCCAGGGCTACAGAGGGGCTCTAATGAAATCATTTTGAAATTGCCTTCACCGCCTGGTAAGGGTGTCAAGATGCAAGACTGACTAGAGACAGACACAAGCGCAAAAAGTTCTAAAAACTGGCTGCTGACACTTAAATAACAAACTGGCACACAAACAGTTTAATGTTTTTCCTGTTCAACCAGTCAGAAATATGCAAAACTGAATTGCCTGTAAAATTGAGCACTGCAGAAAACAAAATATCTTAAAGGGTGCATTTCTTGGCAGGTGTCTTAAATAAAAAGTCACAGATTAGATAAAACATAAATAATGAATAGCAAAGTATTCGTTTGAGACAAGGCAGAAACCACCACTGGATTTTCAACATCCGTGAAACACTGAACTGATCTGTGACTTGCATTCCTGCTTTCCTGGCTAAACTGGTGAATGGAAACAGGAAGGTACTTTGCAGTCATAATGTGACATCCACACTCAAAATCATCTGAAATTCTTAACTCAGACTGCATTCATTTACAGTTGAAGAATTAACTAAATTAATAACAGGATTTACATTACACTGAGATGACACACCATCTGCAATGTCATTTTCCCAGAGACAGAGCTGGTTTAAGCAAAATTCTGGATCTACGCCTGAAATGACATCACATTCTCCAAAAGAGAATCACAGTTTTACCTCCTCCACCCAGTTTGTGCCATGCTGGGTCCTCAGCACCCCAGCCCTGTCCTGCACCACATCCCAGCACTAAAGCCTTGCACAGCTCCAAACTCCCAGAGACTCCCCAGGTCCCTGGATTTGTGAGCGCTGCCTTTACCTGCAAGGCTCTCGCTGGCCCAGAAACCACCACGGGAAGCAGCCACGATGTTAAGGAGATTCAGAACAGGGACATTCCTTCCTCAGCACCCTTCAGCTTCACCGAAATAGCTGCAGTGCCCCAGTTTCTTTGCTGCTGTGATTCATATCCCATAGAATATGGGATGCTGCAGGTGGACTCGAGCTGCAGCCCAGCGACCCGGCCGGGATGGGGGAACTGCCACCGAGGAGGCAAAGGCACACACATGGAAAAGACTGGAAAGCATGGCATTCCCTCTGTGCCAGCAATAAATAAAATAAAATGTCTACAAAAAGAGAGAGGCTGGAGCCCAGACTGTCCTACAGTAACACTGGATGTGCTTGTATTGGTGGTTTGCACTTCTCATCAGTTCCATGAGGCAACAGCCAAACACTTTGGCTCTGCTGTCTGTCCCCTGCTCTGCAGGCCAGGCTAATGCATATCCTGGGAATTAGTAAGAGGAAAGAGAAAAGCAACATGGATTCTAAAGCTCTGGTTATAGACAGAGCACATTTAGTAATTCTTACAAATAACACAATGCAAATACGTCTTTGAGAGTTGCGTTTTCCCAGTGTTTACATCAAGTGTCAAAGTATAAAGAAGTTTGTAAGAATAAACGCTCTCCTTCTGACTAAAATTTCAGCAATCCTTAATGGTGAAGTTTAAGGAAGTTTCTCCCCTGAATTTCTTCCCTGATGTCAATTATACAGACCCTGTGTTTTCAGTGTTGCAAACCCCCCTCCATTACTGTGCCCGGCTGCCTTTCAGCCAGTTTAAACATTCATGACTCTCCCCTGAAATGCATTTTCTAGTATGTCAGTCTTGCTGCCTCAGTGACTTCTTTTTTTTTTTTTAATTAAGGAGAGAAGATTTAAAAGGATTTGGAATAGAGGATCACTAGACTCTGTGAGTATTGTGTAAAAAGCTCTTGTGTTCCCAGCCAATGCATATCCTCCGTCAGATTTTTCTCATGTTTTAGTTCCACTCTGACTCCTGAACAAGTTCAGGTTAATTTTATACTTCCTGACTAATTGGCTGTTTTGTCAAAGAACACATTGTCAAAGGTTCTGGGTTACTAAAAGATTAAGGTTTTAAGTGTTTTTTTTTGCCATCTCTTGCCCATCCAACCACGTTATTTTAAGTTTGATTCAATGTCACAACATGCAGTGCCACAGAAAGGCCTGAAACAGAATTTGTAGCAAAAATCTTGGGCACTTTAGGGAACAAAATCAGCTCTTTTGAAACCCTTCAGAACCCAGCACCCTTTCAACAGAGAGCACTGGGGTTTCTCTCTGGAGAAGGGTACCCCGGCTGCCATCCATTTTCAGCCTCAGAACACAATTATTTACTTCAAATGCATGATAACCCTACCAAAAGATTTGAATTAGGTTACTTAGGCATGAAAGCTAGCAACAATATCCATCAAAGTAAAACACCACACCAGCCTGAGACAGCAGAGAAAGAACTGTCATTTGTGACCCAAGTCCACCATCTGCCTTGGACAAGATCTTGTAGTAGAAAGTCCCAGCTTGGCTAAGAGGAAGAAAAAGAGCCACAAACATATTTCGAGACTTACAAAATTAATAAATAAAAACAAAAGTCCTATTTCCCTGGAAAACCGTGAGTCTAAAAATATTTTAAATTGGCTCAGTCCAGCATCCTCTTGCCTCAGCAGATCTCCACTGCACGCATGTGCTGTCATATCTGCCAACTTCACTTGCAAAACTCACCTATTATTCCTCTCTCCAGTTCGCACAGCACAGCCATGGAAATGAAAAGAAAGGATGACTTTAGCAGGGACCATCAGTGGTGGAAATGCTCAGTTTGTAGACCACAAGCTAGGTTACAAGATTAATTTCTCAGCATAAGTTCTGTCTGTCAGTCTTAGCCTTAGGAACATCCTGAGACGAGTAATGAATTCCACAACCTTTGTTTGCTTATTTTTAATACGTCATTGAAATTAAAAAAAAAAAAAAAATTAGTTAAATTAGGTGTCTGTAATATTGTATTCTCCAGTATCTTTGGAGAACACAACTGTGCTAAGTAACTGATCTCCAACTTAAGAAGTTACAGTCAATCTTTTTTTATCTTTTGAATTTCAAATAAAATCTGGGGGGAGAAACAGGAGCTCTCAGGATAAATGTACCAGTCCCAGGTGGATGGCATTTTTAAGACCACAGACACAACTTTGCTGGTTTGACCTCTTTCTTTACATTTCCTACAGGGCTATGAATTAGTTTAATTTCTCCTTATAGATAATGCTGTCATCTCCACTGTGCCACTCACAAGAGCACGAAAGACACTTCCAGCTCTTCATTTGCTAAAGAAGCTTCCTCAGTCTTTCCATTCTCCACCAGACATCACACCCCATCCTCCCCCCAGCATCGAGCAACAAATCTCTGAACTGCAAAACAGAACCAACATCTTGGAGGCACCACACCTGCCAGGAGCCTCAGGAAGCCCCTTGTCAGTGAGTTTGGGCAGGTTAACGGCACCACAGCCA
The DNA here is from genome assembly GCA_013398015.1 of Oreocharis arfaki. Lineage (NCBI taxonomy): Eukaryota > Metazoa > Chordata > Aves > Passeriformes > Paramythiidae > Oreocharis > Oreocharis arfaki. Next base: position 173,251 of record VZRR01003127.1, read on the forward strand.
GGCTGGCACACGGGAGGGTGGCACAGCTGCTGCAGCTCCTGGAGCAGGGGCAAACCCCAGTTTCTCCAGGAGGAGCAAACAGCCTGGCCAATCAACACCAGCATTCCAAGTGCTCTCAGCCTTGCAGGGACATCAGCTCACAACAACAGAACTCTCTCCCCAAAGCTCCTTTCATACACTAGAGTGCTTAAAAGTAACACTTGGAATTACTGTCCAGGGAAAGACTAAAGAAAAACAATCAAAGATAGTTTATTTTGGGCCATTAGCTGCAGTTTATGTCTGGCCACTTCAGCTCCCCCGATAACAGGAAACCTGCTGTGCCTAAATGCAACACTGATGGGGCTCGTTTTATTTCTCAAAAGAAGTTGCACTTGGGAAGCCACAACCTGTCAGGGTAGGAAAGCACACGGTTCTGGATGCAGGGGCAGGATCAAAACCAGGATTAGAAACCAGCTGCCACACAGACTGAGGGTGTTCTCCTCAGGTGGGCAGTGAGACAGAAACCCTTTCATCCCTCAGTCCAGATCAGTGTAAATGTTTTTATTGCCTGCTTAGCCACCTGTGGAAATCTGGATCCATGTGAACACCACCATTATACTGAACTCTGCTCATCAGCACAAAAAACCTGCCTGGTTTTCAGTCCAGAACTATACTTTTAGTGATATAAGAGAGTGTCAGATTATAATGCCATCAATCTATCTTATTCCACAGTTCAAACACGATTCATCTCTATAACCTGACACTTCTGTGTTAGTGAAAAAAAATCCTTAAAAAAAAAAATTACATAAATGTTTTGTGCACTGAAAGAGCAGTTGGTTCTTCTGGTTTATGAGTTCTTCACTTGCACAGCTCCTCTGTTGTGGAAACAAAAGTCCTTGTATTGGGCCTTCTCAGTGATATTTGCAAACTCCTACACTTGCTGTAACAGGGTGTTCAGAAACAGTTCTTACTGGCCTGGGAAAGTTCGTCCATTATTTATTAACTGCAGAAATACATTGAAAACAATAACAAGGTAAAAGAACACTCTTGCGAAGGCTTGTTCCTTGTTTTGACAGAAACAAAAAGTAATTAAATCTAGATAACACCTTTTCACTGAGCATTTTGCTCTAAAGCATTTATAACTCACACACTGCAGGAACAGAACAGCACAACCACCAGGGCAGCACTGGCAACACAAGGAAAGGCTGTCCCTGAAATACAGTGGACAAATACTACCAGGCAATTTCATGCTTTACCAACACAAAGTCCAAAAGTTAAATTTAGAAGCACGATTTCTGCAGACGCTCAGATGTTTCTGTTCTAAATTTTCTAGAAATTGCAAATTAGAACTTGGCAGACTTTAAAGTAACCCAGCACGTGTGTTGTGCAATCCAAATCATGGTCTGTCCTATTACTCTGCAAAACTGTTACGAAAAAAAATCATGCCTTTCACCACATGGTTTCAGACAAATGACAGAGACATTCCATTTATCTCTGTGCTAAGAACAAAACTTAAGCACTGTTTTTTCCTCTTGGAATATTGCCATGAAAGTTAAAAGCTAGCAGAGGAACCAACGTCCTCCCCACTGAAGGATAAGCACAGTTTGGTGAATAACAGCCCTCACAGAGCTGCAGTCCCAGTGGTAGTGGCCATTTTTTCCCCATTTACCACGGGGAGAATATATTGCATTTCTAAACTGACCTCATTGCTAAATACTGCAATGAGATACCAAAGCATGCAGGTGTCACCAAGCTGCTTTGTGGAACTAGCAAACCTTGCAAAGTGTCTGCAGCCACTCAAGAGATGAAGTGGGTTTTTTTTTCCAACACCAGGAAGAGTAAATAGAATGAAACAGCTCAGAGTCAACAAACCAAAGAAATCTTGGAAATTACTTCTCTATCTCCCAGTAACCAGACAGAACTGCCCACCCTCCCCTGCTAACCTGGGGGAGATGGCAGCCTCCATGCTGGACTTTACAAGAGACTGAAAAAACATTACTCAGTCTTTTCTATTTTGATTGCATTATCAAGTTTCAATGTACTTTTATTAGCAAAAAAACCCCAAATCAGACCTTAGATACACCCACAAGCATTTCACAACTCTTCAAACATCACTTCTCTAACTGCTGTGATAGGTGTGAATGTTGTGCTGTTTGCATGGAGAAGAGACCCCACTGCCCAAAAATTCAAGTGACTTGCCCAGTGCCACGGTAACTCCGTGGTAGCACCTGGAACAGTGTCAGTTTTTCATTTACTACACACACCAAGCATGGAGCATCCTCTTCCCCCTTTCTACCTTTCCACCTCCTTAGGCTTCATTAGTTTAATTTGAGCAGACACTGCATTCCTGGCTGCTTTTGTTATTCAGTCTCTCTTGCAGAATCATGAGTTCCTCACAGGTCAGCTTGGCAAACTGTCACAGGAAACGCTTGACAACAATTACCTGTCCATTCATGAGAGTCAAATTAGCAATTCAATATCTGAATATGGTATGATTAAACTCAGGAACCGAATTCACAATGTGCCCTACTTTCAGGCATCACATTTTTTGAGGACTGTGCTCTTTTGAAAGTCAAACTGATGAGGACCCAGGAACCTTGTGTCTTTTTCAAGAGAGGACAATGGAGCCCCTCTTTTGTCAGGCAGCAGGACACACACAGTCTGTTCTCAGGAAGAACAGGAGCCAAAACACAAGAACACTTCAGAACACTAGCGAGGGACCTGAGCTTTTCTGCAAGGTAAGGGGAAGCTTTGCAGCCCCACTCTGGAGCAGCCAGCTCCTCAGCACCGAGCACTCTGCACACCACATTCTAGCTCATCGTTTGGCTTTGAAGAAAAAACCCAAAGGCTCTCTTTGCACTTGGTTTTTCTAAAGCTCCAGCTGACATAGGAGCAACCTGTGGAGGATAAGGGAGTTTCTTCTTCTCTCTCTCAAAAACCCAACAAAATAATCAACCAGTCAGAACTCAGCTTTCACATTAGATATTGGGTGACCATCTAAAAACACCCAAAACCAGATGTAAAAGATGGAGGATCTGAGAGCATCTCTCTTACAAATCACAAAAACCATTGGGAACTCCACATGACCAGGAGTGCCCCCTGTCATTGCTTCCCCTGCCTGCACCCAAACCACAGCCCTCAAACAAGATCCCTTCAGTCTGCTCCACACTGAGCTCCAGCCATCCAACAGCAGTTTATAACTCCTGTGAGTTCATTCAGGATGGCTACTTTGATCTTTTCAGGAGATATTTCAAACTTTGTTAGAATATTGTCAGCTGGAAAGGACCTACATCGATCACCTAAGTCCAGCTGTAACAAGGGGAGCACAAATAATGAAAGCAGAGCAAGAGAAAGAAAGGAGAGGGGAAGTACAGTAAATCCTGAACTCCTCAGCTCTCTGCCAAAATTCAGTCCTCTATAGACTGTGCATGAGACTTGCTACTGTGCTGTGTGATGAGGGCAAAGAGAACTCATTGAGACAAGGTGCACCTGCTAAAACTGGCACTAAAACCAGGCAGCTACTGCAAGTCAGTGGTGCCCAGCACCAACAGAAAGCAAGTCTTTGTTCTTCTGGCACAAGAGGACTCCTTTACTGTGAGTACCACATGCAGATCAAACATTTATAAGCAAAAGAAAAGAAGCTAGCCAAGGGATTTGTATTAAAATAAAGATTGCAGATTGCAGTGTGAAAGGAAACAGGGAACGTACCAGCGAGTCCCATGCCCAGCCAAGCTCTCCCCGAGCAGTGCTTCCTCTAAAGGAGAACTGCAAGGAGACAGCCTGAGCCAACAGTTTCTACAGCAACTGCAGAAGCACCAGTTCAATGATATTCAAACCCTGCAGTAACTGCAGAAGCATCAGTAAATGGATACTCCAGAAGGAACATCCGACAGTTTCCCCTGGACTCCCTCTGACCCCCTGGGCAATCCATTGATCCCAATCACCTTAGTTCAACTCTGGAGCTGCCCATTTCTCTGCAAATGCTTCTGAATCCTCTTTACCCTTAATATTCTTTCAGCACACTTGCACCCCTTCAAAACTTCACAAAACAGCCACCAGAGAAAGTTTAGCAGACACAGTGCTGGAAGGATGAGTGTCCTTATCCTGCAAGGGAGAGACCAATGCATCCAAGTGTGGTGCTGCTGCAACTGCTCACGGAGGGTGGAATGCTGTTATGACAGTGGCACTGGGCTGCAGCTGCACCACTAAAAGCACACTTGGAAGCATCTCAAGGGGAACCAAAACAGAGGCCAGATACCATCCAACTGCACAGAAAGGGCAGATCCATTTGTAACGTGGCTATTTTAACACCAATGCAGAAGCCACATGAAGGAACACAGAATATTTCACCTATGCACTTGGTGAGTTCTCACCTAAGAATTGTCATTTACTGAAGGATTTAGGCAGGACATCTCTTATTCCTCTTTTAAGAATCTGCTGTAATAAATCACAGCACCTCAACACTCACAGCTTCATCAGTTCCATATTGCAAGAGTTTTTTTCCTTTAAGTCTGCAGTGTTACTTTGGATCACACTGAAACTTGGCATGAAGCTCAGGCTCCCGACCCACAGCAAAAAGTTAAACAAAATTGCTCGTTTGTTTTTAAAAGGGTCAGGAGGTTTCCAGTTTCAGGCTGCTCAGTGTTTGGGGTAGAAGGGAACAGTATCTACAGCCACAACTCAGGGACATTCAGTATTCAACCCCTCTGCAAAGAATGGGCTTCATCAGAGACCTGTCAAAAATGCACTTTGTAAACTGCTCTCTTTTATTACTTTATTACATAAGGCCACATCCACAAAACTAAGTTTTTAGTCAAGAGATCACTACGTATATAATACTGACTCCCAACTACCTGCTTTAAAAAATATCCTTTATCTCCTGGGCTAACAAAAGGAAAGTTACTGAATTCCCCCAAAAGATAAAGCAGACCATATGAAAATATTCAGCGTAAAAAATCTCATTCCCACACTAATGGTAGGAGAAAAGAAACATAAAGGAAAAAATATTTTGTTTTTATCTTCATGCCTTTTACCATGACTGATCCAGCTCACACCATCACTATTGTGGCTGTGACAGTTGTTATTTCTAAAATATGAAGTACTATGAAATCCAAAGTGGAAAAGCATCTTATAAGTTGCTGAAGTATAAGCATGCAAAGATGACTTCTGGATCAAATATATTCCTTAGCAGGCTAGTTTTGAAGGAATAAAGACTACAGTTCCAGACAACCATCTTTTAACACAAATTAAAATTTAAAAAGTTATTTATTTAGCAACTACGAACAGCGTCAGGTCCCACAAAATTTGCTAAGACTGAAAATTCAACCAAATTTTTTAAATTGTCAAAAACCCCCCAGTTACAGGAGGTTCTTATGTGCCTCCAAGGTGGGAGTCATGATTCTTTTCTCTTACACAAATTTAGACAACTGTGTTCTCTCTTCAGCCTTCTGGCCATCTGTAGAGATGAGGAGGTGTGTACAGATGTGGGCTCAGAGCAGAACAAGCTACTTCTCTGAGCTCATATTTTTGGCAGTCACCAATTTCACCCTCACCCACCAGAAGCAAAGAAGTTATCAGTTTTGTCTCCCCCCCCCTCTTCCCAGTATTTGCCTTTCTTCCTGGCTTTTCTAGAACACTTGTCACCATATTTACCAGAG